>MU825420.1:634555-648849 GCA_029204205.1 Desmophyllum pertusum | reverse complement strand
CGCAAGCTAGTTAATTTTGGCGCATGGCGCCTTTTCGCGCGCTGATTCAGCGATTACAATGTTTTTCCAGAGATTACCATATTTCTTCTGGCTTAGAATTCTGAGTGGTTATCGCAATTCTTCCTCACCTATAAGTGGAATGGCCTTTTTTACAGTCATAGTATAGGAATTACGGTAAATCACTATCGATATGACCAGGAAAACCTATCAAATAGCTGATGCATTGTGGGTAATACCAAAGTTACATATGACATGTTTGCCGCCGGCTTAGTTCAGAGCTGAGTTCCAGATGTAGCGCGCCAAAAAAAGGCGTTCTTAACTAAAATCCTCAGCCTGGGTTATGTTATTAGCATGGTTGTTAAAAAACAACTGTTGGCCAATCTCAGCCTCAACGTTTCTAATATATGAAAAGTCGTACTTGGGCTCGGTTGTTCAAAGCATGGATAACGCTTATTTCCACTGGAATAAATCACTAATCCAGTGGATTAGCGTCAAGGAGTTGTTTTGTTAAACAAACTTATCCACGGGATAGTGATTTATCCGTGTGGATAGCGTAATCCACCCCTCAGTGAACAAACCGGGCCACTGGGTGTTGTAACGGTACATGCAACAAAAATCCCAAATATTTGCAGCCCTTCCACCTCCACAAAAACCTTACAGGCATGTGGACAGTTTTGGTAAGCATGTATTCCTGGTGCTGTCATCACACTGACCGCCCTCAGCCCACGAAGGACCTAATTTCCATTCTTGTCAATGGCAAGAGTCTTAAAAAAGAAAAAACAAACAGCGTGGTTTAAACGTTGATAAAGTGGAAGCTCCCGATAAAGCGGTGACACCCTTCGGGAAGCAGGAAACAAAGTGGGCCGCAAATCTGGAGCTGGGCCGCCACTTACGGGGAATGTGTAAATACACTTGTTTGAATTCTTTAACACGGTATGATATTTAAATATTGTATACTTTAAATATACTTGAAATTACGTGTCCGCAGAGCCTCGCGAGTAAGCTTTTAAATAGAGCTTAATAGAGCGAAGGATTAATATTTTTCTATTAGTAGAGGGTGTACGTTTCCCCTCAGCAACATAAACATTGACATTTCATGCATCATTTCATTCATTCATTCAGTCATTTCATTCATTCATTTCAACAAAATTCATTCATTCATTCATTCATTCATTCATTCATTTTTTCCCAAAAATTTGTTTTCATTCATTCCATTCATTCATTTCATTGCCATTCATTCATTCATTCATGTCATTCATTCATTCATACGTTCGTTCGTTCGTTCGTTCGTTCGTTCGTTCGTCGTTTCCCCTTCGTTCGTTCGTTCGTTCACACCCTGAAAAATGACTAGGCTCGATTTCCGTGCGCTATCTCGAGTCCGGTCTTCGTTCCTTCCCGAGAGGACCCAGGAAAAACGCGGGCTCATTTTCCCGAACTTGTTAAGAAAGAGAGGACTTAGTAAGAAGGAGGACGGTAAAGGGAAATTATCGGTATTTAAAAAAACTCTTAAACATATGATGATCCGTATTTACCTGAACTGCAAAGAGCAAAACAAGTCCTTGCTGTCACACCAGCTTAAAATCATGTTGTACTGGATGCTGCCGGACACAAATCATTTCTGCATTAAATTCGTCACACCGCTGACTTCTGTCAATGCATTTTGATCACCTGAAAAAAATGATTTTTTAGATTATTAAAAACCCAATTAAGTTCGCATTACAGGACGGCGTCAATGTACTTTGATTCGGACTACGTTATAAATACAACCACCAGAAGTAGCATGTTCTGACTTTTGCTTTTTGTGTGCGACCACTGCGCTGATTTAAATGCGACTATCGAGTATCAGCGAGTTTTCTGCGAAACTTAGTACAATCAAACGCGAATGAAATGCGACTGAAATGCGATGGTATAAATCGAGAAGATGGCGTCAGCGGAGCAGGAAAACGAAGGACTAAAATCGCCAAAAAACCACCCCCCCACAAACAGCATTGTCGAAAAAACAAATGTCAAAAGATCAATCCATAGTACCATACATGAACAACCATTACTTCTTTTCTGAAACTCTAGGTGCTGGTTTAAAGGAGCTAAAAACTGTCGATCGCTCTCTTCAACCATCCAACGGCTGAAAGGAAAAAATAAAAACGCCAAACGTTACGATCGATAATAGACTGCAAGCAGCCCCTTTTTTGGTTAGATAGAAGCGAGCGCGATGCGCGACGTGAAGCGGAAATCGAGTCGGCTCGATTTCCGTTTCACACCTCGCGCTCGCTCTACTATCCGAAAGAGGGACTGCTCGCAGTCTACGATCTATATATTTTTGTTACGAGCCCTTTCATGAAAGTGTGAAACACAGCGATACTTTTTGAGTTATAAAAATAGTTCCCAGTGTGATATGAACTCACGAGAGACGCGGTGGCTTAATGGTTAGCGCTTTGGACTCCGGACCGAGCGGTCCAGGTTCAAGCCCTGGCCGGGTTCACTGTGTTGTGTTCTTGGGCAAGACACTTTACTCTAACAGTGCCTCTCTCCACCCAGGAGTATAAATGGGTATCGGCGACAAAATGCTGGGTAATTTGCGATGGACCAGCATCCCATCCATAGCTTCATGCTGCAGTCTGAAACCGGGACAAGCTCCGGCAGTTATGGGCCACCAGGCTCGTGAAGACTTGAATCCCATTATATAACAAAGTTTTATTAAGGTTGTAAATGTTGCACGAGACAAGAGAGGATGATCTAGGAGAAGCATTCGCCTATACATGTGCCTCTCCCAATGATCTTTTTTTTTTTTTAATCTAGCTACCTGATTGGTCCAGTTCAAGTAACGTGATGTCGGAGCCTCGATGAGAAGGAAAATAAAATATTTTTCACAACATGGCGCGAAAATATATAGATTTCAAAAAATTATCATGGGGTACGAGAAATCCTTCTCTTTATAGATAGACTACGAGCAGTCTCAGGGTTTTTTCTCAGGGGAGCACGCGAACGCGCGCGAAAATGAGGAGACGCCGCCTCGCGTCGCGTCTCCTCGGGTGATTTTCGCGCGCTCGTGTGCTCTCCCACTTGACTATCCCTGAGAAAAACGAGGGACTGCTTCGTAGTCTACTTAATAGATCATCCTCTCGATTTGTAACAACATTGTTGCGTTGAAAGATTTAACGCAATACTTTGTTGTGCTAACACGTTGCAGGTCTTAGAAAGCAATTCAAAGTTGCCTGAAATTTAAATATTGCATTAAAAATCCTCTCGTGTGACTTGCCTTTGCGTACAAAGTTGTGTTAAAAACTTGTCTTGTGTAACAAGGGATTAAAAATCGCCGGTAAAAATCGTCCCGTGTAAAAAACAATTTCTGCGCATTGCTACAACTTATATCTAAGATTGCAATAAATGCCGTATTTACTTACTGCTGCACTTGTACATGGCATTTGTCTGCTGTGCGTCCCCATCACTGAGTATAATATAAGGAGTCTTGCCCTGCATATTAACAACATTACGGATGGTTGGTTTGCCATTCTTGGAGAAAGCTGTGAACGGGTAGTGCATGATCGATGCAAAATCGTACGGCACGCCAAAATCAAACAACTTCTGTGTTCCATTTTCGTTTTTCAAAACGCACTTGCCAGTCCTGTGAAGAAAGTAGATCCAGCTAATTAAGCGAAATGAGAATTGAGAACCGAACTACATTTTATACAGCTGTTTCGAGAAAGGTTGTCGGAAAAAGCGCACGCGACAATCCCGAAAGGTATTGTAAGTAGTTTTAAATTTCACGGTTCCTTGACTTCAGCATTTCAGGGAAATCTGAGAAAATGGCAAGAGATGGCACGGACGTATGTTTGCGAGTGCTAAAAGAAGGCAACAAAAGTAGGCATCGCGGGCTTGATGTATTTATTTGGACTTATTTAAAATTCATTGATAATATCCCAGATTACCTTTCGGGATTGTCGCGTGCGCTTTTTTCCGACAACCTTTCTCGAAAACAGCTGTATACAGTCGAAGCTCTCTGAGCGGACACTCTCGTAAGCGGACAGCTCTACTTACGGCCGCCTTTACAAAACCCCGTTTGAACTCTAGCTCATACAAACTCTGTATTTACACATTCTCGTAAGCGGACAGCTCTACTTACGGCCGCCTTTACAAAAACCCCATTTGAAACTCTTGCTCATACAAACTCTGTATTTACACATTCTCGTAAGCGGACAGCTCTACTTACGGCCGCCTTGACAAAACTCCGTTTGAAACTCTAGCTCATACAAACTCTGTATTTACACATTCCGTAAGCGGACAGCTCTACTTACGGCCGCCTTAACAAAACCCCGTTTGAACTCTAGCTCATACAAACTCTGTATTTACACATTCTCGTAAGCAGACAGCTCTACTTACAGCCGCCTTTACAAAACCCCATTTGAACTCTTGCTCATACAAACTCTGTATTTACACATTCTCGTAAGCGGACAGCTCTACTTACGGCCGCCTTGACAAAACCCCGTTTGAACTCTTGCTCATACAAACTCTGTATTTACACATTCCCGTAAGCGGTCAGCTCTACTTACGGCCGCCTTGACAAAAACCCCGTTTGAAACTCTTGCTCATACAAACTCTGTATTTACACATTCCCGTAAGCGGTCAGCTTCAGTTGCAGACACTTTTTCTGCTTCCCAAGGGTGTCCGCTTGTAAACGGGAGCTTCCACTGTACATATTTTGAATTATATTAGAGGTTAACAAACCAGGAAGGAGGCGCACAAATACTCGGCTACGGTTATCAAAAAGTGAAGCGTTTACTGAACTATTTTATAGCAGTTATTTACCTCCATTCAAGTTCTATCCGTGGGTATTAGAACTTCCCTCTAGCTGAAGATGTAAATGAACATTTTGAAAGACCCGTGGCCAGTAGAAAGATCCAAAATTTACCGTCGTGTAATACGCAGTCCAGAATTTGGTCATTTCACGTTGTTGTTTTTGCAGTAGACGGCTATGAAATGTACAACGAATTATAACGCACGTGCAGATCTATTGTACTGCTAATTAAACCTTTTGTTTAGGGCGACATTCTCGTCTTCTTCGTGGTTTGCTTAATTTTCCCGTATTGAATAAAATCTATTTTTTTTCGGGGCAATTCTCTTCAAAGATTCAAGGAATGCTTATTAATTTAGCTTAAAAAAAAAACACGGAAATGTCAGTTGGCAATCAAATGGTTAATTTCGAATATTTCTTTACGAAATTTCTGGAGTACCTCCAAAGCTATTCTTCCCGGTTAAAACGGAACGCTGGTGATTTCCGTAATATTTGCACGTTAGCGCTATTTCTTTCAGTAGGAGCGGTTTTCAATTGAGAGTAGTAAACAAAAATCAAAGCAATCACTCTGAGTTACTCTAGCCAATCACTACAGACCAAAAAACACAAGTAACTAAATCAGAACTCGAAATACATGTAACCTGCGCCAAGCGCGGGAAAACGCGTGCGACCAAATCGCACGATTGATTTTAGGTTTGGCGTCTGATTGGTTAAGAAAGTGGCACGCGTTTTTCGAACCAATCAGAGAGCGTAGTAAAGCAAAACCGAAGAAAACGCCGTTTACATTCGACACTCAAACAGTGAAAACCGCTCCGCTAACTTGCCGAATAACTTTAATATTTTGATATCACTGTCAGTTCGGTAACACTGATATAGTTGTCACGCACTCTTACCATCTATCACGTTGTCCCATATAACACTGATATAGCTGTCACGCACTCTTAACCATCTAACACATTCTCCCATATAACACTGATATAGTTGTCACGCAATCTTACCATCTAACACATTCTCCCATATAACACTGATATAGCTGTCACGGTCAGGCCTGCTCTGCTCGTGCCAGAACCCAACTGAATGTCCGATCTCGTGTTCCATCACGTGCTGAAAATCACAGTTGTCACCGATAGAGATCTGGGTCTTCTGGTTATGATGTCCAACATGGCCCCAACAACTACAACAAAATAACATATGTGAACGAACGAACGAACGAACGAACGAAACGAACGAACGAACGAACGAACGAACGAACGAACGAACGAACGAACGAACGAACGAAACGAACGAACGAACGAACGAACGAACGAACGAAAGGACGAACGAAAGGACGAAAAAGCGAAAGAAGAAACGAACCAACCAACCAACCAACCAACCAGCAAACCAACACTGAGAGCAGAGCCGCCATATGCTTGGCGTTTGAGCTTGATGAACAGTAAATCTATTAAACATGTACTTTCAATTTGGAACACAATATCTAATCTTGCGAGTTGGGACAATACAAGTAACTTGCTCTGAGACGATATCTCTTGAATTAATAAAGACGCGTTTCGTTCGGTTCTTCGGCTTAACTCCGGTTTTTGAATGCGATACAAATAAAAGTAGCGACAAAAGTTCCTCTTTCAATTCGCTTATGACACAACATTGAGTTACTTGAGCGTTTTTCCACCAGGTGATATTTCGTGTAAGCCTTATATACAGTTCTTAATGACTCACCCCTGTCCTCTGAAGAACTCCAAGTAAGCTTTCTCATTGGTTCGCTCCACAAAACGGATACACGTCTTGCTCTCCCACACCTTCATGGCTTGCTTCACTGAAGTGACCGCACTTTCCATGTTCGCTTGAAAAACAAATTAAATCTTAATATACTTGTTTTTTGTTACAGACATACATGAATAGTCCATTTTACAGTTGTGTGCTTAGAATCCAGGCCTTTGAACAGAAGTGAGGCTGGGAGATGACTTTGTTGTGATACAAACCTTCCTTCTTTCAAATGTAAATTATTCTGTTATTATGTAAAGTAGTTTCTGATCTCTATCATCTTCATGGTCACCCCTAACCTCGCTTTCATACAGAGGCTTGGTTACATTTCACAGAAACTGTAAAATGGCCTATTCTTACAGATAATTTTGAAATCTATTTTTAATTTTCATACGTCATAGCTGAACTATTTTAAGAGCGCAACCTGATTGGTCAGTTCGAGTAACGTGATGTCGGAGACTCGATCAGAAGGAAATAAAAATAACTTTCACAGCATGGATCGAAATTATTAATAGATATACTAACATTATCATGGAGGACGGCCTTTTCTCTTAGATCAAGAACTGTTTCTCTCTTCTGATAAACGTGAAAATGTGATAGGAGTGATTGAATTGAATTGAATTTTTAGCCTCACCAACTGAACAGTCGAAGGTATACGGGATAACAGCATTAGGCCACCGTTCACTCGGAACACTGCTGGCCGCACGTGATTGTGGGCCGTTAGGATTGCCGTAATTTCTTCATATTCTCCTGTTGTTTGCTTGGTTAGCATGATATCGCCTCCGTACAGTGAAGCTTTACCACCTGGACTGTGATGTGAATCTGTCAAATTGAAAAAAAAATGTTTATAATTACGGACAGGTTTTCAAATTATTTATTTTGATAACATCGTGCCCAGGTTCTTCGCGGGCGCTCAGATCCAAAATGGCGGCGACGAGGTGGCCGCCATTTTGGGAATTTTTGCGTTTCAAAAATTAGGTGCATACAAGAATACTGCATGGTAAAGTCGGTTAAACCTCACTAAAACATGACGATATGTAATACAAAACAAGTTCTAACAGTCGTCAAATGAACATCCCAAGTCTCCAAGCATACTGTGAAGACATAACATAGAAAACAAGTTCTACAATAGGAGCTTATTGTAATCGAAAGAGGTTATATCCCCGGGGGGTACTCAAAAAAGTTTTATACGGGGAGGCTCCGCCCAGAGGTCCAACCCCTTACCCTTTCATATACCAGTTTTCACAGAAAAGGTACCCCTTTCATATACCTTCCATAGAAATTATGAAAATGGTACCCTTTCACATACCTACAGTAGAAGCACTGCATCCCTTTTCTATACCATTGTAATGAGCTTAATGAACAATATATATCACCAGAAATCATCAAGCATTACCAGTAGAGATGTTAACCAAACAATAATATCATTTACTCGTGAAATCCCTACCCTTTTCTATACTTCAACTCGTGAAATCCCTACCCTTTCACATACCTCCGATCCTAAAAAAAAGGACCCTTTTCGGGCGGAGCCTCCCCGTATAGTCCATTATAGGAAGTACCCCCCCCCCCCCCCCCCCCCGTTATATCTTTCTTTAAGAGCTGAATAATATAAGACCATTGCCTCAGCCTCATTAGCGGAAGGAATTTTGCCTTTTTTGAAAAAATTAGGTGCGTACACGAATACTGCATGTTACAACTCGTTAAACGTGATGGAATTTTGAGTCTGAGATTTTGGGGGCTTATTTTCGGGGGAGGGATGATTTGTTTTCAGAATTTTACGGTATGAAGCAGAAGCCGAACCTTATTTTGTTTTCTGTTTTACCTGGGCGTTGTCTGCTCCACCTTTCTGAGGTTCGTCTTCACACAAATCAAAACAGCAAACATCCCGCACACCAGAAGAAACAAACTCTTCGTCATCTGTGGCACACGTAAAGAAAAACACATTCAGTGGTGACAACATAACACTGGCTTGTTAACCTTTCAATCACCAAGAATATCAATACATTGTCAAGCAGACAGGTGATGAGAATAAGGAAAATCATCACGAAACGAAACAGAAGGAAGCTATCTAGTTACTCGCTTAATTTTCGTTAAATTCGCGTGAATTGATATTTTAATTACCCTTTCACTCCCAAGAGTGTCAAAGCTCAAAAGATAAGGAAAAACAAACAGTATCACATGAAAGAACTGCTCAATAGCTTCATTTGAATGGGCTCACACACTAGGCGTTTCATCCACGGAAGTTTTTGCAAAAATAATATATATTACACATACTATACCAGAATTAATAAAGCAACTTGATTTCTATCGCGATAATTTCCACTTAGTGGAGGTTTAGTTAAGTGGGAATTTTTTAGAAAGGTATCCACGCCCTTAAACTAGAAGTCGTGAACAAAGGTTTCTCTTCAAGACATAGTTACATCAATGGAAACCGAAAAAATAATGGTCCATAATTGTGAAAAATTACTACACTAATGTACTGAAGGCTATAAAAGGAGTGTTATTTATGATGTTAGCCCCGAAAGCTTCTTGATTGCTCAACTTTTTCAAGTTCTGCCCTTGTGTCCTTGGAAAAAATCGCTAAAACCTAATTACGGTTAGCTCTCCCTTCAACAATTCATTTGATATCTTCCTTAATGTTCTAGGCGCATTTTTCGTGTATGACCGAAGGTATTTAGTCATAATTTTTAGCACCGTTTTTCACCAAAACAAAAAGCAGGAAAATCCCCGTGATAGTACCCTTTAATACTTCCATATCAATAGTGATTTTAAATTTGAATGGGACCGTAAAAAAAACAATCAGCAATTTCTAAACGATAATTCAATCATGTATTCCTACCTTCATTCCACGTGAATTCTGTAACGTCTAAGTTTGCAGCTCACCGAACTCTTCATCAACTCGCAGTGCCGTGTATCAAGTATCTTTTACTCCTCTAAACTGTTTGTTTTATGCATTGTTCCATTGACACAGGTTTTCTTGAGGATCGTGTAAACAAAGCTCATCTGTTTAAACCTTATATTCTTTATAAATCCAAGAGTTTTTGTTTCGTGAAATTCAAACTCCTCTTCTTGTCCTAAACACAGTTTTTTTATAAGACTTCAAGTATTCAGTTACATATTTTCCAACCTGCCGACTTATATTTTTTGTCATGTGTCAATTGTTTTCTTATTTTTTACAGAAAATACCGTGGGTGATACAGCTTAATTAAACTTTAAGGCACTAAAGTTACATTTATGACAGAAAAAAAGAAAAGGAGAGATGAATTTTAAAATACGGGACCTACAATATAATTAGAATCTTTAGCCTCTAGAAAATGCGTTTGATGTTTTGCTCAATGAAAACATATTCTTGGGCTAGTTTCTGAAGATAAAAAAAGTTTATTTTCGTTTCTGGTATATATAGTATTTGTAAAAACACTCTTTGAAAATTTGCGTGGGCTGTCTCTATTCAAAATTTCAGAAGCGTGCGAAACGCCTCTCTTTAATAGTACAGTAAAAACCCGCATAAAGAACAAAGTTGGATTAATAGCCTGCGAGCAAGCTCTCTGGGCGTTTTGGGGGGAAAAGAGAAAGAGAGAAAGAGCGGGGGAGGAAAGAGAGCTTGCTCGCAGGCTAGTGGATTTAAGAACACTCAGGCTGAAATGTGGTCAAATTTGGTCAAAAAAAGTACCAAGAAAACACGCCGATATATAAGAAACAGCCTGAACCCCCAAAACACGTGTTCTTTTTATGCGGGTTTTTACTGTATTATTACAAAACAATTCAGGAACAATTAATGTGAATTGCCGAGCGCAGAATGTCCACAAACTAGTAGTTTTAATTTGCAATTTAACACGTATCATTTAACAAGCATATTTAGTTTTTCTTTAAGACTTTGATGGCATTACTCAGGTTGCAAGTTTATGTTTATACATCTTCGCCTTTAACAAAACTCCCAATCGGTTTTGTTTAACTTGGTTGAAATCTGCGTGTAACTTTTAGGCAGATGTAGTAATTTTACCCAATTCTATATATGATATGTTATCAATGTATTGTTTTGAGCTTCACGACAAAAACATCAGCTCACCCTAATGCCTTTAATTTTCGCTTTGGGTTTATTTTCTTTATTTTCCTGCATCGCAGTAATGGTTTGCGAAAATTAAATCACAGAAAGGAAATGTAAAGGTATTGCTCACGTCGCTTGCCATAACTCAAATATAGGGTGTGATAGTAGTGATGAAAGCCAATATACGCGTGCTATAGACAATAAAACTCTATTTTTTCTTCAGTCTTCTCTATTTTTTCGGGTATCTGAAGTTTACATCCCTTTGAATACTGATCAGTTTCCAAATGCTGATCGGCAAGGCAAAGCGTGCACTGGTGAAAGGGTCAGTTTCACGATACGAAATAACTAAATAACTGATATCTTTGTAAATGACGATGTTAAAAAATAAATAAATAAATACAGCATGAACTCCAGCCAGTACATGTTCGCATTCACTTTATTTGATTCCCATTTAAAACTCATTCTACAAGGCCCATACTTAAATCAGCAGATTAAAAGAGGCAGGCTTTTTCTTGTAAACTCTGTAAAGCAATAGAATACCGAGAATCAACAAAGGTATTAATTCAGGTGATCACGAGAGAAAGGGTGTATCGAGTTCAGGGTGAAAAATTAAGACGCTTTTAACACATTTTTTAAATGTGCTTGATGAATTATGTATTTTAAACCCCTTAGTAAGTAAGTAAGGCTTTATTTTCACAGCGTAACTCCTTCAGTTTTTACAATTAAACTGTTATCAATAGATGCCCTGATAAATCAGAGTACATATAACCTTACAGCATGTCTAAATGTTAAAAAGTTATATAAAATGTTAAAAAATTAAAAATGTTACCGCTGAGGCGTGGCCACCATCTAAAAAATGTCGTCAAAAAATACTTCGCTACGCGTCGTATTTTCAACTTTCTTCTCGGTGTTTGGAAATCGGATGAAACACTGTCTCTCGTGTTTGATATATTACGTGAAAGACTGAAAGAACGCTGTCCCAGCTTACCTTAAGCGGCACATCCGTACAACTCAACTCTTCATGCAAACCCAGGTCCGAGGGACTGTCATGAGGAAGAACTTTGACATAACGAGCTTTAACAGGTTTAAACCTGTTTAGAACCGGTGTGAAGTTGTCGCAATTACCGTCGAACACCTTGAAAGGATACAAAGAATAAAGACGAATTAGGCCCAAGTTATACGCCGCATTTCAGTCGCGTTTCCATCCTCGCCATCGTTAGTCATCCTCACTTCCACATGGATTCCTGTCACTTGCCGAGTATTGTTCTACTGAATCTAAAACTATTATGTTGGGATTTTCAGTGTTTTTTATCTCTCACCTTCGATTTTCCGTTCTCTTCGTAGTTCTTGAAGTTCGTTCCGTCAGTACTGAAGGCAAGCTCGTACTTCTTGACATGTTCAACGAACACATCCCGTCCTAGAATAGAAGAACATTTGCATTAGCAGTTAAGATGAACGAGACAATATGGTGTATTGAAACGTAGTCGAATCAAGTAATATCACCTCGAATTTCTTCAAAAATACTCCGCTACGCGTCGTATCAACTCTCTTCTCGGTGTTTGGAAATGTGATGAAACACTGTCTCTCCTGTTTGGTCTAATTTATTACATCTCATGCTAGCTACCTTTGTGTTCTACGTGTCCGAATTTTCAACTTTCTTCTCGGTGTTTGGAAATGTGATGAAACACTGTCTCTCGTGTTTGATATATTATATTTCCTGCTAACTAACTTTGTGTTATACACGTCGTATTTTAAAACTCTCTTCTGGGTGCTTGGAGATGTGATGAAACACTGCCTCTCATGCTAGCTAACCTTGTGTAGCGATACCAGTGATAGTTCTTAGTCTGCCCCAAGTCAATCCTCAGCCACTGTGGACATCCTGTCCACTGCGCACCAGCTTCCGATTCGCTTGTTGTCGTAATCATCCTCAAAATAAAGGCGCGCGTTTACTAGGCAACGCCCACCAACCACCACCTTGGAAAAGAAAAGAAAACTGTCAAAACGAAACAAAACATGAGATAAAACACGTATTGACTGGGGTGCTGGGCCAGAAGGAAATATCTAGACTCTCATTCATATTGCACTAACGCAACAGGTGAAACATGGGTTTTATGAATTGCCAAAGTGCGTTGTTTAGTTAACAAAAATCAAAGTAATCATATCACATCAAAGCACATTTATTCTCCATTTAGCGTATCGTTTACTCCCTTGGTTGGTATACTAATCCATCGAAAGTACCACCCAGAATTTTGTAAGTTTGTCCTGACAATTCGCCGATACCCATTTATATATACTCTTGGGTGGAGAGAGGCACCGTAGGAGTAGAGTGTCTTGCTCAAGAACACAACACAGTGACCCTGGCCAGCGCTCGAACTCGGACCGCTCGATCCGGAGTCTAACGCGCTAAACCAAGCGTTTCCATTTGTCAAAAATCAAAAATGGCAGCGCAACAGTTTTATTTGACTTACCGGGAGATAACTGTGACGAGGCAGTGAAAGCACTGTCAGGAAGACGGTTATCCCATCCAAGACCAAGAGGGTCGGCACAAGATCCTTTAGAAAATAAACAGTTGTATTATGCTTAGATTAGAAATGTTCGCTGAAATCCTGCAAATTGACAGGCTTATCATTGTCCGTCTGTCTGCGTGCAGTCTTTGTTTGTCTGTGACTATCTGTCTGTCGTGATGTACTCTTTCTATCTTTCTGCATTGTTTTTATGACCATATCCCTTCCTGTATTGTTTGTCAGTAATATGTCCGCCTGCAATCTTGTCTGTGAATATCTGTCTGTCTGTCTGTCTGTCTGTCTGTCTGTCTGTCTGTCTGTCTGTCTGTCTGTCTGTCTGTCTGTCTGCCTGCTGCCTGCCTACCTGCCTGCCTGAAATGAGGCCTAGTGCACGATGATTAGCTTGCCCTTAAACCATTTTCAACCAGAGTACTGCTTGAGCGTCGGAGTGACGAGTACAACATCTTATCTACGGTCCTACACAAGTGACCTCATTTCTACATCCATAAAAACTACTGTCTAAACTGAATCATGTCAAAATGCAAAGCTTTCGTAGTTCATAGTTTGTTTGTAGCCAACCAAAATCGTATTTTAAAAATATATAGAGTAATAAAAACACGTATTGACTGACGCGTTGGGCCGCACGGAAATATCTTGACCCTAAGTCACTCTGCACGAACCAAGGATATTCCCATCTGGCCTTCCCGTTCAGTCATCATACAATATAATGAAAATAACTGACGTACAAACCTTGAGGTCTGAGCGGTGTGGCGTCACATTTCGCATTGCAGCTCTTACGGCAAGTTCTCAACACCCAACCTGAATACGCACAATCTGAAGCTGAATAGCTGGGACATCGGCTCGACTTGTCCACACAGCGCAGACCTGATATACAAAAAAAAGCGAGTAAAATACAGCTGAGGAATTTCAAGGACTATCGTAAAGCTAAGATTAAAATCACCAAAGAAGAAACGCCTTCGCTGACAAATCAGGATCTTAAACCAATCAGAACGGGAAGTAAAAACATGTAACTGGTGACAAGTGCGGGAAAACATGTAACTGGTGACAAGTGCAGGAACGCGTGTAACTGGTTCCAGTGCGGGAAAATAGGTAACTGGTGCCAAGTGTGGGAAAACATGTAACTGGTGACAAGTGCAGGAAAACATGTAATGGGTTCCAAGTGCGGAAAAATAGGTAA
>MU825420.1:606787-631555 GCA_029204205.1 Desmophyllum pertusum | reverse complement strand
CTGTTTAAATAACGTCCACAATTAGCATATTTTAGTCCATGCATGGTTAAGTACGTAGATTTCACCGAGAAAAAAAAAACGAAAGAAACCAGTCCAGGAAACGGATGGCAACAACCTCAGGATACGGAAAGAAACAGATTCAGGAAAACGGAAAACAATTAAGGTTCATACGCCATTTTATTGTTGAGCCGTTTTCGTGTTCTGTTAGGAGAAAACTATTTTTGTTTGATTGAATTGATCAACTTTTTTGCAACGGATCAAACTCCATCGGTTGAAACAGTGGATTTGTATGAAGTTTTCCAGTAGAAAAACGTTACAACTAAGAGATGACTTCATATTCTGACATGCATAAAAGCAATGTATGAAGCTATGACGTAACCATTTAGTCCAATAATGGAATTAGTGAGTGAGTTTCTAGCCAATCAAATTAAGATTAGCATCAAAATTGTATAATCATGTGTTATTAGTTTTTGAGAGCAAAGAGCAAAGCTGTGTATAAATAACATCCAACAAATTAGCATATTAATTCATAGTTTTCACAAGTTCAAAGAACCTATAGCTAGAAACGGAAAGAAACAACTTCAGGAAACGGATGGAACCCACTTTAGGAAACGGATAAAACCAACTTCAGGAAAGGATGGAACCAACTTTTAGGAAAAGATGGAACCAACTTAGTGAATTGATCAGTGAAACATCGTCTGTTTAAATAACATCCAACAAATTAGCATATTAATTCATAGCATGGTTAAGGACGTTCATAGTTTTTCACCAAGCTCAAAGAAACCTATAGCTAGACCAACGGAACGAAACAACTTCATGGAAACGGATGAACCAACTTTAGGAAACGGATGAAACCAACTTCAGGAAAAGGATGGAACCAACTTTAGAAAACGGATAAAACCAACTTCAGAAAGAATGGAACCAACTTTAGTTAAAAGATGGAACCAACTTAGGTGAATTGATCAGTGAAACATCGTTCTGTTTAAGTACATCCAACAAATTAGCATATTAATTCATAGCATGGTTAAGGACGTTCATAGTTTTTCCACCAAGCTCAAAGAAACCCATAGCTAGACACGCCGGATGGAAACCAACTTCAGGAAAAGGATGGAACCAACTTTAGGAAACGGATGGAATCGACTTCAGGAAATGGAAAACATTAAGATTCCATGACGTCATGTTCTGGTTGAGCCTTTCGTGAAAACCTATTTTCGTTTGATTTAATTGATATTGATCAACATTTTCAAACGGCAAACTCATCGGTGAAACAGTGCATTTGTATGAAGTTTCCCATAGAACAACGTTATAAACAGGTACGTGACTTCATTTCTAGCTACACACATGAAACCCTAGTACTATTATATGATTGTTACAACTACGTAGCCTACCACACAGAGAGTGGTCACCGCTGGCCGAGCACGCGCAGGCTCTGGGGACGAGCTATTGTACTTTAGTTTGCAAGCAAATTACACAAGTAAAATTATAATGCTTGTCCATGCAGCTGCGAATGCAACGGCCTGATATCAGAGGTCTTTAGACCTTCTAGTGATATTCATTGAGGACAAAATTACAAGTTTAATTTCTAGTAAATTTTGCCACTAAACGAGAAAAAGAAAAGGGGAACGGGGGGGCACACGAATACTAAAAAAAATATTGTCGACCATTGAGACACCAGAATAAATCGAACCAGGAATAAATCATTCGGGCCAACACTTTATTCTGGTAATTTATTCTGGTAAGAGTTATTCTGGTAATTTATGCTGGTAAATTTCTTCTTGTAATTTTATTCTGATATTTCAATGTCGAAAATTCTCGGTGTAAATCCGTTGAAATTATTTGTGAAATTTTTGGTTCATTCGTCGTTGTGCTTGGACTAAATTTAATGAGCATGTGATTACTTAACTATCGAGATGATACATGTGATGTGTGGTTTTTAAACGGATAAAGTTTGATAATGTCCTGAACATCGCGCCGAACCGTGAAACACTCCCTTTTCTAGAATCGCATAGCCTCAGAGGAATTCCTCGCACTCTGATTGGCTAATCGATGCGAGGTATTCAACGTGGAATTTGCATGCCTGAGCAAGTGAGAATTGCCATAGCTGAATTGCATGAAGTGAGTTGAAAGCGAGGCCCAACGTCGAGATTGTGGTTTGTTTACTTTCGGCATCGCAAATTTTTTAAAATATAAAAAATGTGCGTTTTCGTATGGTTTCACTTTATCAGCAGCCATGTCAGAAACAGCCAACAAGCAAAACACGAGGTTTTTTTTTCCCCCCAAGTGCCCTGAGAGTTCTAAGAGTTAGCCAGCTTTGAAACTCAAAACTCACTCTCTCTCGAGAAATTGAAGAAAGCGCAATCATCGATCGATGCTTGCAAGTACAAGAAACCTGACGAGAGGAGAAACTGGCTAAAAACTACGGAGAAACAGTAGTACAGTAAAGTAAAGAGTAAAACGTTTCAACATGACTTCATAGTGTCCGAGAAAAATAGCCACAAATGGTAGCGGATACAACCTGGGTCGTTAACCACATGCGACTAACAAATATACTACGCTTTTTGTACTGCGCGAAACAATCTTCAAAACACGTAACTTAATCTTAAATAAACAGTACTTTTAAAACGTCGTCAAAACGTCCGCTAGAAAAAAATACGCCAAATTTTCCCGGAGCTTTCTATTTTGTTGAAGTTACACTGTCGATAGTTTGACCATAATAAAATTATCTTACTTCAAAACCCACTAGCACTTGAAAACAGCAATCATTCAATACCGCGTAGTGACTTTTGTCGGTAAACTCGCTTAAAAGCACATTGATAACACTTTTTTCAGTTCCGTTGTAGCGAAATAGTCAAAATTTCGGATAAAAAGAATAGTTGTTTACATTCTTTGACTAATACTTTCGATAGCTTGACCGTAATAGTTCTCTTGTGCTAACTGAAGCTACAAAAAACAGCCGCTCGAAGATCAACAAGTGTTTACGCAGCACTGCATGAGTACAAAATAAATTCACATTCGAAACGAAAACAAGTCAACGAGGACTAAGCCATTGAAATTTAAAACGTAGAATTTTGTACGCTAATAAGCTTAAGTTCTTTCAAGTTATAAAGCATAATCTTACTTACAGCATTGCTTGACGTCTTTTCCAAAGCTTTCTTCACGGGTTTTCTTTTGATTCATTTCAGTGTGCCGCGACCGAAGTAAAAGTGTTCATCATTCTGTCTTCAGTAATAAGGCTTATGTAGTTTTTGCTACTTTCCGGAGTTCTTATAATTACTGACAAACCCGTAAAGGTCCCTGACAAATAACGTTTCCCAAATTAAAAATGGAAAAACTACTACCACGAGGATAAAATATAAAGTTTGTGACAGAATCTTTAGCTTGATTCTTATTCGTATTCTTTATTCTTGATTCTTATTCGTTCGCTTGCTCCTGACAGTCCTGACAGTTGACGTTGAATGGCTTTCTCGAGCGCTGTTGTATTAAAGTATTTTAAAAATAATTCCTTTTCCTTTTATAAAAAGGCTATGCGATTCAAGAAAAATTCATTGCCTGACTCGTGAATTCCACGTTAAATTTCACTTGAAAAAACCGATATCGCACTCATCGCTTCGCGATTCGTGCGATATCGGTTTTTCGCGTGAAATTTAACGTGGAATTCCCTCGTCAGGCAATGAATTTTTCTATAATACTTATGCATATTTACGCAAGACTAGCTAATTTCACCCCCAAGCCTCGCGCTTTGGAAGTGCAAACTTGTAAATTTTATCATGAAAGAATTCCCCTTAGCAGCAAAGATGAAAAGAATATACCGACGTGAAACTAACATTATGAAGGTGCATGAGGTTGAGAAGAATTTCGCATAAATTAGGATTGGTGGTGAATTTTAAGTAAACTGACGTAATTTTATTGTTTCTTGAGTGTAGCAACCCAAGCAATGAAATATGACGAGTCACTATAATTAGCAAAAACATTTGAGTAAACTGTACAAGAACGGAAAAACTTCATTTGACCCAGGTTAAGATTATAACTGCAGTCAAGACGTGCTTCCAAAAAGACCCAATCTGTGGGGAGAGGGTATTTTTCTAAAAAGTTGTGTACGTGATACTCTCGAATCCGGTTTTTCAGCGGACGAACAATCCCGCCATACCCTCCCCTCCCCTCCCCCTCCTGATAAATGAGGCAGGTTGTTATTTGGAAAAAATTAGTAAAACTCAGAGAAAACACAGGCTTCGACCAAATGAGCTTTGGAGGTCCATAATCACAACTGATTTAATTTGTTCCTGAATATCAACTTTATAAAATAGATTTAAGCGGATACAACCATATTGAATTATGAATTACTTTTAGACCTTTTAAGGCCAGCACATCCTGATGTCTCACTAGACACACAATATATAAGAACCATTTCAGCCTGCCTGGAAAAACAGGGTTTTTTACTGCAGAACACTTTTCCAACAGTTTTCAGTTGAAATATGTTGATAACTGTTCTGTGTGTGATAACACAATTTGGTTGGCTCAGTTGGTTGGGTCTGTTCGGTTGATTAGATTGAAACTGAAGGACTGTTGAATATTGTTTAAAACCGTTGTTCTGGTTTGATCAACCAAATCAAACGAAAATAGAACATAATGGAAGCTTAACTGTTTTCCGTTTCCTGAAGTCGATTCCATCCGTTTCCTGAAGTTGTTTTCTTTCCGTTTCAACCAAATCATCGCATCAAAACCAATCAAAGAGCACGCAAATACCTTTATTGCATTTCCCACTCTTACAATTATGGCTCTCTACATGAGCTGAACCTGGGGGGAGGGGGGTAATCCCTTACATGTAGGCTACTCTATTTAGTCAAACACTGTAAATCAGTCAAACACGCTATGTTTTTAAAACATCTAACAAATTACCACCTGATTTATATTCATGCCATGGTTAAGTACATAGATTTCAACACTCAACAGGAAACGGATGGAAACAACTTCAGGAAACGGAAAACATTAATCGGTCTCGAACATCAACCTCGATTCCAGGCTACTCTCTCCTTACTCAACGGACAAGGGAGGGAAAAGAGATGAGAGAGGGGGGGGGGCCAGCCTGGAATCGAGGTTGTCTCAACATTTGTCTCAATATTTGTTGAGTCATGCTGATAGATGTTGAGACCATGCCCGTGTCAACGGCTTCAATATTTTGCGAACAAAAGGAAACTGTTGAGAATATGTTTAGACAAAGGGGGTGTTGAGACAAATGTTGAGACCGTTTAAACTGGGCTTGAGCTTTTCGTGTTGTGTTAGGAGAAAACTATTCTGTTGATTTTAATCAATTGATCAACTTTTTCAACCGGCCGAACTCGATTGGTTGAAATGGTGGATCTAGATGACGTTTGCCAATAGAACAATGGTTAAACAATTCAACAATTCTTCAGTTTAAACCTAATCAACCTTAAATCAGGATCACGGTTACACTCAATTAACCAACCCAGCCAACCGAAATAGAACACGCGTCTTAACAGTTATCAACAAAATTCAAGCAAATGAAAACGGTTGGAAAAGTGTTGTATATATATTGGGAAAACTTCCACCAAATCAACCAAAACCGGCCGGTTTGAAATTCGTCCCAATAGAACACCACCAAACTAAATAAAATAACTTCATAACAATAACTAAAGAGCTTTCAGCAATGAGTTGCGGTTTTCATTGTTCATGAACAGTTGCTTGTTCATGCGTACACGGTTCGATTTGTATAACACAACAACTAATTGTAGCTAGTTTATTTGCCAAAATAGGGATCGTAAATTCTTTTTGCCGCCTTTAAGATACCTGGTCTGTTGGGGGTTGAAGTGTAATAATGTCCAAATATTGAATACTGGCTGAAAATCTTAAAGGAACAGCGAGAACTGGCTGGGGTATTGAATATTTCAATTACCAAGGAGGGCTGCAGAAAAATGAATAGTGGACCCAAATATGGAGATACTTGTGGACAATGTTGAGTAGTCATATAGAGAAATTATTCCGATTCAAACCCCGATACTAGTGGAAAACTCTTATTTTATTCACTATCAACGGATGTTTTTATTTCAACGACTGCTGTCACTACATATACCTTATTAATAACAAATCATCAATTCAACCAAAACTGGATAATCAATAGACTGTGAAATGACACCATCATGCCGATGATATTCAGTATAATTACTGATAATGAGTTGGTTTACACTTGACGTTTATACAGCACTATTGTAACACATTCAAGTAGCATACTTGTACATACGTCTTTCTAATACTGTGTTCGTAATCAGGCATGATCAATAAATATAAAAACTGGGGGTTGACGCTGATTAAAAAGATTTGGTGAAACGTTTTAGGTCACTTCAGTGACCTTCGTCAGTTAGTCTTTCTACTTCAGCCAAGTCTTCATTTTTTTAGCTCCAGTAACTTGATGAAATGAGCTGGTCTTGGATTAATAAAAGCAATAGCAAAATTGATATTGAACTCAGGCAATCATGACATGTATTTTCTGAAATGCTACAGTCCAAGTTGGACCTTGTCTTGTCAAAATCTAAAAGCATTGCAACTAACAAGATCTCCATAATGGAAATTTCAAGTTTTCAGATTGCTTTGTCTCACAAATCCGGTTTTGGTAAAACCTGCGTATAAGAAACTGTGGATTAAGAACCTGCAGGCTGAAATCCCAATATATAAGAACCACTTCGGCCTGACAAATGAAGCAGGTTGTTATTTGGAAAAATTAGTAAAACTCAGAAAACACAGGTTTAGACCAAAATGAGCTTTGGAGGTCCATAATCGCAATGTACTGGACTAATTTGTTCCTGAATATCAACTTTATAAAATAGATTTACAATGTAAGGGGATACACCCATATTGAATTACTTTTAGACCTTTTAAGGCAAGCAGTAAGATTTATACTCTGTCAAAAATAAGAACCTATTTAAGAACCTAAACAGCCTGATTTCTCACTAGACATCCGATATATAAGAAACATTTCAGCCTGCCTTGGAAAAACAGGGGTTTTTATACGCGCGTTTTTTACTGTAGAACACTTTTCCAACAGTTTTCAGTTGAAATATGTTGATAACTGTTCTGTTGTGATAAACAGTTTGTTTGGTTGACTCGGTTGGTTGCGTCTGTTCGGTTGATTAGATTGAAACTGAAGGACTGTTGATGTTCTGGTTGATCAACCAAGTCAAACGAAAATTAATTGTTTTCCGTTTCCTGAAGTCGATTCCATCCGTTTCCTGAAGTTGTTTTCTTTCCGTTTCTAGCTATAGGTTTCTTTGAGCTTGGTGAAAACTATCAACGTAACTTAACCATGCTATTAATTAATATGCTAATTTGTTGGATGTTATTTAAACAGACGATGTTTCACTGATTAATTCACCATCCACAGTGGTTACAAGAAACGCTTTTAGAGTGTCCAGAGGTCAACTGTTGATTCAGCGCGTGTCAAAAGGTAATTCCTTTAACAAGCATAAGTTTCTTTAATAACACGCATACGTTTCTTCAATGTTTACTAAAATAGGTTATTTCCGACGAAATAACAGCAGCCTTAGGCCTAGTGTTAGGATTTTGATACCTAAATCAATTTACGTACCTCTTGTTTTCCCTTAACAAGCATAAGTTTCTTCAATGTTAACTAGGTTTTTTCCGACTGTTGATTCCCGCTTATTTTCGGGCGCGTGAAAACAACGGCCTAAGGGCATAGGTTAGGGCTAGTGTTAGGATTTTAATGCCTTTTTACCTTAAGCCCCTGACACACTAGAGGCGATTTTATACGCTCGTCGCAGCACTTGGGCGATTTTTCCGGCGATTTTTCTGACGATTCGGTCCCAAGGCATTCTCGGAAATCGCGAAATCCGCTTGGTTGAATAGTTGGCGAGTGACGATTTCAATTGCAGGAGTGGGAACACTTCGCGATCGCCGGCGATTGCTGGCGAATTTTATCGCCGATATCTGACATGCCAGATATCGGCGATTTTGATCGCTAATCGCGGCGATCAAAATCGTTGGCGAAATTCGCCGTCGCAGAAGCGGGCTACACTTGGCGATTTTCGCCGATCGCCGAGACAAGCGAAAAAAATCGCCTAGTGTGTTGGGGGCTTTAGCCTATACCTTTCCTTCCTTTTTTGATAGTTCTAAAATTTCTCGGCAAACAGTTTTATTGCTCTATAAAACACAGAAGATATTGACAGTCGCTTGTTGCTTCTACACAAGTGCTTGTATGGAAACGGCCTTGCATATATAATATATTTTGTTAACCTTAGATACACTAGATACGATTTAAGAAGGAAATGTGCAACAGCCCCATTTTAATCTTAAATGGAAGAAAAACTCGTTTTCTTATCGAGTCTGCAAATTATGGAACAGTCTACCGAAGGATCTGCGAGAAATGCAGAATATTAAAGTTCTAATCAGCCGTGAATTCAAATAGATAGTTTCATTTACTATTTTTAAAGTTCTTATCACTTGAAACGCTTTAGAGTGTCCAGAAGTCTGCTACAATCAACTGTTGAATCCCTTAACATGTATTACGTTCTTTTAACTGAATGTTAAATACATAATATGTTCCTTTATTTATATGCTTCTAATATTTCTCAGCAAACCGTTTAAGTGATAGGCACATAAAATGCATCTAAAATTGTTCACAAACTATACTGACAACCTAACCGTGATTAAGTATTTTTAAAGGAATATGAAGTGCCTTGTTTTCTTCATCGCGACTTTTGTGCCTGGCGGCGGGACAAGGGTCCCTTATCGCAAAAGGACGGTTGCTGGTAAGTCTCATTTTTTGTTGACATTTGCTTTTCCTCCGATCCTGAAAAAATTATATCTTTAAAAACTATTAGACCTGTATAACGTCCGTTAATCATTCCATGTTTCCAACGTAATGTCTTAACGAGGGGCCTAATATTATAGCCTTATGGTTTCTTCATAGGCCCCCTCGCCACTTTCTGTATTAGTTAATTTCTTTTTCTATTATTATTGTTATTTTTTCTATTTTTGTGTGGCAAATTAATAAACTAAACTAAGCTTTGTATTGCAAGGATCGATTCTGAAGAGGTTTTTCAACAATGGCCTCTCAAAAGTAATTTTTCTGCTTGCTCTGTGATCTTGGGTTCGATGAACGTTCAATAAATTTGTGCAACATCCGCTAACAAATTGAAGGAAAATATTTCGCCAAAACTTATTTAACTTTGTCGCGTTTTCCTCTGTCGGTTGCTACTAGTGAAGAATTATAAAGTCCTTATTGAATATTCCTCTATCAGGAAAACTACAGATTTAACTCTAATTCCAATTATACAAATTTTCCGGCAGAAACACGTCTGAACGACCCCAAAGCGGCTTTGGGTCTGGCGATGTTATGGCCTCCGATCTATCAAAAAAGAGGGAGGGTTGTTGGTAAGTCTATCAGTTTTTTTAATGCAAAGTTTATTTTATTGACAACGCTAGGCCTAGACAACACACAACACTACTTACACAAAACTAGTAAATTATAAACTATAGACTGCTTACAATACTCTTACAATACTTTAATTTTACTCAGTTAAATTACTTTTTACTTACATTACTTTTACTTACAATACACTAACTTAATAGTGAATAAATGAAGAAATGCTCTCAAGTCGAAATACTCAGAAAACAATTCTGAGCTCCCCAACGGGAATCGAACCCATGACCTTCCAGTGCCGGTTGGACGCTCTACCACTGAGCTATGGAGGACTCATGGTGAGCAAGGCCATACAACAAGGTTCAATGTGACAATATGTCCTGCCATACTGCAAGGCTCAATAATGTCGAATGGGTGACTTGGATAATTTTAATATACTCATTTTTTTAGACACACCTCTGGACGACTATACCTTTGGCCATGGCAAGGCTGTTGGAGGAAACACCGGGCAACACAACCATGGTGGTGGATACGGGTACTATGGTCGAGAAGCACGTGAATATCACGGCGGTGGCGGCGGTGGCGGAAAATGAATAACGATTCATACATTTCCTGTTTTGACTAAAACATGGAAAACTGTTAAAATCAACTTTGTAGTTTAGGTTTTTTTTTCGCTTTTAGAACTGATGTTATTTCAGCACATGTAGAGAGCCATAATTGTAAAAGCAGACATGCAATAAAGGTGTTGAATACAGTTTTGGTGTTTGCGTCATTTTTGATTGACTATTGATGCGATTTGGTTTGAGGGGAGGAGAGGAGAGGGAGGGGAGAGGAGAGAACAGGCAGATCTTAAGCGGGATTGTTGTCGGTTGAAAATCGGATCCGAGCGTATCACGCACCTTCTTAGAAAAATACCCCCCTTCCCCACTCCCCTACGAATTGAGTTTTCTCGGAATGATAAAATTTGCACGTTTGCACTTCGAAAGCGATTGGTAGTGAAATTAACTAGTCCATGTGAAGTAATTATTCAAAAGAACTATTGAAAGATAATTGAGACTACAGAAAGAAACCCTTTTCACTGAGAAATCCGTCAAGTAGCAAGTTACTCGGAAAATAAATCTTGCTATTATTTCCTCAATGAAATTACGCTGTTAACCCTTTCACTCCCAGGAGTGCTAAGCTCAAAACCGAGGAAAAAAATATTTAATTTAATTTTGCAAAATTAATTTGCACGAGTATGAAACATGCACGAGTGAGAAACATGCCTGGGGAGTCTGAAAAACGTCCATTTTAGTACCCGGGCACACAAGGGCGGATTCCAGGGGGGGAGGGGGGGGGGGGAATGCGCAAAAAAAAAAAAATTAAAATCCATTTACATAGAAAATAAATAGAAATGCACTGGGCAGGTGTAAAAATTGTTGCTGTTTTTAGGTAAAATAAAATAACAAAAAATGTTTGCCAACATCCATCTCCCGTTCAAAAATTCTGGATCCGCCCAAGGTCCCACCAAGTCTGAGTGGGGCCTAAGGTGAAGGAGACAAAGCCATGCAACGGCTTAACGTCCCTGACAACAGGGGACCAAATAAGCTGGGCCCTACCAGAGGTTTATAGACCTCTGGCCCTACCCAAGGACGTGATCATCTGAGCATTTCAACTTTCAACATAAGGAAAAATAAAAACAAAGTAAGCAAGGCTGATACTACGTAGAACACTTAAAGCGACAACGACATGATAGAGTCCAAACTGAAAGCCAAAAATGCAACCGTGGACAGCTGTTTTCGACCTGGTTGGGTCTCGTCAGCACGGTGTAGCCGCATAAAATAGAACAACCAGCTAAAGGCCAATCGTCTACTGAATGCTCGTGGTAATGACCTCAGATGGGCTCAAATTCAAATGTTTGCCAATTGGCCAACGCCACAGCGCGTGACCATGAGTAACCGGCAAAGAATTTGAAATATCATGTCGTTGTCGCGACATGAACTATCCCCCAGCGAATACATGGGCAAAACCATACAAAAAATATAAACAGCAAATAAAGGTTGCAAATAATTTACGATGTTTATCGTGTTGCCAGATAAACTAGTTTATTATACGACATAGCATTTTAGAGTGCGAATACGCACAAAGACGAGAGCAAGGTCTTAGTCCCCCTGACCGCGCGCTACGGAAAACACTGTTGAAAGCCTATATTTTAGGAAATATATTATGTCGTATAATAAACAATTTATTCAGCGGAAAGTGTGTGTAATACGGCTGGGCATTTTTACTCGTGAATATTTATTTTTCTCGCCTAAAGGCTCGAAAAAATAAAAACTGGCTCATAAAAATACCCAGGCGTATTACACAACTTTCCGCTGAATAACCTCTTTTTTAGCTTCCTCCGCAGGCAACTCTTACATAAAGGCACGAGTGAGAGACTGGTACGGGGGACAAAAATGTGACTGAGTGGGGTGGGGGACAGGAAGAGAGGAAAAGGAAGGAAGAGTTGCAAATCCACTTTTCGCTCGCCTCGGCCCCAGTGCCCGCTCTTTTGCCCCAGACCCAGGAGTCTGGACAATCCTGGACATAAATAGAGCTTATTCAGCGGAAAGTTGTGTAATACGGCTGGGTATTTTTACGAGTCAGTTTTTATTTTTTCGAGCCTTTAGGCGATAAAAAATAAACATTGACGAGTAAAAATGCCCAGCCGTATTAAACAACTTTCCGCTGAATAAATTGTTTATTATACGACATAATTCTTTCCTAAAATATAGGCTTTCAACAGTGTTTTCCGTAGCGCGCGGTCAGGAGGACTAAGACCCGTTGAATACGGTCTCATATTTGCACTCGTCTTTGTGCGTATTCGCACTCTAAAATGCTATGTCGTTATAATAAGTGGAAATATTCGATACCCCAGCCAGTTCTCGCTGTTCCTTTAAGATTTTCAGCCAGTACTATTCAATATTTGGACATTATTACACTTCAACCCCTGACACAAGGTAACTTAAGGGCGGCAAAAAGAATTTACGATCACCATTTTGTCAAATAAACTAGCTACAATCATGGACAATAGTCTTGGGACACTTTGTATTTTTAAGGTATTTCCTGCCTGTTTAAACAAACTACCCATATTTTTCACCCAGTACCCGCCCCACCCCCCCCCCCCCCCCCCCAGACAATGTTGCATCCGCGTGGCCAATGTGCTGCTTACATTACAACATTGTATGGGAGGGGGGAGGAGGGGGATCTTAGCGTTAAAAACATCATTTTCGTGGTGGACAACTGCAATTGCCATGTTACGATAGTAATTGTGCCGAGTGTCCCAAGGACTTTTGACCATGATTGTAGTTTGTTGTATTATACAAACCGAAGCGTATACATGTACGCATGGTTATTGAACGCTTGAACAATGAAAGCCACAACTCATTGCTGAAAGCTCTCCTGAAATGCTAATTTAAATATTGCTATGAAGTTGTTAAATTTAGTTTGGTGGTGTTCTATTGGGACGAACTATTTCAAAACCGGTTTTGGTTGATTTGGTTGAAGTTTTCCCAATATATATACAACACTTTTCCAACCGTTTTCACTTGCTTGAATTTGTTGATAATTGTTAAGCGTGGTCTATTTCGGTTGGCTGGGTTGGTTAATTGAGTGTAACCGTGATCCTGATTTAAGGTTGATTAGGTTTAACTGAATGATTGTTGAATTGTTTAACCATTGTTCTATTGGCAAACGTCATCTAGATCCACCATTTCAATCGATCGAGTTTACCGAATAGTTTTCTCCTAACAGAACACGAAAAAGCTCAAGCCCAGATTAAACGGTGTCAAGAGTTGTCTCGACACCCCCTTTGTCTAAACATATTCTCAACATTTCTTTTGTTCTCGAAATGTACGTTGAAGCCGTTGACATGATATGGCATGGTCAACATGACTCAACAAATATTGAGACAAATGTTGAGACCGATTAATTGTTTTCCGTTTCCTGAAGTTGTTTCCATCCGTTTCCTGTTGAGTGTTGAAATCTATGAACTTAACCATGGCATGAATAAATATGATAATTCGTTAGATGTTTTTAAACAGACAGTGTTTGACTGATCTGCAGTGTTTGACTAGTACAGCAGCTTATATGGTCTTATATAAAGGAGAACCCCCTAAGGAAGTTTCCTAAAATTGGTTCCATCCTTTTCCTGAAGTTGGTTTTTATCCGTTTTCCTAAACTGGTTGGTTCCATCTTTTTCCTGAACGGTTGGTTTTATCCATATTTAATAGAGGGAAATGGATATGAAGCCCGGAAAACTTCAAAGGAGCAAACAAAGAGGCCAAGATTTATGTTGGAAGGTCCTTGACCGTGCACATCTTTTGTTTTGCGCTCATACACTATGCATGAATTACGTAATCGCAACTTTTCTATTGGTTAGTTGCTTAAACACACGTAACCACCTATTGTATTTTGTCAGGTTTTGTGGCGGTTTCTTGGTGTTGCGGATCACCAAATGACGTCATCTTGGCCAGTTTATCACCAACCCTTTATACAAACATCACCACATAAGTCGAGGCTTCAGAGACGACAAATTCTGTCGGCCGACAAACCGACAGTTTTTTGACTTAGTTATTCGAGGCCTCAGATACGTGAACCGACAAACGACAAATTCTGTCGGCCGACAAACCGACAAATTCTGTCGGCCGACAAACCGACAAATTCTGTCGGCCGACAAACCGACAGTTTTTGACTTAATTATTCGAGGCCTCAGATACGTGAACCGACAAACCGACAACCGACAAATTCTGTCGGCCGACAAACCGACAGTTTTTGACTTAATTATTCGAGGCCTCAGATACGTGAACCGACAAACCGACAACCGACAAATTCTGTCGGCCGACAAACCGACAAATTCTGTCGGCCGACAAACCGACAGTTTTTGACTTAATTATTCGAGGCCATCAGATACGCGAAACCGACAAACCGACAACCGACAAATTCTGTCGGTTTGTCAGTACCGACAACCGACAAATTCTGTCGGTTTGTCAGTACCGACAAACCGACAGTTTTTACTTCATTACCTGAAGCTTCAGATACTTGAACTGACGGAGGAGGGATGACACTGTTCTCACAAAGACACTTTGCGAAGTCCCTATTTGAAGGGGAGAGAGTGTTGTTATGATACGTTAAGGGGGCCGGCTATTCATAGAGTTATTTTTGTAGAGTTAGGGCGTGGAGTTAGAGTTAAACCAAAATCCTGAATTCAAGATTTTGGAACGCCGAAATCCTGAATTCAAGATTTCAGTTCGTGACCTTAGATGTACTCTGCTTCAAGTGCGTTTCTAACGCGCCGGGCAATAAGCTTATATGTTTAATTATGAGGAGGATTTTCAGTCATAGTATAAAAAGGGTGACAGCGAATGAGGGCTCCATTACGATCAGTGTACCGATCCGATCAGTGTACCTGTGTCCAAGTGGATTTTAGAATTTCGTCTGTCGTTGGCATTTGAGTTTCGGTATTTGGGTTTTCGATTTCAGTTTTCGGCAATTTGAGTTTTTCGATCGTGTCGATTTCACTTGTTACTAAAACGAGGAACTGTGGACCGCGGAATGTGTGGAACCCGCGGAGCCTATATGTTTTCTTTATCTCTCACACATCACCCCTGAAAAAATAAATGTTGAAGGCAAAGCAAAACAAACTGTCAAACATCGACTTGCTTGTAAACTGCCAATGTGGTGGGAAGTTGTGTTATTTATGCTAAATTCGTTTTCGTATGAAGGCCTTTCTTCTTAAAAATAAACACTGACATGTTGGTAAAACGGCGCATGATAGTCGATGATAGTTTAAACTCACCTGAACTATCATCAACTATCATGGCGCCGCGTGGTCTAAACAGGAAAAACTATCATCGACTATCATGGAGAATTTGAACAAGTTCAAAATGAATGAATAGTCGATGATAGTTAACAATTATTCGCCGATCCACCACTATTCACCTCCACTGAGGTGAATAATTGTTTTAGTAATATTATACCTGCCAACTTTTCCTGAGTCAAATGCGTGAGATTTTTGTCTTTATTTCCGAACACGATCCGATGATTTCCGACCGTTGGCGAAGACATCCGGAGATTTCTGAAGATGAATCGAAGATTTCCGAACGTTAACGAAGCGTTCGTATCCAGTTTCTACAATGTGTTCAGACACGGTTTGAAGGATTCAAACACGACATATTGTGTTATTTATCGGTCTATGTTTCCTCGTATTGGTTCAAGTTTACATATTTTTCGAAAGTGTGTCAGTTAATGCTGTGATAGCTCCAATTTTTCAGCCAGGCGTGAGAAATTGGTCCGTAGGCGTGAGCGGGCGTGAGATCGAAGTTTTCGACCGACAGGCGTGAGAATCACGCCTAAGGCGTGAGAGTTGGCAGGTATAGTATATACCAAACCAGTGAAATAGCTAGCTCCAAAATTATTGATTTATTTTACCGCGAAAAATCGGAAAAATCCTTTAAAAGTGGAACCCTACGCGCGACCAAGGACAGCGCGGGAAAAGTCACATGACAACATCAGGCGATCAACATGTCTCGTATGTTGGACTTTGACGATTTCAAGGGGAAAATTATTATTTTTTCCGTTTTTACTGATGGACCAAAAGCGACAAGTTCTATTTTCTCGTATTTTACAAGTTCTGTCAGTTTCTATTGCCTGAGAAACTGATGTTGAAGCTGCAAGTGCCATTATAAACTGAACAAGATGGTCAAGATGCTGCCTAATCGAAGACGTTTTCGTAATTCCAGTTCAATTATTTCTCACATGTGACTGCATCCACCGTCTGATGTTACTGCTGTTAATTTACCGGAGGGGAGAAGCAGTAAAGTTTGGAGAAGCCACAGCATTTGGGCAGTTCTTGATCATGATACGGCAACAAGAATATTTTCAAGCGTAGTGAGACCGAGATTAGTCGATCCGAATACAAAACTAAATCGTTGGCAGGTTTGAAATAATTACAGGGACTTCTTGCTTTTTAAAAGACACTGCTGTATTCAGGATTCCAGGTAGGAATTGCAAAGACTATTCACCTCCGAGCTAGCCAATCAGAACACGCGAAAAGGCACTATTCACTGGTTTGGTATACATGCGCCGTTTCACCAGGGCTTAAAGCACACAATTTGGGGTTGTTTAAAAGGAATTTATAGTGAAAATTAAAATATTTTTAGTTTGAAACCCACTTAGACTGTTCACAACCTCTCTATTTTCTCAGATCGTTGTAGCCGCGAGCGAACTAGAACTGAGCGCGAATCGCGAGCGTGGGGGTAGGGGGCGGGGAAGGAAAAAAATTATCGCCAAAGGCTCAAAAATGCACATTTTCAACGCGGGCATTGCGTAAAAGTTCCACTTCTTCCATACAATAATACTTATATCCAGACCGACCAAAATGAAGTCAAAGAGCATGGCCGATCGATCGACAATTTTAGCACTTTTTCGAGCATGTCAGTGTTTATTTTAAGAAGAAAGGCCTTCATACGAAACGAATTTAGCATAAATAACACAACTTCCCACCACATTGGCAGTTTACAAGCAAGTCGATGTTTGACAGTTTGTTTGCTTTGCCTTCAACATTTATTTTTCAGGGTGATGTGTGAGAGATAAAGAAAACATATAGGCTCCGCGGGTTCCACACATTCCGCGGTCCACAGTTCCTCGTTTTAGTAACAAGTGAAATCGACACGATCGAAAAACTCAAATTGCCGAAAACTGAAATCGAAAAACCCAAATACCGAAACTCAAATGCCCAACGACAGACGAAATTCTAAAATCCACTTGGACACAGGTACACTGATCGGATCGGTACACTGATCGTAATGGAGCCCTCATTCGCTGTCACCCTTTTTATACTATGACTGAAAATCCTCCTCATAATTAAACATATAAGCTTATTGCCCGGCGCGTTAGAAACGCACTTGAAGCAGAGTACATCTAAGGTCACGAACTGAAATCTTGAATTCAGGATTTCGGCGTTCCAAAATCTTGAATTCAGGATTTTGGTTTAACTCTAACTCCACGCCCTAACTCTACAAAAATAACTCTATGAATAGCCGGCCCCCTTAACGTATCATAACAACACTCTCTCCCCTTCAAATAGGGACTTCGCAAAGTGTCTTTGTGAGAACAGTGTCATCCCTCCTCCGTCAGTTCAAGTATCTGAAGCTTCAGGTAATGAAGTAAAAAACTGTCGGTTTGTCGGTACTGACAAACCGACAGAATTTGTCGGTTGTCGGTACTGACAAACCGACAGAATTTGTCGGTTGTCGGTTTGTCGGTTCACGTATCTGAGGCCTCGAATAATTAAGTCAAAAACTGTCGGTTTGTCGGCCGACAGAATTTGTCGGTTGTCGGTTTGTCGGTTCACGTATCTGAGGCCTCGAATAATTAAGTCAAAAACTGTCGGTTTGTCGGCCGACAGAATTTGTCGGTTGTCGGTTTGTCGGTTCACGTATCAGGCCTCGAATAATTAAGTCAAAAACTGTCGGTTTGTCGGCCGACAGAATTTGTCGGTTGTCGGTTTGTCGGTTCACGTATCTGAGGCCTCGAATAATTAAGTCAAAAACTGTCGGTTTGTCGGCCGACAGAATTTGTCGGTTTGTCGGCCGACAGAATTTGTCGGTTGTCGGTTTGTCGGTTCACGTATCTGAGGCCTCGAATAACTAAGTCAAAAACTGTCGGTTTGTCGGCCGACAGAATTTGTCGTCTCTGAAGCCTCGACTTATGTGGTGATGTTGTATAAAGGACATAAAGGGTTGGTGATAAACTGGCCAAGATGACGTCATTTGGTGATCCGCAACACCAAGAAACCGCCGGTTTTGTGCACGGTCAACCCCTAAAATAGCGAACCAAAACATATAACAAAGAACTTTGCCAGGCTTCATAACCATTTCCCTCTATTAACTATGTTTTATCCGTTTCCTAAAGTTGGTTCCATCCGTTTCCTGAAGTTGTTTTCTTTCCGATGTTTCTAGCTATAGGTTTCTTTGAACTTGGTGAAACCTATGAATTAATATGCTAATTTTTTGGATGTTATTTATACACAGCTTTGCATTAATGGACCTTGAACATCACATAAATTGCTCTCCAAAAATCTAATAACACATGATTATACAATTTTGATGCTAATCTTAATTTTAATTGGCTAGAAACTCACTTACTAATTCCATATTGGACTAAATGGTTACGTCATAGCTACATACATTGCTTTTTATGCATGTCAGAATATGAAGTCATCTAGTCGTTGTAACCGTTTTTCTACTGGAAAACTTCAAACAAATCCACTGTTTCAACCGATGGAGTTTGATCCCGGTTGAGAAAAGTTGATCAATTCAATCAAACAAAAATAGTTTTCTCCCAACAGAACACGCAAACGGCTCAACCATAAAATGGCGTCATGGAACCTTAATTGTTTTCCCGTTTCCTGAAGCTGTTTCTTTCCGTATCCTGAGGTTGTTGCCATCCGTTTCCTGTACTGGTTTCTTTCCGGTTTTTTTTTCTCGGTGAAATCTACGTACGTAACCAATGAATACTGAATATGCTAATTTGTTGGATGTTATTTAAACAGACGATGTTTCACTGATCAATTCACCATCCACAGTGGTTACAAGAAACGCTTTAGAGTGTCCAGAAGTCTGCTACAACTCAACTGTTGATTCAGCGCGTGAAAAAAGGTAATTCCCTTAACGAGCATAACTTTCTTTAATAACAAGCATATGTTTCTTCAATGTTAACTACAATAGGTTATTTCCGACGAAAGAACAGCCTAAGGCAAAGGCATGTAAGTTAGGGCAGAGTGTTACGATTTTATAGCTATATAAATTTACGTACCTTTTCCCTTAACAAGCATAAGTTTCTTCAATGTTAACTAGATTTTTCCGACTGATGATTCCCGCTTATTTTTCGGGGCTTGAAAACAACAGCCTGAGGCTAAGGCATAGATCATAGTGTTAGGATTTTATACCTTTTTATCTTAGCTTATAACTATCCTTCCTTTTTTGATATTCTAAAATTTCTCACCAAATAGTTTATTGCTCTATAAAAACACAGAAGATATTCACAGTCGCTTCGTGCTTCTACACAAGTGCTTGTATGGCAACGTCCCTGCATATGTAAGAGTTTTTTTTAGCCTTAGATACACTAGATACACTCTTTTTTTATAAGAACGTTGAGGCTGAGATTGTCCAAAATTTTAAGAACATGCTAAGAACATAGCCAGGTTAAGACTTAGCTAAGAACATTTTCATTCACTTGTTTCTTGTATCGAGCTCTAAATACAACATTCCAGTATACATTCAAAACATTAACAAAATGTAACATTTCAAATATCTCAGTGAATAAGCAGTTCAAATCAACTCCAACTTGTTCAAATCAACTTGTTATATATATGTCTTAGGCGAAGCCAAATAAAATAAAATAAAATAAAATAAATACTTGAATGCACATTTTTTATAGTAACAACATGAATTTCTATCACATAAAATGTTAATAAACTTTCAGGGTCACTTTCGAATCTTTTTTGTGAAATTCTATACCATGTAACTTAAGAACATGTTAAGAACGTTTTCAGGCTGAAATCGCCAAAAAATTAAGAGCATTCGGTCTTGGTTCAGCCTCAACTCGAAAATTAGACGTTCTTATATTAAAAAAAATATTTTTCTTATCGACCGTCTGCAAACTATGGAACAGTCTACCGAAGGATCTGCGAGAAATGCAGAACATTACCGTATTTAAAAAAGCTCTAATCAGCCGTGAATTCAAATAGATAGTTCATTTACTTTTTGTTATAGTTCTTATCACTTGTATTTTTATTAATTGCTGTGCATTTTGAATGTTTAATCTTAGATGCATGCACGTGTTTTAGCGAGTTGTAAAGCTCCTAAGCGTTACGTGATTAAATATACTATACTTTTAATAATAATTTTTACTTTTTTTACTTGCTTGGAAAGTTTTGCAGATTTCACATAAAACGCACATAAAATGCATCTATACTGTCATCGAGCTATTCTTGGTTTGCAACTGACGTCATCGCCGCCATGTTTGGATGACCATTAACAAAAGATTTCTAATTAGCTTTATTGTTCCTGTCATCCAACATGGCTGCCAGGGTCTTTGTGATTTAAATCTCTCGGGAATGGTTGCAAACCAGCAATACTGACACCTAACACTGAATTTCTGTTATGTATTTTTAAAGGAATATGAAGTGCCTTGTTTTCTTCTTGATAACTTTGGGCCTGGCGAGGGCATTTCCTGTGGAGTCGCTGGAAGGGCCTACGGCTGCAGGTACGTCTATCAGTTTTTGCTGGAAGTTGCTTTGTATACAGCTGTTTCGAGAAAGGTTGTTGGAAAAAAGCGCACGCGACAATCCCGAAAGGTAAATCTGGGATATGATCAGCAAGGTACGTTCCTGACACTGTAGCTGTCGAACCTACTTTTGTTGCTTTCTTTTAGCACTCGCAAACATACGTCCATGGCGTCTCGTGCCATTGTTCTCAGATTTCCCTGAAATGTTGAAGTCAAGGAACCGTGAACTTAAAAATACCCACAATACCTTTCGGGATTGTCGCGTGCGCTTTTTTTCGACAACCTTTCTCGAAACAGCTGTATGTATTACAAGGTATACTTGACATGATTCCGGAGTCTCTGCAGGAGTTTTCAACAATGGACTCTCATCTCAAAAGAAATTCTGTGTTTGTTCTCTAATAAATTTGTACAACATCCACTAACCAGCTAACCAATTGGAGGAAACATTTAATTTCCAATTTAACTTTGATCCTCTAGCTGGGTTGCTTTTAAAAATTGTAAAAATATCATTTAATTAAACGACAACCCCAGAATCGGACGTTCGTTCATCGTTTTTTTTTAAATACTGATGCTTTTTCAATTGAACGTTTTATTGTTTGACCCTGAATGACGGATTTTCAGGGTAAATGGTGACAGTTAGTGAAAATTTAGTATATTTTCCCGTGAATTCGCGAAAATTAATTCTCGCGAAATATGGCATTAACCCTTTCACTCCCAAGAGTGCTAAGCTCAAAACTGAGAGGAAAACATCTTGAATTTCATTTTTGAAAAATTGTCAAAAACAAACAGCACCACTTGAAAGTGCTACTCAATAGCTTTCATTTGAATGCTGACACACACTAGGGTTTCATCCACAGACTTAAAAGTTAGAACCACCTTGTACAGCATAATAAACAGTACCACTTGAAGCTACTGCTCCATAACTTTTTTCTTAATGGTCACACACTAGTGTTTCATCCACAGACTTAAAAGTTAGAACCACCTTGTACAAGCATAATAAACAATACCACTTGAAGATACTGCTCCATAGCTTTTATCTTCATGATCACACTCTAGGGTTTCATCCACAGACTCAAAAGGTACAACCACATTTATTGACGCAAGGTTTGACTCTGGAGTGAAAGGGTTAATTTCATTTTCGAGAAATTAAGAACGCGCAAAAATTAGTGTGAATAACGCGAATAACCTTTTTTATTTCTTATTTTTTTATTTAAACAATATTGAAACTCAACATTTGCTCTAAGAGCAGATGCTCATCTAGAGAGCTTACGTTGTTAACAATACAATTAATATCACACGATCAGATAAAGACAAATATAACAAGTGAATAACTTGATGTTCATGGAGACCTTCAGGCTAACTGAATTAAATTTTAATAAACTCATTTTTTTTAGACAGAAAGACACCTCTGGAAGACTTTTACCATTGCAAAGACGCTAGATTATTACAGGAAACATTGGGGTTCAACAAGGCGATTATCAAGAACCTAAGCTGGACGCAGTGAACAACAATGGTTGCCCTTCCACACGAATGTTGGCCAACAACAGAATTTAATGGTGCTACGGGGTACTATGGTCGGAAGTACGTGTGAACGACACAGGCTTCAATATTGAAAGGCAACCATGAAGATTAATGGCTAACATCGGGCAACAAGGCGATATCAAAAACCAGGTCGGGACCAGTGAACAACAATGGTGCCTCACACCACTGTTGGGCCAACAACAGAATTATAATGTCTAGGCCTTACGGTGATACTATGGTCGAGAAGTACGCGTGAAGCTACCCAGGCTTCGACATTGGCGGTAACCAGAAGATTACCAGGTAATATAGGTCAACAAGGCGATATAGAAAAACCAAGCTGGACCAGTTGAACAACAATGGTGCTTCTTACCAATGTTTGGCCACAACAGAATTATAATGGCTACGGATACTAATGGTCGAGTAAGCCACGTATTGAAACGACCCAGGCTTTCAATATTAAAGGCAACCAGGAGATTAATGGCGACATCGGGCAACAAGGCGATATCAAATACCAGGCTGGACCAGTGAACAACAATGCTGCCTTCCACGCATATATGTTGGCCACAACAGAATTATAATGGCTACGGATACTATGGTCGAGAAGTACGCGTGAACGACGCCAGGGCTTCGGACATTGGCGGTGGACCAGAAGATTAGCAGGTAATATCGGTCACAAGGCGATATAAAAAACCGAAGCTGGACCAGTGAACAACAATGGTGCCTCCACCAATGTTGGCCAACACACAGAATTATAATGGCTACGGATACTATGGTCGAGAAGCAACGTGAATATCAGGGCGGCGGAAAATGAATAACGATTCATACATTTCCTGTTTTTGACTAAAAACATGGGGAAACCTGGCTGTTAAAATTAACTTTGTAGTTTCAGTAATTTTTTTTCGCTTGTTTAGAACCTGATGTTATTTCCAGCACATGCATATGTAGAGAGGCCATAATTGTCCAAAAGCGATACAATGCAATAAAGGTGTTTTTGAATCTGTCAGTTTTGGTGTTTGCATGATTTTTGTTGACTACTGACAAACAAATTTCAATCGAGTTTCCGTTGGTTTTTATATGATAACCCACAAATATTAGCATTTGCTAAAGCATTTGCTAACTTTTGAGCTAACAAATTGGCTTTGCTCGTGAATACATTTCACCAGAAGAATAGTTTTTGAGGCAAGGCTGTTTCTGACCATTGTGTCCATAATTGCTTGATCCCTACGTGGAACTGGCTCCGAAACCTCTTTTAATAATTTATCTGACCTGCACCGATATATTTCTTATGAAATCGCTGAACTCTGAACAAGCCATTTAACAGCTGGAATTTTCTAGAAGCCCAGAAGATTGTTTACGACGTGGCAGATGTCCGTTGTAATTAACATCTCTTTCAAGAGTAGTTTTCTCCTTTTGATTCTGTTATAGAAACTTAAACAAAGTTTGATCGTGGAAAATGTTGGTGGATTTAGCATCTATCTTTTTGAGTTAGGGACTCAGCGAAATCGCGTGCAACATTTTGTAAATTTGAGAACTCAATGTTGATGTGGGCAGTACAGTTCTATTAAGTCTGATGATCTTGGCTTCTGCGATAATATTCAGAATAATAATTAATCATAAACATAATATTTTATGCAGGATTTTTATGCAGGATAACCCCCAGAAACAATTGTTTCAGTTTGTTTGAGAGAAATTAACAGTACCGTAATTTGGAAAGGCTGTTCCAAATCCATTGTAGCAAAACCCTTCTATTTTTTAGTCAGGCAGTCTCGTCTGAGTAAGTCAACACTGAAGTACATTAGTGGATTTCATGTGTAATAGGGGGTGGCAGATCAACATGAATTGCGGTTCGACTGTAGTCGTTGGTTGACATTTAACTGAATAGTCTATTTGAACTGCGACTGATGAGTCATCAATAAAGGGTCTATACTCCTTGGTTAAAGAAGCTTTCGAGTAAAAATATGTACTTTAGCCACCCCCCCGCCCCCCCCCCCCCCCCCCCTCCCCATAAAATTATTTCTGGTACCTTTGGGCCGGGTTCTTTTCAATTTTTTCGTACAAGCATATCAGTTTACTTCCGTCACTCCTACGGATCGTGGGGGATTCAGATAGCTACACATGAAAAAAAAAAAACATTTATATTCAGACTTTTGGGAAACAGTTTTTCTTTTTGTGCGTAGGTTTCCTCCGTCCTCTTTTGCGGTTGGGTACACGTTTGAAGCGTTTTAAATGACGTACAGTATGTTCCTTTGTTATAGTTCTTCTAAATATTTTCTCAGCAAACAGTTTAGTGGCTACAGAAGTGTTTGCTACATATACAATAGAGCACATAAAATTGATCTAAAATTGTTTACGAGCTAATACTGCACACATTAACAAGAGGTATTTTTACTAAGGGAATATGAAAGTGCCGTGTTGTCTTCATCGCTGACTTTGGGCCTGGTGAACTTTCGTTTACTCCTCAGTGGTATACTGGGGATGTTCCTGGTAAGTTAGTCTATCACAGTTAATTGTTGGCCAGTTACTTTCACAAACAGGGTAACAGATGAGTT
>MU825420.1:583595-606287 GCA_029204205.1 Desmophyllum pertusum | reverse complement strand
AAAAGTTTGAGTTTGAAAGAAATATTAAATTCAAGAGTGGAAAATAAAAGCTCAAGATTACAGTTGTAAAAATGCACCTAAATACTAGAAAAAAGCTTTTTCTGCTCAGTCAGTAGTTGTTATTTTGTATAGTAAATAACAAAACTATTTCCAGCGTTTTTGTAATTAGTTGATAAACAATCTGAAAAGAAAATGGTTTTGGTGATGTTTTTTTGAAAAATTTATTTGCATAGTAAATATTAAGGGACCATTCGTTTATTACATCCCAGGGGGGTGGGAGGTGTTTTTTAGGAGGGGAAGGGGGGGGGGGGGGGGGGGGGGGGTTAAAACTTGGAAGATGCTTTTTTCTGGGGTGTAATGTAATTTAAAGATATTGCAAGGGGTGCAAATTTTATTCCATGTTATTTCTAGATACTCCTCCCCGGGGAGTAATAAACAATCGGTTCGTAAATTTGATTATTTTTAATTGACAATTAAATTTGGGGCTAGCTCCTCAGGGCTCCGGGCTAGTAAACTGAAGTAACACCTTGCCCGAAGGGCAAGCCAATTTTTGTCATTTTCATCTCGCCCTGCCAACGCAAGTCAACGCAAATATGTTTTGTTTACTTCTAGCGTGCGGGAGCATTCAATGCTTTCTTTTTGGAAACTTGCGTACACTTGCGTTAACTTGCGACTCCCGTTTGCCCACCAACGAACTCCGTTTGGCCAGGGCTTTAAATTGGTCTCAAATTGGCCTCAAAATTGACCTCAAATCGGCCTCAAATCGGCCTCAAAATCGGCCTTAAATCGGCCTCAAACGGCTTTCAAAATTGGCCTCGAATCGGCCTCCTATTTCCACGCGAAGCAAGGAAATATGAGACGTCTGCACGCAGGCTACGACAAAAAGTGCCAAAAAATGCTCGTTTTGCCAATTATGCCAAAAAAAATGTGCTAGCACCGTCGGTAAAAGCCCCCCCCCCTATAAAAGTGAAAAAAGAATAATTTATGCCGCGTTTTCCCGCCAATCGCGTAAACATTTCACATTTCCCGCGTATTTTTACGTGACCCGTTCGGTGATGAAAGAAACTGGAAACGAAATTTTTCAACATGGCCGACAGCTTGAAGCCTTGGGCAAATTATAAACTATTTTTGACGCTAAAACGTCGACGAAGAAGCCATCTTTGGAATAAGTTGCCATCTGAAGCATATTTTCCCCTCATTTGGTGATATTTGAACACGAGGATAATGGCTGCAGTGGCCGCAAAAACACTGAAAGGTCGACAGCCAGCGACAGCCTGCAAATCCTGATGCAAGCTCAGGCGAGAGGTAAGCTTTTAAACACAAAAATTGCTGCTTATAAAAATTGAATTGGTCTCTATTTCTTTTTTATTGGCTAAATAAACATGTAACTCGGTTATATTAGACTCTATAAAGGTGTTTTAGATTTTATAATTTATACAGCGGGAAATTTAAAATTAAGTATTAAGCTTATTTTAATTTTATACGGCCGCGCACGTGCGCTGTTGTTTGTTGTTTTGAACAAAACAATATCGGTTTACTGAGCTCTTTTTGAGTGTTAAGCTTTGGCCAAAGGAATTCCGACCCGTTAAAGATCCTCTTAGTCAACACGAAAGGTGTCAAAAAGTTCTAAAAAGGTGATAACCTTGACTTCACTGACACCTTCTAATTTGCATATTTTTACTTTTGCACGTGGCAGATAAAACTACTGCAAACTGTAGTTTGTATTTCTTTGCAATTTCAAATATTTTGTATTTAAGCCTGACTGGGTTGTAACATTTTCTCTTTTGTCCTCAATGATATTGTAAAATTTCAGTAATAAGCAGCCTGGGCTAATCTTATGGCTCCATCAATTCCAAGCCCGCTCATCCCCCCCCCCCCCCCCCCCCCCGGGCATTTGTCGGGCATTTGTCATTTTTTTTGTCAGAAGGTTGAAATGCCCCATGGTGGGGTCAGCTTACATGCACAAAATCCCCACGGTGGGGCTTCAGGAGCAGTGCAAATGCCCGACCCACGGGACAAGTTCAAAAACTTTTTTGAGAGGATCGAGGAATTTAAAATCTAAATTCCAAGCAGAACTATTAATGATGGACACTATAATTGTTCACAAATATATAGCTCTTTATTTATACCTGTAATCATGATTTTTGTAACATTTTTTCATTACAACTGCTGAGGTGTTGATGTCGAAGCTTCGTTCCGCCATCTTTGACATATTTGGTTCGCACGTGGAAAGCAACGGTGGAAATGTTTGCACATGTGGGGTGGGGTGGGACTACGGTACACTTGAAAAGTGCGGGACTCAAACGAGGTTTAATATCAACTCAGTTTTTATATTTTTCTATCGGGGCAATCAGGAAATTTTAAATAAACAACAAAACGTGTACGACTTTTTAAAATACGAAAGATTGCGTTGCCTTTGACAATGCCCCACCCCCGGGCTGCCTGGTTATAGCAAATGCCCCACCCTAGGGATGGAAAAGTTGTAAATGCCCGACAAATGCATTTAAAAATGTTTGGGTTTATATATTGGAAGGGATTTTATAAAATTGAAATATTTTTAGGTGTAATTGAGAATGTGTGGTTCCATAAGGGGGGGGGGGGGGGGGGGGGGGGAGGGGGGGGGGGGGGGGGGGGGGGGTGGGTATGGGAACTACTCTGAAATTAACTTTTTAACACAATAACAAAAGACAAACCACCACTAACCCAAATCACATTATCATTCAATGAATTTTTTCTTCCTTTTCATTGGCCAAGTCAGCCCACCACGCGATCTTCAAATACAGTCAATGTGCTTCATGCCTGAATGCTCGACTCAACTATATTCATCAAATAGTTCATTCTACAATTTCATCATTTGATTTTTTTAAATGATTCTTCAATTTTGACAATTGCAAAATAATTAAATTGAATATTCAAAACTACAGGTGAATATTTGAAAATATATAATATTTATTATTATTATGTGATATATTACAAAGATGAATATATATTTTTGCACAGACGCTGGCGAGCAAGACATAACATCTTCGATACTCTTTAGATTTGCCGTTTTTTTTGGGAAAAAACCATGAGTCAATGTGTTAAAGCTAGATACACTGTATGTGGCATGAAATTTTTGCTGGAGTTTTTATTTTGCAGATTGGTGATTTTTGTTTTTCTGCGGGAAATTATTTCTTCGATGTTTTGAAATTCTCAGTAAGACAATTTTTTTCATTTATACAATTGCATATCGTTTTAGATACCAATACAATAATTATTTTGTTTAAATGGTGATATTGACAAATTCCCTATTCGTGCATCGGAATAATAGAATACTTAGTTTACTGAAAATTTTTTCTGGGAATGATTTTTGCAGATTGTGAAAAAACCTACACAAATTAGAACCTGCAAAAAATTTATGCCACACAGTAATTGAGAGTAACCTTCAAATAATAAATAAATGGACTCTTTCAAGACTCCTCTAAACAAGCACTTGATCCCAAGGGTGTTGAATTTATATGTAATTATATTATAATTATATATAATTATAATTATTTAATATTTTTGTCAGACCAACTAGCAGAGAAGAAGATGGATATATGTGGCTGAACAAGATAAGGATTTTAAACAAACCAGGAAGAAAGGAGCGAGACTGATTCGTGATGGAGACTGATTGCCAAAACACCAGGATAGTTAATACAGGTAAATACACTGTAGCCTGAATACCAGATATTCAAAGTTTTGAAAATATTGCTGAAAAGTCATTTACATCAGCCTGATGGAAGGAGGAGGGGGGCTTAATAGAGAGGGAGGGCTTATTACAAAATCTGACTTCAAAAGGGGGCTTATTAGATGAGGGGGGGGGGGGGGCTTAATAGAGAGGGGGGTCTAAATAGAGCTTTTACGGTAATGCAGCATTATATTGCTAGGCATGAGAAAACTACATATTTTTGTGATGTAGAACCTGTCAAAATTTAGTGAAAATATTTGTGATGTCGGACCTGTCAAAATTTAGTGAAAATTTTTTGTGATGTCGGACCTGTCAAAATTTAGTGAAGATTTTTGTTTGTACAATGGCATATCGTTGTAGATACTAACATTATTTTGTTTTAATGGTGATGTTGACAAATTCCCTATTTGTGAATTTGAATAATAGATGCTTACTGAAATTTTTCTGGGGAATGATTTTTTGCAGATTGTGAAAAAACCCACACAAATAATTTATTAGAACCTGCAAAAAATTTATCCCACACGGTAACTGAGGGTCACCTTCGAATAATAATAAATAAATGGACTCTTTCAAGACTCCTCTAAACAAGCAATATTGATCCCAAGGATGTAATAAATAGCCCTTTTCACAGTTAACTTGTGATATTTGCATAACAATACAGTTGAACATAGAAGCGAGGCAATTTTGGGCACAAGCTGCAAAACATCGTGTTTTTCTTGAGCTCCTTCAACTCTTTTAGTATAAAAACAGTTTTAAAATAGAGAACAACTACAATTCTTCTTGTTGACGTTGTTTTTAGAAAACATTGTAAAGCAAGTTTTTCTCTATTAATAAAGAGTAGATTCACATGAGCAATGGAGAGATCGTCTTACGATCTTTACGGCAAACCTTAACTAAAAGAGTTGTATATGTACTTCTTCTATGTTCTAAACTGTTTTGTATTCTATCATGGTTCAAGGAGTTCAAGAAAATCACAATGTTTTGCAGCTTGTGCCCAAAATTGCCTCGCTTCTATGTTTAAACTGTATTGTTATGCAAATAATAATGACAAGTTAACCGTGAAAAGGGCATTTATATGTATATATTTAAAAAAATGTATTAATATTTTTGTCAGACCAACTAGCAGAGAAGAGGATGCATAGATGTGGCTGAACAAGATGAGGATTTTAAACAAACCAGGAAGAAAGGAGCGAGACTGAATGGTGATGGAGACTGATTGCCAAAACACCAGGATAGTTAATGCAGGTAAATACACTGTAGCCCGAATACCAGATATTCCAAGTTTGACTTTTTTGCGGTGAGCATAGTGGGTCTGAACAAAAAACTCCCCTTGGCATCAGTTTCTTTGCCTGAAAACAACAACACAACAACAACAACAACAACAAATAAAGTAAACAAACTCAACAATACATGTACAAGACTTACATGCATGTTCCTTAGCTACAGTATGGTCAAATACTACAGATTGTTGGAGGTTTTGATAAACAGATAACGCAGCATTAATGTATATTACTAGGCAGGAGAAAACTACATGTTAACAAGTTTGTTTGCCAAAATTAATGAAACTTTTCTGAGAAGAAAACATTTTTTACTAAATTTCAACAGGGCCGGGGTCATAATTAATTTCACTTAATTTTGACAGGTCTGGCATCAGGAAATTGTAACGGGGGTCACGGGGTCACGAGGTCACGAAATTGTCACTAAATTTAGACAGCTCTGTGGTCACGGAAATTTTCACTAACTTTGACAGGTCCAGCCGGGGTCACGGAAATTTTCACTCAATTTCGGCAGCTCCGGGGTCATGACAATTTTCGCTAAATTTCGAAAGGTCCGGGATCATGAAAATTTTCCAAAAATTCGACATGTCTGGAGTCATGAAAAGTTTCCAAAAATATCAACAGGTCCGGGGTCATGAACATTTTCTAAAAATATCGACAGGTCTGGGATCATGAAAATTTCCCAAAAATTTTCACAGGTCCTGGGTCATGAAAAGTTTCCAAAAATATTGACAGGTCCGGGGTCATAAAAATTTTCCAAAAATCTCGTCAGGTCCGGGGTGATGAAAACTTTCACAAAATTTTGACATGTCCGGGTCTACTACGCAACTCGCAAAATATCCGCGAGTATTATTATATGTTAAACCATTGAATAAGGTGTATGTCCGGGGTCATGAAAAGTTTCCAAAAATATCGACAGGTCCGGGGTCATGAAAATTTCCCAAAAATTTTCACAGGTCCGGGGTCATGAAAATTTCCCAAAAATTTTGACAGGTCATGAAAATTTTCCAAAAATATCGCCATGTCCGGTATCATGAAAAGTTTCACAAAATATTGCAGGTCCGGGGTCATGAAATGTTTCACAAAATATCGACAGGTCCGGGGTCATGAAAATTTCACAAATTTTGACAGGTCCGGGGTCATGAAAATTTTCCAAAATATCAACAGGTCCGGGGTCATGAAATTTTCCAAAAATATCGACATGTCCGGGGTCATAAAAATTTTCCAAAAAACTCGACAGGTCCGGGGTCATGAAAAGTTTCACAAGATATCGACAGGTCCAGGGTCATGAAAAGGTTCACAAAATTTCGACAGGTCCGGGGTCATGAAAATTTTCCAAAAATATCGACAGGTCTGGGGTCATGAAGATTTTCCAAAAAATATCGACATGTCCCGTGGTCATGAAATGTTTCACAAAATTTCGACAGGTCCGGGGTCATGAAAATTTTCCAAAATATCGACTGGTCCTGGGTCATGAAAGTTTCCAAAAATATCAACAGGTCCGGTATCATGAAAATTTTCCAAAAATATCATCTGGTCCGGGTTCGTAAAATTTTCCAAAAATATCGACAGGTCCAGGGTCATGAAAATTTTCCAAAATAGCAAAAGGTCCGGAGTCATTAAAATTTTCACAAAATTTCAACAGGTCCGGGGTCATGAAAATTTTCCAAAAATATCGACAGGTCTGGGGTCATGAAGATTTTCCAAAAATATCGACATGTCCGGGGTCATGAAAAGTTTCCAAAAATATCAACAGGTCTGGGGTCATGAAAATTTTTCCATAAATATCGACATTTATTATTCTACTATTATGTCATTTTCACCATATAAGGTCACAAGAACACGTAAAATATGCCACGGTATTGACTAGTTGAACAGAGCGAATACAGAGTATAGCATAATAGTCGGGAAATTTTGCAGTCGAATAATAAATCCCTTATTCCATGGTTTAACATATAGTACGAGCGGACATTTTGCTCATTGCTCCGCATTTTTCTTTGCCCCTACGGGACTCGGAAAAATACTACGCAACTCGCAAAATATACGCGCGTATTATATTATGTTAAACCATCGAATAAGGTGTATGTCCGGGGTCATGAAAAGTTTCCAAAAATATCAACAGGTCCGGGGTCATGAAAATTTTCACAAAATTTCAACAGGTCCAGGGTCATGAAAATTTTCCAAAAATATCGACAGGTCCGGGGTCATGAAAATTTCCCAAAAATTTTCACAGGTCATGAAAATTTTCCAAAAATATCGCCATGTCCGGGGTCATGAAATGTTTCACAAAATATCGACAGGTCCGGGGTCATGAAAATTTTCACAAAATTTCGACAGGTCCGGGGTCATGAAAAGTTTCACAAAATTTCAACAGGTCCGGTATCATGAAAATTTTCCAAAAATATCATCTGGTCCGGGTTCGTAAAATTTTTCCAAAAATATCGACAGGTCCAGGGTCATGAAAATTTTCCAAAATAACAAAAGGTCCGGAGTCATTAAAATTTTCACAAAATTTCAACAGGTCCGGGGTGATGAAGATTTTCCAAAAATATCGACATGTCCGGGGTCATGAAAAGTTTCCAAAAATATCAACAGGTCCAGGGTCATGAAAATTTTCCATAAACATCGACATGTCCGGGGTCATGAAAATTTTCCAAAAATATCGACATGTCCGGGGTCATGAAACGTTTCCAAAAATATCGACAGTTCCGGGTCATGAAAATTTTCCAATATCGACAGGTTTGGTTTCCTAAATTTTTTCAAAAATATCGACAACAGGTCCAGGGTCATGAAAATTTTCCAAAAATATCTACAGGTCCTGGGTCATGAAATGTTTCACAAAATATCGACAGTTCCGTGGTGATGAAAATTTTCTAAAAATATCGACATGTCCGGGGTCATGAAAAGTTTCCAAAAATATCGACATTTCCGGGGTCATGGAAATTTTCCATAAACATCGACATGTCCGGGGTCATGAAAAGTTTCCAAAAATATCAACAGGTCCAGGGTCATGAAAATTTTCCAAAAATATTGACAGGACCGGGTTCATGAAAATTTTCCAAAATTATTGAGAGGTCCGGGGTCATGAAAATTTTCACAAAATTTCAACAGGTCCAGGCTCATGAAAATTTTCCAAAAATATCAACAGGTCCGGGGTCATGAAAATTTTCTAAAAATATCGACAGGTATGGGGTCATGAAAATTTTCTAAAAATATCGACAGGTCTGGGGTCATGAAAATTTTCTAAAAATATCGACAGGTCTGGGGTCATGAAAATTTTCCAAAAATTTCGACAGGTCCCGGGAGTCACAAGAATTTTCCAAAAATATGGACAGGTCCGGGTCATGGAAATTTTCCATAAACATCGACATGTCCGGGGTCATGAAAATTTTCCAAAAATATCGACAGGTCCGGGAGGCATGAATATTTTCCAAAAATATCGACAGGTCTGGGGTCATGAAAATTTTCCAAAAATATGGACAGGTCCGGGGTCATGGAAATTTTCCATAAACATCGACATGTCCGGGGTCATGAAAAGTTTCCAAAAATATCGTCATGTCCGGGGTCATGAAAAGATTCCAAAAATATCAACAGGTCCAGGGTCATGAAAATTTTCCAAAATTATTGAGGTCCGGGGTCATTAAAATTTTCACAAAATTTCAACAGGTCCGGGGTCATGAAAATTTTCCAAAAATATCGACATGTCCGGGGTCATGAAAAGTTTCCAAAAATATCAACAGGTCTGGGGTCATGAAAATTTCCATAAATATCGACATTTATTATTCTACTATTATGTCATTTCACCATATAAGGTCACAAGAACACGTAAAATATGCCACGGTATTGACTAGTTGAACAGAGCGAATACGGAGTAATTAGCATAATAGTCGGGAAATTTTGCAGTAGAATAATAAATCCCTTATTCAATGGTTTAACATATAATACGAGCGGACATTTTGCTCATTGCTCGCATTTTTCTTTGCCCCTACGGGACTCGGAAAAATACTACGCAACTCGCAAAATATCCGCGCGTATTATATTATGTTAAACCATCGAATAAGGTGTATGTCCGGGGTCATGAAAAGTTTCCAAAAATATCAACAGGTCCAGGGTCATGAAAAGTTTCCAAAAATATTGCCATGTCCGGGGTCATGAAATGTTTCACAAAATATCGACAGTTCCATGGTGATGAAAATTTTCTAAAAATATTGCCATGTCCAGGGTCATGAAAAGTTTCCCAAAATATCGACATGTCCGTTGTCATGAAAAGTTTCCAAAATTATTGAGAGGTCCGGGGTCATGAAAATTTTCCAAAAATATCAACAGGTCCGCGGTCATGGAAATTTTCCATAAACATCGACATGTCCGGGGTCATGAAACGTTTCCAAAATATCGACAGTTCCGGGGTCATGAAAATTTTCCAAAAATATCAACGAAAATATCATGAAAATTTTCCAAAAATATCAACGGGTCCATGGTCATGAAAATTTTCACAAAATTTCAACAGGTCCAGGGTCATGAAAACTTTCCAAAAATATCTACAGGTCCGGGGTCATGAAATGTTTCACAAAATATCGACAGTACCGTGGTGATGAAAATTTTCTAAAAATATCGACATGTCCGGGGTCATGAAAAGTTTCCAAAAATATCGACATGTCCGGGGTCATGGAAATTTTCCATAAACATCGACATGTCCGGGGTCATGAAAAGTTTCCAAAAATATCAACAGGTCCAGGGTCATGAAAATTTTCCAAAAATATTGACAGGTCCGGGGTCATGAAAATTTTCACAAAATTTCAACAGGTCCAGGCTCATGAAAATTTTCTAAAAATATCGACAGGTCTGGGGTCATGAAAATTTTCCAAAAATATCGACAGGTCCGGGGTCATGGAAATTTTCCATAAACATCGACATGTCCGGGGTCATGAAAATTTTCCAAAAATTTCGACAGGTCCCAGGAGTCACGAAAATTTTCCAAAAATATGGACAGGTCCGGGGTCATGGAAATTTTCCATAAACATCGACATGTCCGGGGTCATGAAAATTTTACAAAAATATCGACATGTCCAGGGTCATGAAAATTTTCCAAAAATATCGTCATGTCCGGGTCATGAAAAGATTCCAAAAATATCAACAGGTCCAGGGTCATGAAAATTTTTCCAAAAATATCGACAGGTCTGGGGTCATGAAAATTTTCCAAAAATATGGACAGGTCCGGGGTCATGGAAATTTTCCATAAACATCGACATGTCCGGGGTCATGAAAATTTTACAAAAATATCGACATGTCCGGGGTCATGAAAAGTTTCCAAAAATATCGTCATGTCCGGGGTCATGAAAAGATTCCAAAAATATCAACAGGTCCAGGGTCATGAAAATTTTCCAAAAATATCGTCATGTCCGGGGTCATGAAAAGATTCCAAAAATATCAACAGGTCCAGGGTCATGAAAATTTTCCAAAAATATCGACAGGTCTGGGGGTCATGAAAATTTTCCAAAAATATCGACAGGTCCCGGGAGTCATGAATATTTTCCAAAAATATCGACAGGTCTGGGGTCATGAAAATTTTCCAAAAATATGGACAGGTCCGGGGTCATGGAAATTTTCCATAAACATCGACATGTCCGGGGTCATGAAAATTTTACAAAAATATCGACATGTCCGGGGTCATGAAAAGTTTCCAAAAATATCGTCATGTCCGGGGTCATGAAAAGATTCCAAAAATATCAACAGGTCCAGGGTCATGAAAATTTTCCAAAAATATCGTCATGTCCGGGGTCATGAAAAGATTCCAAAAATATCAACAGGTCCAGGGTCATGAAAATTTTCCAAAAATATCGACAGGTCCGGGGTCATGAAAATTTTCGAAAATTATTGAGAGGTCCGGGGTCATGAAAATTTTCACAAAATTTCAACTGGTCCAGGGTGATGAAAATTTTCCAAAAATATCTACAGGTCCGGGGTCATGAAAATTTTCCAAAAATATCAACAGGTGGTCATGAAAATTTTCCAAAAATATCGACAGGTCTGGGGTCATGAAAATTTTCCAAAAATATCGACAGGTCCCGGGGGTCATGAATATTTTCCAAAAATATCGACATGTCCGGGGTCATGAAAATTTTCCATAAACATCGACATGTTCGGGGTCATGAATATTTTCCAAAAATATCGACAGGTCCAGGGGTCATGAAAATTTTCCAAAAATATCAACAGGTGGTCATGAAAATTTTCCAAAAATATCGACAGGTCTGGGGTCATGAAAATTTTCCAAAAATATCGACAGGTCCCGGGGGTCATGAATATTTTCCAAAAATATCGACATGTCCGGGGTCATGAAAATTTTCCATAAACATCGACATGTTCGGGGTCATGAATATTTTCCAAAAATATCGACAGGTCCCAGGGGTCATGAAAATTTTCCAAAAATATCAACAGGTCCCGGGGGTCATGAAAATTTTCCAAAAATATCGACAGGTCCGGGGTCATGAAAATTTTCACTAATTTTCGACAGGTCGTTTGTGTGCGAAATTTTCACTAATTTTGACAAGTCCGGTGTCATGAAAATTGTGAGCGAAGGGGCGACGGAGCCTATAGACATTCATTTGAAGCCGCCATTCCGCCCTCTTGTAATTTACCTGTCAACGAGCTGTCAACAAGATGTCATTATCTTGGTTGGATGCATTGGAATGTAAATAGCTTGCGCACGTACGTTCGTCGGCACTTCTGTTTCTACAAGACTAAACTCTATATATTAACTCAGCGTTTAAAATATAGTAGGATATCAACTGTAACAGTCATGAGAAGATTTTAGTCCTTGTATGATTTGCAAATATGAGGCAGTTTCGGCTATAAACAAGCCGCTGCCAGCCCGCTTTGAATGAATTATAATGACAGGCGTTTCTAAGATCTGTAGCGCTTCACACTGGCCGGTTGGAATAACACTTTCGGCGAAGCAAAACACAAAATATGCAAAGACTCCAGGAGAAAACGGCTCGCTCGGCTCAATCGGTGAACAAATACAGTCAAAAATTGGCGTGAAGGTTGTTATCTTGCGATTTCTGCAACGGATTTCACGCCACGCGAGGGCTAATTTCTTTCTCTGATTCTTCTTCACCTAAAACGATGTCAAATGCTTTTAGTACTGTCAATGTCGATCTCTTCCACTTCCTTCATGATTGAAATCAACAGCGTTCCGATTTTGAGATGCGATCAGCCTGAGTAGTTTGCCGTTTCATTGCAAATACGATTTCATGACCTGCCGCGTGAGGTCGCATCGGCGAAATGGGGATATCAATCAAACTTGTCAACAATCAGTGATCTGACCAATTGGAGCTTGCACCAGAATCTGGTTCACGGAATGGCGGCTTCAAAGGAATGTCTATAGGCTCCGCCGTCCCTTCCTCTCTCCCCAAGCTTCGCCCGGCTCACACGCCATTTTCTTTTTACCCCATCCCCACCGCGGAGCCTATTCATAGGCTAAAATATCGAAAGTTCCGGGGTCATGAAAATTTTCACTAATTTTCGACAGGTCCGGCATCAGGGAATTTTTTTACTAAATTTCGACAGGTCCGAGGTCTTGAAATTTTTTACTAAATTTCTACATGTCCGGTGTCATAAAAATTTTCACTAATTTTCGACAGGTCGGGGGTCATCAAAATTTTCACTAATTTTCAACAGGTCCGGTGTCAAGGTAATGTTTACTAAATTTTGGCAGGTCCAGGGTCATAATAATTTTCACTAACTTTCGCCAGGTCCGGGGTCATTAAAATTTTCCAAAAATATCGACAGGTCCGGGGTCATGAAAATTTTCCAATATCGACAGGTTTGGTTTCATAAAAATTTTCCAAAAATATCGACAGGTCCGGAATCATGAAAATTTTCACAAAATTTTGACATGTCCGGGGTCATGAAAATTTTCAGTAAATTTCAACAGGTTTGGGGTCATCAAAATTTTCACTAAATTTCAACAGGTGCGTGGTCAAGAAAATTTTGACTAAATTGGAAGGTCCGGGCTGATGATAATTTTCACTAAATGTTGAAAGGTCCGGGGTCATGAAAATTTTCAATAAATTTCTACAGTTCCGCGGCCATGATAACTTTCACTAATTTTCAACAGGTCCGGGGTGTGGGAAATTTTGACTAAATTTCGACAGGTCTGGGGTCATTAAAATTTTCCCTAATTTTATACAGTGGTCCGGAGTCATAAAAAGTTTCACTAATTTTCGACAGGTCCGGGGTCATGAAAATTTTCAGTAAATTTCGACTGGTCTGGGGTCAGGAAAATTTTCAGTAAATTTCGACAGGTCTGGCGTCAGGAAAATTTTCACTATATTTTGACACTTCCGGGGGTAGGCAAATTTTCACTAAATTTTGAAAGGTCCTGGGTCATCAAAATTTTCACTAAATTTTGACAGGTCCGTGGTCAAGAAAATTTTCACTAAATTTGGAAGGTCCAAGGGTCATGGAAATTTTCATTTAATTTTGCCAGGTCCGGGGTCACTGAATTTTTCAATAAATTTTGACAGGTGTGTGTCATGGAAATTTTCATTAAATTTTAACAGGTCCAGGGTCACTGAAATTTTTACTAAATTATGTGGATATCTAATAAAGTTGTTGTTGTTGTTGTTGCTTCTCCTTATATCTTTTCAAAAAATTTAGCGCACTCCAATGGGTTATTTTAACATGCTTGTGCCACATGATGTTGTAAAATATATGTTTATAGCTGTTTATGGGTACACATAACTAAGAGTTCAAATGTTTGTTTCTTCACAGGATATTGGACGTGATGGATAGTATCTCAAGACAGAATTAACCTAGCTGGAGAGACCAGAGGAAGGACAATAGTGTCAGGCCTGGGACATGACAGGGCAAGATGATTTATTATTTATTAAGTAACACAGTACAGTAGTTGTTACAACTCTTTATTTATATGGCCCAGCCCGGGAGGCCTTTGAACGTGGGGTACAGCTGGCCCGGGGTTTTCCTCCTAGGAGCAAGTGGACGTACGGGGAGGTTTTTCACCCAGCTGTTGTTCCACAACCCCCGTTCAGGTTTACTTAGTTCTTCATGACTAGGGGTTTTTTTTGTGCTTGGCTTGGAGCGAGCTTCAAGTCTCAGATAATTATTTTTACGTATGCAGGTGTGTGTGCCACCATTGTTCAAACAAGTGATTTTTTTTTCTGATTTTTTTTATTTGCCTGCATCACTAAATTATTCAGGGGAAGTACATGTATATGATTAATTAGGTCATTGGTTAGAGTCAGAGATCTTAGTCGCTGCATGTAGTTCTCATTGCAGTATTCATTTAATTTAAATAAATTATTAATAAAATGTATTATTGTTTGTCTCATGATGTAGTCACTTAGGATGTAGATCACAACGTTTTGACTGCTTTCTGCTAGTCTTTATAGTCTTTATTAGGAGATGAAGACTAGCAGTAAGCAGTTGAAACGTCATGATCTACATCCTTAGCGACTACATCATGAGACAAACAATAATACCTTTTATACCTTTTTTTGTAACATAATTATTTTGCTAATTAAATGCATATTGCTATGAACACTACATGTAGCAGCAATAGACCTCTGACTCCAATCAATGATTCAGTTAATCGCATACTAGATTCAGATTGAACCATTCCATTTGGCTGATTTTGAATCCACTCATATTTTTGAGCACTTGTTTGTACAATTTGGGTAAGCTGGGTTTGAGGGTCCCAACACAAGTGTCCTTTGAGCAGTGGTTCTCTTTTTCCATTACATGGATGCATGCTGTACTGTTGACACTGAACAAAGTCTTTGATTAATTTTGATTTATAATAATTAACTGTAAAGTTCTCCAAAATTTGTTTACAACAAATATGTCAAAGTTAATCAAAAACTGTGTGGAGTGACAATAGTATGGTGCGCATCAATGTAAACTGCAGTGTCAGCATATATATTCTGCTATAAGAAAGGTATGGAGACAAGTAATGACTAATTGATCATTTCTAAACACAAAATTGAAGGACAAATTGTGTGAATCATTGGCTAAATTTTAAAAATGAAAACAAATGTATTTCCTTTTAATTTATGATCATTTGCTCAATTCTCATGACCAGTATGCAAATTATGTGGTTGATATTGTGAGGAGAATTTAGTTGCCGATCACTCTTGGAGTTTTAAGGATTTAAAGACATTATTTCTTCGATTAAAAATTAAAATACAAATAAAAATAGTATGTATTTTCCAAACAAAATAATTTTGCAGCTAAGGTAAATCAAGGAGAATTTCACTCTGAGTTCATGTAAACCTTTCTAAAATTTTAAAGCCATCAATCAATTAATCAATCAATCAATCAATCAATCAATCAATCAATCAATCAATCAATCATTTGACTATGATGTGCTAGTTAAGAGGGCATTAAGATACATGTACTCATCAAAAAGTACATGTTTGAGATGTTACATATGTATGCACCAACTTGGGCGTAACAATTATTTTGAGTTCAAAACTTAAGAAAATCAAACGACATCTCAACTCAATGGTAACTGCTCAACAGCTTTTATTTCATTGGTCACATACTAGGGTTACATACAATAAGGGGTAGAATATTGACATACTTCACTGCTCAAAGGGATCAGCTTGTTAAATGATTAGTCATTAGGTGGGTTTCATTATTTTGTATTAATAATATTTAACTAATGACATCTAGCTACAATCAGCATCTTGTTACCAAATTGAATCCAATCTCATTACCATACCTAGATTTCATTTTAAATTTAAATTTTAATTTTAAACCATTCGCAGGTTGCTTTCTGAAACAAAAATTCGGTAATTCAATAATTTCCTATTTCAATCTACATTTAATTTCCATTTTAAAATGTTTGGTAGCTTGATGGTGGTTGTTTTTATAAACAAGGGAAGCATTTGTTATAAATTTAACATCCACAAGATAGTCAGTCAATTATTGCTCATTTTCATTTTAACAGTTTGGATAAGAATTATTTCATCCACAAGATGTGGCCTAGCCTCCTCGCAGACGTTCTTTGGGCTCGTCATGCAATCTTTCCTCCCCCAGGATAGATTGCGTGACGAGCCCAAAGAACGTCTGCGAGGAGGCTAGATGTGGCCTAGCAAACAAATTTCATTTTGCACGCCACTTCTAGTTGCCAGGATTTTGCCAGTTTTTTCTCATTTAAATGTTTACATTGTAATGCTTCCTTTGTTTATATTTGCTTACTTTGTATAAGTAGATCAGCAAGCTCATTAGCACAAAAAGGTAATATTTCACATTTTTCCTTTCTGTTAATTGCCACTCCATTATATTTACATGTACCATCTTGAGGTGCATTAATTTATTGTTTTCAAGATTAATCAACATTTCAAATGATGCAAAAAACATATTGGCCTTAAGCCACAAATTTCCACACAGAAAAGTTTTTGAGTGCAGGCAATTTTACAAAAGAGAAAACATTCTTAAAAACAAAACAAAACAAAAGTCACTTATCATGGTTACTTAGGACCTTTTATTTATCAGGCTTTTTTTTTCAGTGCCCAAGGACTTAATATTTTATTTTCATTTTCTTTCTGGATTATTTTAATCCATTTTTTCCTTTTTGTTCATTTTTAGCATAAATTTAAGGTATCATTATTAATATATTATAAAGTTGAATTAATTATCAACAGTCTACATTTGAACTTACTGCTACATGTAGGTATTTTTTTGTCATTTTAAGCTAGAAACAAAATCTTGCAACTCATGCATTAAGTACATGACGATAACTTTTTGCGATTTTATGACATGATCAAGTCTAATAATGCAGACTGTTGATGACCAACATATTTATTTTTGTTTTGCATTCATGGTTACTTCTTGGTGTTACAAAAGTCACGATATTTTGAATTTCCTCATCGATTTGCTCCACAAATTCTAGGGATTTATTTAAGCTGGCATTTTACTGTTCAGTAACCTGAGCACAGCAGCCTACTCGCAGGCTAGATCGGTTAAAGGTGCAATCTTTTTTCTTTTGGGACTTGTATCACCAAGAAAAGCCATGTTTTCTTTCTATTAGTCTATTTATGGTGCTAATGAGCTTGTATATCTATAGCCTGCGTAGCAAGCATTCCTGTACGAACGAAGAGCACGGAAAAAGCTCTTCGTTCATATAGGAACACTTGTTACGCAGGCTAGTATATCTACTAATAAGTTTTAAGGCTATTATTTAATTCCAGGACTGCAGGTGGCCACACACAAAATCTAGCAAAAATCTAGCCAATCACGTCCCTGCTGGTTGTGAAGCTCTGAAGCTCTGAGAAGGTGTGTTTCTGATGTCCTCTGAAATATTCCAACTGAGAAATCCTGGGAAATTTTTATCTGATCCTGAAATTCAAGCTGGGGGCAGTTGGACACTTGGAAGAGTTGGCCGTTTGCTCTCAAGTGGGGAGGACAGCGTGGAGGAAGGTGAGAGTTTGCTCTTCATGTCTTTAGGGTTTCAGTTAATTTGTCACAATACCACACCATCAATTTCGCACATTTCGGCGCGGCAAGGTGCTTCTTTGCAGTTGATGTATCCGGGAACATTTCACGACCATGGATATAAAACAGGAGTGCTGAATTGTTGGGGCTCAAGGAAGGTGTATCTCTGGAGAAATCAAGGACAGAGGTGAGCACGAATTTCATCAGTCTGACTTGATTGGATTTTCACAAATGACATCAAATTTAGCAGATGGTCACTGGGTGTCTCTCAGATTGGGTTGCACTGGTTACAGTTTTCTCTCTTTTAAGTTTTTCATTTAATTTAAAAATTAAAACTAAAAATTAATATAAATCATAGGTCCAATAATTATTATAAACAAATCATCTTTTTTTCAAAAATAGCATTTTCTTACTAAGAATAAAATAATTTATATTTTTTGATTTTACTTTAAACCTTATTTTCTTTAAAAAATTATTATAATTCATAGGTCCAAATAATTTTTTTTTAAATTAGCATTTTCTTACTAAGAATAAAATAATAATTATTTTATTCTTAGTGAATTTTTCTTTTAAGTCTCATTTTTCTTAAATAATTTCGTACAATTGGATTATTTTCATCATCAATTTTCATTTTAGTCCAATTTATAACTTCAAATATTCTTCAAAATAACACCAGTTGGCCACTCCAGCAACTTTGGGGAGACTGAGCACCAGCTTTCAGCACTGGGATTTCTGGGATTGTTTGGTGACCAATGTTTGTTATGATTGATTGATGGTTTCCATTGAAAACCGTCGACTAATCATAGCTCACACTGTTATCCAAACAATCCCAGAAATTCTAGTGTCGAAAGTTGGTGCTCAGCCTGCCTGATGTTTCTGGAGTGGCAACTAGGATCATTCTCAAAGCAATTTATTAAAGACTGTGTCAGATGTTTGAGGAATAATCCCTCATTAGTAGACTGATTAACTGTTGAATAAAACAGCGGCGTTTTATTTAACGGTTAATCAGTCTATTGATGAAGGATTATCCTGAAACATCTGGCATTGATTATTTTTAAGCACTTTCATTATAAACTCAGTTTTCAATAAAAAAAAATTATCGACAAACTAATCAGAAAAATCTCACCACCAATTTTATTTAAAAAAAATCTTCAAATACTTTATTTTTGAAATTGATTAAAATAAACTTCTTTAATAGCCTTAAATAAATACGATTTAGCTCTAACAGCTTCCACAAATTCCTGGCTCATTTCCAAATTTTTAAAACTCTAAGCAAAAATTTGGATTATTTACTTAGCTTATTTTCAAATAATTTCCGGACTCATTCAGCTTCGTACGTTTGTTGCTCGGTTCAAATCACGGGACGTTCTCTAGAGATTTGTTCTTTTGTTTCTCCAGAGAACTTCACGTGGTCTCAAATGGGACAACAAACAAACAGAGCTGAATGCGCCATTAACCGAAACCTCTCGCATTTTTTTTTTTTTCAAACAGCTCTTAACCTTTTCCAATTTGATTTCCAAATGAAATAAAATTCGGCAAAATTCTATTTTCTGTTTAGCTTGTTAAAAAAATTATCGGGCGTCACAAACATTTCATAAAAACTAAACACTAAATAAATACGATTTTAGCCTTAGGCAGCTCCCGAAAATTCCTGGCTCATTTCCAAATTTTTAAAACTCTAAGCAACAAATTCCTATTATTTATTAGCTTACTTTATTTTCAAACAATTTTCGGACTCATTCAGCTTCGTATGTTTGTTGCTCGGTTCAAATCACGGTCGTTTCTCTGGAGATTTGTTGTTTTGTTTTCCTAAAAATTATTCATTCACGCGCTCGCCAAACAATTCTCCCGAGAACATTACGTGATTTGAAATGGGACAACAAACAAACTGAGGCTGAATGTACTATTAAACTTCAACCATTTTGTCCAACACTAAACCTTTTCCTATTTACTTTTTTTTACGCAATATCGGCTATTTTCTTTCATTTAAATTAAAGAGAAACTTAGAGAGAGTAACCTGACATCGTAGCTTCACAAAATGAGAGATGTTTAGTGACTTAAGCTTTATTTGGTGAAGTTTGTGGGATGACGATCGGCTGTAGCCTGCGAATACAGCCGACTTCCATCGCTCGCCGCATGCAGCGTCCCGCGAGAAGGTCGGGATGCTGCATGCGGCGCGCGATGGAAGTCGGCTGTATTCGTGAAGTCAGACTGGGGGATTCGTGTTCACATCTTTCCTTTGATTTCAAAAGTGATGCACTGAAATTGAGTGCCACAGTTTAGCACTTCTGTTTTTCTTGTCCAGGTTGCGTACGTTTTGCGTGACATTGGCTTGTGAATTAGCATTCTTTGCATTAAATTTTAAATTTATTCGGTAGTGGCATTGTGACAAATTAAGAACGAGACCCTGGAGGCATGGGGAGCAAACTCTCACTTTCCTTTACGCTGTCCTCTCCACTTGGGAGCAAACGGTCAACTCTTCCAAGTGTTCAACTGTCCCTGGCTTGGATCAAGGGATCGGATAAAACAGACCAGGATTTTAAAGTTGGAATATTAAATGAGGACTGAAGAAACAACACTGACTTGGAGCAACAGAGTGGAAGCAACCCGATAGCAGGGACAACGATTGGCGAGATTATTTTTTTTATTTTTTTTTTATCATTGATCAATAAAATATAGTTATCTTCATAACCTGTGTTGTTTATTTTGCAATCCAACCACTTCAATAAACCAGATAAACTCCCCAATATAAGCCAAGTTCTGCCAAAGTCTCAAGAAAACTTTGTGGCACAATAAAGACTTAGTTTTAGTAAACAGTTCGTTTTCACAGATACGTGTTGTCAACATTGCAAAACGCGTAAAATAAATTTAATTTGGTTCCGAAGCATGCAGACAGCCACAATGTTTAGGCAAAATTTGTAATCTTCACAGCCTTTCTTGGGATCGTCACGCAAAGAGACAAGCGTGACATGACGTGAAGCCCGGTTGCGTGACGATCCTAATATGTGAAGATTATAAATTCTACTGAACATTGTGGCTGTATGTATGCTTCAAAATCAAATTAAATTCATTTTAACGCATTTTGCAATGTCAAAAACACGTATCTGTGGCATACTTCGTCACAGAAACGAACTGTTTACTAAAACTAAGTCTTAAAATAGTACCGCAAAGTTTTCTTGAGACTTCGAAATTACTGTAAACATAAACCTTTTCAGTTCCGAGCTGGAAATATTTATTCTCCTTACAATACTGAGATTGCCGTAAATGTTAGTTTTGAGAAATCATCCGAGTTGATCATTTTCTTTATTTCTCATCAGCAGCCTGCTAGACAATGTATTGATATTGTGAGGAGAAATAATATGTTCATCACTAGGGACTGAATGGCCCAGAGCATGTTTTTCCAAAACCTCTCCATTGTGCTTCCTCTGTAAGACTGGTTTACAAAATGATTGCTGGCAACGCGAGATAATTTGAAAGCGAACCATAAGTAAATATTCTGTGCATAACCTGCTTATATTAATTTTTTATTTTCACGAAACAAGAAATGACTCCAAAAGAAATATGGCACACATATGGCAAAAATGACGAAAATAAAGTCCAGCAATCATATGCAAACCAACCTTACTTCACACGCGAACTTGCATAACAGCGAAAAATTAATTCAAGATTGCAGCAAAATTGTAGTTGTACACTTCTAATCTAGAATTTTCCTATAGCCGGAGACTTCGGAAATTTGTTATAAGCCGGTTAATTTAAGTCTTTGGTCAAAGTGGCAAACATAGTTTCTTGCCAAAATAATCGTAACTGAGAGAATTAAAATACTAGCCCTACTCTAGCCGAGTTTCTCATCTTACGTGACAGTCATTTTTGGTAATGCAAAGCAATTCAGTCACGCAATACAAAACCATATGGAATTGGTTATTTTAAGTCTGAGTTTTTAAATGTATTCTAGTGTGCTTCTCGTCCTTACGTGATACTTATTTTTGGTAACACAAAGTAATTCAGTCACGCAATGCAAAACCAGTAATTTGTTATTCTTAAATCGTTGAGTTTCTAAATGTATTCCAGTGTGCTTCTCATCTTGTTACACTTATTTTGGTAACATAAATCAATTCAGTCACGCAATGGAAGACCACATGTAATTTGTTATTTTAAGTCTTCGAATTGCACAACATTGAAAATGAGACCTACATGTAGCGTATGTATTTTCTTTTCCAAAACTTTCTGCAAAAGGAAATTTTTTTGATAACACAAAATATTTCTGCTGCAATCTTGAATGAACGTACTAAACGACTTACCAAGAAAAAAAAAGTGAAAATCAAATCCAAAAGTAGAGGATAAGCAAGAGAGGTTTAAAAAAACATACCATCAAGTTTACAGTAATCAAAGATACAGTTGAACCACCCGTAGGCGACACCCATTTTGCCAAACCAATGTAGTTGCCTACGATAGGTTTTTGTCTAAAGTAATTTACGTTTCCGGCCCTATTCCCCATCAAGAGGAAGAGATGCATGTAGATAGTAATTTGGTTGCACCAGAAATTTTTTCACACTTAAACATGCATTCACACACAAGAGATCGCCATTTTATGCAAGGTGGTCACTCAGGGAGGTTCAACTGTATTAAATACCCCAGAAATGCAAGCTACCAAGACCAATCAATGTATAGATTGTTACAGTCTCTATTTTCTAACAAGATCATGAAAGGTGCACAAAACTGAAGAATCACAAGCAAAGCAAGTGTCCACAGGAGCCCTGAGAGCAAGTGCTCTTGGTCACTTGTGATTCCTTGGTTCCATGCCTCTTCCAAGATCTTCTGAGAAAATACAGAAGCTGTAAACAGTCTACACCATGAACACATGAATATACAGAGCCTCTCTATAAACACAGTTATTGGTCAGTCAGTGGGTGGACCAGTGTCAATTAATTGGTCCATTTGTTGGTAAATTGGCGCAGTCAATCAGTATGTTGCATGTACAATGACATGTGCAGCTCATTTGAGACTGTCAATTAGTCAACAGGTATCAGTCATCAGTTTGTTAATCATCAGTTGAAGCCTGCAAGTCTGTCCATCTGTTCACCAGTCAGTCAGACAGTCACTCAGTCACTCAGTCAGTCTAGTTTAGTGGGTCTAGTCCATTAATCCGTCAGTCAGTCAGCTCAGTCAGTCAGTGGGTCTTAATACCATTAATTAGTCCAGTTCAGTCAGTTTCAGTCCAAGTGGGTCTATCCGTTAATCAGTCAGTCAGTC
>MU825420.1:181192-583095 GCA_029204205.1 Desmophyllum pertusum | reverse complement strand
AGTCATTAGGTGGGTTTCATTATTTTGTATTAATAATATTTAACTAATGACATCTAGCTACAATCAGCATCTTGTTACCAAATTGAATCCAATCTCATTACCATACCTAGATTTCATTTTAAATTTAAATTTTAATTTTAAACCATTCGCAGGTTGCTTTCTGAAACAAAAAATTCGGTAATTCAATAATTTCCTATTTCAATCTACATTTAATTTCCATTTTAAAATGTTTGGTAGCTTGATGGTGGTTGTTTTATAAACAAGGGAAGCATTTGTTATAAATTTAACATCCACAAGATAGTCAGTCAATTATTGCTCATTTTCATTTTAACAGTTTGGATAAGAATTATTTCATCCACAAGATGTGGCCTAGCCTCCTCGCAGACGTTTCTTTGGGCTCGTCATGCAATCTTTCCTCCCCCAGGATAGATTGCGTGACGAGCCCAAAGAAGTTCTGCGAGGAGGCTAGATGTGGCCTAGCAAACAAATTTCATTTTGCACGCCACTTCTAGTTGCCAGGATTTTGCCAGTTTTTTCTCATTTAAATGTTTACATTGTAATGCTTCCTTTGTTTATATTTGCTTACTTTGTATAAGTAGATCAGCAAGCTCATTAGCACAAAAGGTAATATTTCACATTTTTCCTTTCTGTTAATTGCCACTCCATTATATTTACATTGTACCATCTTGAGGTGCATTAATTTATTGTTTTCAAGATTAATCAACATTTCAAATGATGCAAAAAACATATTGGCCTAAGCCACAAATTTCCACACAGAAAAGTTTTTGAGTGCAGGCAATTTTACAAAAGAGAAAACATTCTTAAAACAAAACAAAACAAAAGTCAATTATCATGGTTACTTAGGACCTTTTATTTATCAGGCTTTTTTTTCAGTGCCCAAGGACTTAATATTTTATTTTCATTTTCTTTCTGGATTATTTTAATCCATTTTTTCCTTTTTGTTCATTTTTAGCATAAATTTAAGGTATCATTATTAATATATTATAAAGTTGAATTAATTATCAACAGTCTACATTGAACTTACTGCTACATGTAGGTTTGTTTTGTATTTTAAGCTAGAAACAAAATCTTGCTACTCTTGCATTAAGTACATGACAAAACCTTTTTGCGATTTTATTGACATGATCAAGGCACCTAGGACTTAAATAATGCAGACTGTTGATTACCAACATATTTAGTTTTGTTTTGCATTCATGGTTACTTCTTGGTGTTACAAAAGTCACGATATTTTGAATTTCCTCATCGATTTGCTCCACAAATTCTAGGGATTATTTGCATGTTAAGCTGGCATTTTACTGCTCAGTAATCCTGAGCACAGAAGCCTACTCGCAGGCTAGATCGGTTAAGGTTGCAATCTTTTTTCTTTTGGGACTCGTATCACCAAGAAAAGCCATGTTTTCTTTCTATTAGTCTATTTATGGTGCTAATGAGCTTGTATATTTACTAATATGTTTTAAAGGCTATTATTTAATTCCAGGACTGCAGGTGGCACACACAAAAATTTAGCAAAAATCTAGCCAATCACGTCCCTGTTGGGTTGTGGAAGCTCTGAAGCTCTGAGAAGGTGTGTTTCTGATGTCCTCTGAAATATTCCAACTGAGAAATCCTGGGAAATTTTATCTGATCCTGAAATTCAAGTTGGGGGCAGTTGGACACTTGGAAGAGTTGGCCGTTTGCTCTCAAGTGGGGAGGACAGTGTGGAGAGAAGGTGAGAGTTTGCTCTTCATGTCTTTAGGGTTTCAGTTAATTTGTCACAATACCACACCATCAATTTCGCATATTTCGGCGCGCGCCGGCAAGGTGCTTCTTTGCAGTCGGTGTATCCGGGAACATTTCACGACCACGGACATAAAACAGGAGTGCTGAATTGTTGGGGCTCAAGGAAGGTGTATCTCTGGAGAAATCGAGGACAGAGGTGAGCACGAATTTCATCAGTCTGACTTGGTTGGATTTTCACAAATGACATCAAATTTAGCTGATGGTCACTGGGTGTCTCTCAGATTGGGTTGCACTGGTTACGGTTTTCTCTCTTTTAAGTTTTTCATTAAATTTAAAAATTAAAACTAAAAATTAATATAAATCATAGGTCCAATAATAATTGGACCTATGATTTATATGATTTGTTTATAATTATTGTTATAAACAAATCACCTTTTCTTTTTTTCAAAAATAGTATTTTCTTACTAAGAATAAAATAATTATATTTTTTGATTTTCCTTCAAACCTTATTTTCAATTTTTTTAAAAAAACTAGCATTTTCTTACTAAGAATAAAATAGTAATTATTTTATTCTTAGTGAATTTTTCTTTTAACTCTCATTTTCCTAAATAATTTCGCACAATTGAATTATTTTCATCCTCAATTTTCATTTTCATCCAATCTATAACTTCAAAGATTCTCTAAAATAACACTAGTTACTCCAGCAACTTTGGGGAGACTGAGCACCAGCTTTCAGCACTGGGATTTCTGGGATTGTTTGGTAACCAATGTGATTGATGATTGATGATGGTTGCCATTGGAAACTGTCGACTAATCATAGCTCACACTGTTACCCAAACAATCCCAGAAATCCTAGTGTCGAAAGTTGGTGCTCAGCCTACCTGATGTTTCTGGAGTGGCAACTAGGATCATTCTCAAAGCAATTTATTACAAACTATGTCAGATGTTTGAGGAATACTCCCTCATTAGTAGACTGATTAACTGTTAAATAAAACATCGGCGTTTTATTTAATGGTTAATCAGTCTATTGATGAAGGGTTATCCTGAAACATCTGGCATTGATTATTTTAAGCACTTTCATTATAAACTCAGTATTTAATAATAAAAAAATATCGAAAAACTAATCAAAAAAATCTCACCACCAATTTTACTAAATATAAATAAATCTACTGTTTAATTTTCGCTTTTCTAATCTTCAATTACTTTATTTTGAAATTGATAAAATAAATTTCAATAGCCTTATTAAATAAATACGATTTAGCTCTAGCAGCTCCCACAAAATCCTGGCTCATTTCCAAATTTTTAAAACTCTAAGCAATAAATTAGGATTATTTATTTTCAAATAATTTCCGGACTCATTCAGCTTCGTATGTTTGTTGCTCGGTTCAAATCACGGTCGTTCTCTGGAGATTTGTTCTTATTATTTATTCACGCGCACGTGATTACAGATTAGCAATTCGAAAACAATTCTCCAGAGAACGTCACATGATTTGAAATGGGACAACAAACAAACAGAGCTGAATGCGCTATTAAACCGAAACCTCTCGCATTTTTTTTTTTCAAACAGCTCTTAACCTTTCCAAATCAAATCAAATTCGGCAAAATTCTATTTTCTGTTTAGCTTTTAAAAAAACTATCGGTCGTCACAAACATTTCATTAAAACTAAACATTAAATAAATACAATTTAGCTTAGCAGCTCCCTCAAATTCCTGGCTCATTTCCAAATTTTTAAACTTCTAAGCAATAAATTCGGACTATTTATTTACTTATTTTATTTTCAAATAATTTCCGGACTCATTCAGCTTCGTATGTTTGTTGCTCGGTTCAAATCACGGTCGTTCTCTGGAGATTTGTTCTTATTATTTATTCACGCGCACGTGATTACTGATTAGCAATTCGAAAACAATTCTCCAGAGAACGTCACGTGATTTGAAATGGGACAACAAACAAACAGAGCTGAATGCGCTATTAAACCAAACCTTTCGCAATCTTTACAACACTAAACCTTTTCCTGTTTAATGTTTTACACGAATATCGGCTATTTTCTTTCATTTAAATTAAAGAGAAACTTAGAGAGAGAAACCTGAGATCGGTAGCTTCGCAAAATGAGAGATGTTTAGTGACTTGTGCTTTATTTGGTGAAGTTTGTGGGATGACGATCGGCTGGTAGCCTGCGAATACAGCCGACTTCCATCGCTCGCCGCATGCAGCGTCCCGCGAGAAGGTCGGGACGCTGCATGCGGCGCGCGATGGAAGTCCGCTGTATTCGTGAAGTCAGACTGGGGGATTCGTGTTCAAATCTTTCCTTTGATTTCAAAAGTGATGCACTGAAATTGAGTGCCACAGTTTAGCACTTCGGTTTTTCTTGTCCAGGTTGCGTACGTTTTGCGTGACATTGGCTTGTGAATTAGCATTCTTTGCATTAAATTTTAAATTTATTCGGTAGTGGCATTGTGACAAATTAAGAACGAGACCCTGGAGGCATGGGGAGTAAACTCTCACTTTCCTTTACGCTGTCCTCTCCACTTGGGAGCAAACGGTCAACTCTTCCAAGTGTTCAACTGTCCCTGGCTTGGATCAAGGGATCGGATAAAACAGACCAGGATTTTAAAGTTGGAATATTAAATGAGGACTGAACAAGCAACACCGACTTGGAGCAACAGAGTGGAAGCAACCCGATAGCAGGGACAAAGATTGGCGAGATTATTTTATTTTTTTTATCATTGATCAATAAAATATAGTTATCTTCCTAACCTGTGTTGTTTATTTTGCAATCCAACCACTTCAATAAACCAGATAAACTCCCCAATATAAGCCAAGTTCTGCCAAAGTCTCAAGAAAACTTTGTGGCACAATAAAGACTTAGTTTTAGTAAACAGTTCGTTTCACAGATACGTGTTGTCAACATTGCAAAACGCGTAAAAATAAATTTAATTTGGTTCCGAAGCATGCAGACAGCCACAATGTTTAGCAAAATTTGTAATCTTCACAGCCTTTCTTGGGATTGTCACGCAAAGAGACAAGCGTGACATGACGTGAAGCCCGGTTGCGTGACGATCCTAATATGTGAAGATTATAAATTCTACTGAACGTTGTGGCTGTATGTATGCTTCAAAATCAAATTAAATTCATTTTACGCATTTTGCAATGTCAAAAACACGTATCTGTGGCATACTTCGTCACAGAAACGAACTGTTTACTAAAAACTAAGTCTTAAGACGAAATCCATTAGAAAATCGAGTAATATTTCTGGCCAGTGGACAAAAATCCTGTACTATGACGTCATAAGCTTTCACGCTTAAACTAGACATTCATGAGCCATACCTTAACGGTATTCACCAAATAATATAACTCCAAAATCCTTAAATTGCTTTCTGCCTTGAGTTTCTTCCCGTGAATGGGTTGAGTCATGAGAGGTGGCAGCCATATTTTTGTTAAACATGGCTGCCACCTCTCATGACTCAACCTATTCATGGGAGGAAACTCAAGGCGGAAAGCAATTTAAGGATTGTGGAGTTATATTATTTGGTGAATACCGTTAAGGTATGGCTCATGAATGTTTAGTTTAAGCGTGAAAGCTTATGGCGTCGTAGTACAGGATTTTTGTCCACTGGCCAGAAATATTACTCGATTTTCTAATGGATTTCGTCTTAATAGTACCGCAAAGTTTTCTTGAGACTTCGAAATTACTGTAAACATAAACCTTTCAGTTCCGAGCCGGAAATATTTATTCTCCTCACAATACTGAGATTGCCGTAAATGTTAGTTTTGAGAAATCATCCGAGTTGATCATTTTCTTTATTCTCATCAGCAGCCTGCTAGACAATGTATTGATATTGTAAGGAGAAATAATATGTTCATCACTAGGGACTGAATGGCCCAGAGCATGTTTTCCAAAACCTCTCCATTGTGCTTCCTCTGTAAGACTGGTTTACAAAATGATTGCTGGCAAACGCGAGATAATTTGAAAGCGAACCTGAAGTAAATATTCAGTGCATAACCTGCTTATATTAATTTTTTATTTTCACGAAAACAAGAAATGACTCCAAAAGAAATATGGCAAAAATGACGAAAATAAAGTCCAGCAATCATATGCAAACCAACCTTACTTCACACGCGAACTTACATAACAGCGCAAAATTCATTCAAGATTGCAGCAAAATTGTAGTTGTACACTTCTAATCTAGAATTTCCTATAGCCGGAGACTTAGGAAATTTGCTATAAGCCGGTTAATTTAAGTCTTTGTCAAAGTGCAAACGGTTTCTTGTCAAAATAATCGTAACTGAGAGAATTAAAATACTAGCCCTACTCTAGCCGAGTTTCTCATCTTACGTGACAGTCATTTTTGGTAATGCAAAGCAATTCAGTCACGCAATACAAAACCATATGGAATTGGTTATTTTAAGTCAGAGTTTTTAAATGTATTCCAGTGTGCTTCTCGTCTTACGTGATACTTATTTTTGGTAACACAAAGTAATTCAGTCACGCAATGCAAAACCAGTAATTTGTTATTCTTAAATCGTTGAGTTTCTAAATGTATTCCAGTGTGCTTCTCATCTTGTGACACTTATTTTTGGTAACATAAATCAATTCAGTCACGCAATGGAAGACCACATGTAATTTGTTATTTTAAGTCTTCGAATTGCACAACATTGAAAATGAGACCTACATGTAGCGTATGTATTTTCTTTTCCAAAACTTTCTGCAAAAGGAAATTTTTTTTGATAACACAAAATATTTCTGCTGCAATCTTGAATGAACGTACTAAAAGACTTACCAAGAAAAAAAAAAGTGAAAATCAAATCCAAAAGTAGAGGATAAGCAAGAGAGGTTTAAAAAAACATACCCATCAAGTTTACAGTAATCAAAGATACAGTTGAACCACCCGTAGGCGACAACCCATTTTGCCAAACCAATGTAGTTGCCTACGATAGGTTTTGTCTAAAGTAATTTACGTTTCCGGCCCTATTCCCCATCAGGAGGAAGAGATGCATGTAGATAGTAATTTGGTTGCACCAGACAATTTTTCGCACTTAAACATGTATTCGCACACAAGAGTTTGTCACTTTACACAAGGTGGTCACTCAGGGAGGTTCAACTGTATTAAATACCCCAGACATGCAAACTACCAAGACCAATCAATGTAGAGATTGTTACAGTCTCTCTATTTTTTAACAAGATCATGAAAGGTGCACAAGACTGAGGAATCACAAGCAAAGCAAGTGTCCACAGGAGCCCTGAGAGCAAGTGCTCTTGGTCACTGCTTCACTTGTGATTCCTTGGTTCCATGCCTCTTCCAAGATCTCCTGAGAAAATACAGAAGCTGTAAATAGTCTACACCATGAACACATGAATATACAGAGCCTCTCTATAAATGCAGTTATTGGTCGGTGGTTAGACCAGTGTCAATCAATTGGTCCATTTGTTGGCAAATGGCCAGTCAATCAGTATGTTGCATGTACAATGACGTGCAGCTCATTTGAGACTGTCAATTAATCAGCAGGTATCAGTCATCAGTTTGTTAATCAATCAGTTGAAGCCTGCAAGTCCGTCCATCTGTTCACCAGTCAGTCAGACAATCACTCAGTCACTCAGTCTGTCAGTCAGTGGTCTATCCGTTAATCAGTCAGTCAGTCAGTCAGTGGGTCTATCCTTTAATCAGTCAGTCAGTCAGTCAGTCAGTGGGTCTATCCTTTAATCAGTCAGTCAGTCAGTCAGTGGGTCTATCCATGAATCAGTCAGTCAGTCAGTGGGTCTATCCATGAATCAGTCAGTCAGTCAGTCAGTCAGTCAGTGGGTCTATCCTTTAATCAGTCAGTCAGTCAGTCAGTCAGTCAGTGGGTCTATCCATGAATCAGTCAGTCAGTCAGTCAGTGGGTCTATCCATTAATCAGTCAGTCATCAGTCAGTCAGTGGGTCTATCCATGAATCAGTCAGTCAGTCAGTCAGTCAGTGGTCTATCCATTAATCAGTCAGTCAGTCAGTCAGTCAGTGGGTCTATCCATGAATCAGTCAGTCAGTCAGTCAGTCAGTGGTCTATCCATGATCAGTCGTCAGTCAGTCAGTGGGTCTATCCATGAATCAGTCAGTCAGTCAGTCAGTCAGTGGGTCTATCCATAATCAGTCAGTCAGTCAGTCAGTCAGTGGGTCTATCCATTATCAGTCAGTCAGTCAGTCAGTCAGTGGGTCTATCCATGAATCAGTCAGTCAGTCAGTCAGTCAGTGGGTCTATCCATTAATCAGTCAGTCAGTCAGTCAGTGGGTCTATCCATTAATCAGTCAGTCAGTCAGTCAGTCAGTGGGTCTATCCATTAATCAGTCAGTCAGTCAGTCAGTGGTCTATCCATTAATCAGTCAGTCAGTCAGTCAGTCAGTCAGTGAGTCTATCCATTAATCAGTCAGTCAGTCAGTCAGTGGGTCTATCCATTTATCAGTCAGTCAGTCAGTGGGTCTATCCATTAATCAGTCAGTCAGTCAGTGGGTCTATCCATGAATCAGTCAGTCAGTCAGTCAGTCAGTCAGTGGGTCTATCCTTTAATCCGTCAGTCATTCAGTCAGTCAGTGGGTCTATCCATTAATCAGTCAGTCAGTCAGTGGGTCTATCCATGAATCAGTCAATCAGTCAGTCAGTCAGTCAGTCAGTGGGTCTATCCATTAATCAGTCAGTCAGTCAGTCAGTCAGTCAGTGGGTCTATCCATTAATCAGTCAGTAAGTCAGTCAGTCAGTCAGTCAGTCAGTGGGTCTATCCATTAATCAGTCGGTCAGTCAGTGGGTCTATCCATTAATCAGTCAGTCAGTCAGTCAGTCAGTGGGTCTATCATTAATCAGTCAGTCAGTCAGTCAGTGGGTCTATCCATTAATTAGTCAGTCAGTCCAGTCAGTCAGTGGGTCTATCCATTAATCAGTCAGTCAGTCAGTGGGTCTATCCATTAATCAGTCAGTCAGTCAGTGGGTCTATCCATTAATCAGTCAGTCAGTCAGTCATTAATCAGTCAGTCAGTCAGTCAGTGGGTCTATCCGTTAATCAGTCAGTCAGTCACTCAGTCAGTCAGTTGGGTCTATCCTTTAATCCGTCAGTCAGTCAGTCAGTGGGTCTATCCATTAATTAGTCAGTCAGTCACTCAGTCAGTCAGTCAGTGGGTCTATCCGTTAATCAGTCAGTCAGTCAGTGGGTCTATCCGTTAATTAGTCAGTCAGTCAGTGGGTCTATCCGTTAATCAGTCAGTCACTCAGTCAGTCAGTCAGTGGGTCTATCCGTTAATTAGTCAGTCAGTCAGTGGGTCTATCCATTAATCAGTCAGTCAGTCAGTCAGTTGTGGGTCTATCTGTTAGTCAGCCAGTCAGTCAGACAGTGGGTCTATCCATTAATCAGTCAGTCAGTCAGTCTGTCACTCAGGCAGTCAGAAGTTAGTCAGTCCATCTGTTAGTGAGCAATTTAGTCTCAATCTCAATAAGCCTGTCACTCAATCAGTACATGTAAGTACAATGAAGTTCAATCAGTCAGTTTGACAATGTTATTAGTCTGTCAATCAGCTTATTAATACCCTACAGTGAGTCCATCAGGCAGGCAGTCACTTGGCAAACAGTCAATACAGTCAATCGCAATCAAGCCTGTACTGGTACAATAAGTCAGTCTGTAATTCAATCAATAATCCAGTTCATTGGTACAGTAATCCAATCAGTATGTCAGTTGAGAGCTCCACTTATCCACTGTGCAAATTAACCATGGGCAAGGTAGTTGGCATGTCTGAAGTCAAGAGCAAAACTTGGCTTATATACGAGTTTTGTTTACCTGGTTCACTCAAGAGCTGGATTGCAAAGAAAAACATGCAGCACTACTAAAGATAAAGTCTTGAAGCTTTTGTCTAATGGCATCTGATCTGGAAAAAAATAATCAGACTGTGTGAAATGCACTTTACCAAACTACATGTAAACATTAATTTTATAATAAGTTAACAATGTTGATGTTTGTAAAAATCTGCCTCAATAAAACAAAAATTAATCACATTTTAAATGTGTCCATGTACATGTAGAGTGTATCAGCGAACTTGTCAATCAATCAGGCAGTCTGTCAGTTAATCAGTCGATAATTCAGCCTGTAAATTAGTATGCCAATGATTCAGTAGTTCAATTGAACAGTAATTTGTAAGGTAATTATATCCCATTAGCCATTCAACAGGTAAGATACATGTAGCTCACTGAGTTAGTAATGTTATAATACATTTTAAAAAGTTAGTCAGTCCATCAGACAGTCAGTCAGTTCATAAGTCAGTCAGTCAGTCTGTCACTCGGTCGGTCAGTCTGTCAGTCCATCAGTCAGTCAGTCTATAAGTCATTCTGTCACTCAGTCAGTCCATCTCAATCAATCTCAATGAGCCTGTCACTACAGTACAGGACGCGGGGATTGCAACACTCGCACGTAAAATGTGTGCAATGGCGGTGTTACACGCATCAGACACGTGAGTAAAATTTACAGGGAGCGTGAATTACATGTGAATTGCGAGTATTCTGACGAAGGATCAAACCTTTTGTTATTCATACACAAGAAGTGCGGATTTCCTTCATGAAGGAAAGTACATAGAGATGTATTTTCCAATTTGGGAAAACCAGGCAGTCTGATGGGCTGTGAAATGTAAACAGATCGGCACGCGTACACGTACATGAAAATTAGAGTGCAAATCGCCCGGAATTCCTGCGAATAAAAACCTTGGAAGTCTAGCTTGGGCGACTGATAGTCAAAAGACCTGTCTATTAAATATTGACTTTACCCCTGTTGCATCAAGTTACCGTATTACAAGGTCGCTCAATTTTCAAAATTTCAGTTCACAAGACAAGAGTGCAAATCGCTTTGGAGTTTCCGCTTTGGAGTTTCCTGTCAACAATGTACACTGTACTTGTATAAATATTGTTGTAAATAAATAAATAATGAGTTAGACCCAACCTCTGTGTGTAAATTTTACTCGCACTCTCAGAGAATTTGCGTGTACTTTTTTACACACATTTGTGTGTATTTTTTTTACTCGCAGGTAACGCACATGCAAATTGCGTGCAATATGGCATCTTTACATGCATGAAACATGCATGTAATGCTGCAATACCCATGGCTGGTACTGTAAATCAGCAAGGTAGTTCAATCGGTCAGTTTGTCAATTAGTCCGTCAACCAATTTATTTATTAACCACTCTGTCAGTGAGTTCATCAGTGAGTTGGTCGGCCAGTCAATAGGTTTAACTGGTCAGTACAGTTGTATGTTATTGTCTATAAATCAGTTTATTAATCAGTGAACCCCACTCAGTTAAGTTCACCAATCAATAATTATTGGTACACTCACAGTACATGTAGTTCTATCAGGCATTTGGGCACTTATTAATCATCAATCCAGCCAGTCAATTAGTATATGTAATAGGACTACATACTCCCGGGGGGGGGGGGGGGGGGGTTCTTGACCCATGTTTGGGTATAGGGGTGCCGCTGAGGGTTTGAAAACCTGATCCTGTTTAGGACAAAAAAACAATAAAAACCCCTAAAATACCTACCCTGTGTAGGACAACATCCTCTATTTTAGGACCCTGTTTAGGTTGCAATTTAGCGAATCCCGTTTGACTGATGCGCGGCAAACGTCTCTGATCTCTAAATACTGTATAAACCATATTTTTATGACGACAATTGTGCAACCATACTCTGTTTAGGACAGGCTCGCATGAAATTATATACCCTGTTCAGAGCAGAGAGGCCAAAAACCATACCCTGTCCAGCGGCACGTCCCCGTATAGGCCACATTATTAAGGGGGTACCCCCCAGGTACATACTGTCCAATTTGGGAAATAATTGGATGATAAAAAATCCGAAGACTGCTTAATTGGACGAGGCCGTAGGCCGAGTCCAATTTGGCAGTCAGAGGAATTTTTTGAATCCAATTAGTATATGTAATACTAATTGGATAGTTGCTTGAATAGGATTTTGCAGTTGCAATATAATTATGCAGTTAAATTTTACAGTTTGTAAATTAGTCAGTCAATCAGTTGCAATGTATAATTATACATGTAGTCACTTGATCAGCCTTTCGTTAAATATAAGCTTAGTTGTAAAATTAAAGTGTAAATCTTACCTGCTTGATCGACTCATGCACGAGGTAAACAAAGCTGTGGGACGTTCCATTTCTTTCTGTAATTCCTCCACATTGTGTCTCCTGGCTCCGAGCTGCAGACAAAAGTAAAGTAAGTTGTTTATGTTTCATACAAAGTATAATATCACTGGTTCAAGCGGTTTTAAATAAAGAACTAACCTAAACAAACTCCAATATAACATTTCCGCCATCTTTGTTTTCACACCATGTGGAAACGAACTACACTCGCAAAGATCAGTGGGAAATATTATGATAAGAAGGGAAGGGAGGGGAGGGAGGGGAGGAGAGGGGAGGGGAGGGGAGGGAGGGGAGGGGAGGGGAAGGGAAGGGAGGGTAAAAAAAATGAAAAATAGGTCCGCAAGGCGAACTTGTATGGCTTTCTGCTGTGACAAAAATTGTGAAAACTATACTGCAGTACTAATTTATTGCTTGATCAGTCGTTTGCTCTCAATTAGCTGTCAAAGAGAGGATGCGAAAGAAAAACTTAACTGCGATTTTTCCTGCAAGTTTTACTGCGACTTTTACTGCGACTTTTACTTCGAGTTTTTACTGCGACTTTTATTGCGAGTTATACATGTACTGCGACTTTTACTTCGAGAATATACTGCGACTTTTACTGCGACTTTCACGCGAGAATTACTGCTCCTTTTACTTTTCCCACGAGTTTTACTGCTAGTTTTATTGCCAAATTTCTTCCCGCGTGATTGGCTACTGGTTTCGCGGGAAAATTATCTACAAATAGCCTAGACACAAACTATAGCGTCCCGTGCATATACAGCTGTTTCGAGAAAGGTTGTCGGAAAAAGCGCACGCGACAATCCTGAAAGGTTTTGTGGGTAGTTTTAAGTTCATGGTTCTTTGACTTCAGCGCTTCAGGGAAATCTGAGAAAATGTCAAGAGACGCCATGGACGTATGTTTGCGAGTGCTAAAAGAAAGCAACGAAAGTAGGCATCGCGGGTTTGATGTATTTATTTGACTTATTAAAATTCATTGATCATATCCCAGATTACCTTTCGGGATTGTCGCGTGCGCTTTTTTCCGACAACCTTTCTCGAATTCAGCGGAAAGTTGTGTAATACGGCTGGGTATTTTTACGAGTCAGTTTTTATTTTTTCGAGCCTTTAGGCGAGAAAAAATAAACACTGACGAGTAAAAATGCCCAGCCGTATTACACAACTTTCCGCTGAATAAATTGTTTATTATACGACGTAATATCTTTCCTAAAATATAGGCTTTCAACAGTGTTTTCCGTAGCGCGCGGTCAGGGGGACTGAGACCCGTGTAATACGGTCTCATATCTGCTCTCGTCTTTGTGCGTATTCGCACGGTAAAATGCCATGTCGTATAATAAAGTGGTCTATTTCGGCCCACGACCCCGAATAAAGGAGATTTCCCCGAACGCTTTGTACCTATTAGAAAGGACGTGTAAACATGTATGGTGTGTACCTGTGTCAAAGTATTCTCTTATGAATATTCACGCATAAATATTGGCAATATTAGGGAGACAATATCTCCGCGTAAAAGTGGATTTCCCGGAAAATTGTTTGCTCGTTAGAAAGGGTGTGATCGCCCCCGGGGGGGGTACTCCCTATAATGGACTATACGGGGAGGCTCCGCCCGAAAGGGGTCCTTTTTTAGGCTCGAGGTATGTGAAAGGGTAGGGATTTCACGAGTTGAAGTATATGAAAGGGTAGGGATTTCACGAGTTGAAGTCATATGAAAGGGTAGGGATTTCACGAGTAAATGATAATATTGATTGGTTAACATCTCTACTGGTAATGCTTGATGAATTCTGGTGATATATATTGTTCATTAAGTTCATTACAAGGGTATAGAAAAGGGATGCAGTGCTTCTACTGTAGGTATGTGAAAGGGGTACCATTTTCATAATTTCTATGGAAGGTATATGAAAGGGGTAGCATTTTCTATGGAAGGTATATGAAAGGGGTACCTTTTCTGTGGAAGGTATATGAAAGGGGTACCATTTTCTATGGAAGGTATATGAAAGGGGTACCTTTTCTGTGAAAAATGGTATATGAAAGGGTAAGGGGTTGGTCCTCTGGGCGGAGCCTCCCCGTATAAAACTTTTTTGAGTACCCCCCCCCCCCCCCCCCGGGGTGATCGCGTGTCTATTATGTCCAAGTGTAAAAGTTCAGCTTTTATTCGCCTCTCAATTAAACAATAGAGATCTTTCAAAAAATGTGAATGAAATATTAAAATTATTATTCATAACAACAAACATATTTTCTAAGCATTATATTAAGTATGCCACTTGTTTCACACACTGGACTTAAACTTGAAAAATGCTGGGCCGTCAATTTTCAGTTAACCTTTTAGCAATCCGTTTCAATTTCCTACCCTACATTGCTTGTTGTTTCGGTGCTGCGATCAAGAAAAGAAAACAAAAGACGTGAAACAAAAATACAATGGATCACAAACAATGGTTTCCGCAACACCAAGGGCACTGAGTTTCATTTTTGTGTCCTTTCAAAGGGGAGGATCACAATCTTTTGGACTCCGATTTGGGGAGGGTCACAATTTTTGAGTCCACTTTTTCAAAACTTAGTCCCCCCCCCCCCCCCCCCCCCCCTTCCCCCAGTAAATAATGACAGGTTCCTTGCCTGGTCCATACTTAGAAAATATCGGACTAGCAAGAAAGCATCTGATTGGCTGATATTTGTTATTGGCCACGTGCGTAATAGGTCGTATAATTAACACATATACAAAGCACTCGACAACGTTTTTCAAGTAGTTGTTCAAAAGTTTTTTGAACCGAGCTAAACAATTGAAAAATCCGTGACAAAAAAATGAAAGACTGTTTTGCGCGTACGGTAAACTAGTGAACAAAAATTCAATGACCACAGCTGAAAATTGCGCGCGTAACTTGTAAATACCTCTGAAAGTAATTTTGTTTGAGCGCGCGCGAAGAAATCTTAGAAATTAAGCGTGCGCGCGGAACTTTCTGCACCAATCCGAAGCGACTTCCGTACGTCATAAACGCAAGCTTGCATGCTATGACAACACTGTGGCCATTTTCTCGAAGCGAGAAATATTTCATCGGGAATTTCACACTAAAACCGGCTTCAATATGCAAAGATGAGCAAGAAATTCCGCTAAATTGTGCGGCGAATAGATCATCAAATTTCTTGAAATGCGACCGAAGGAACTATTAGTTATTTTGTTGCTCGTTGTTAGCTTTTCTCAGTGGCAAAAAGGTTTGTTTTGGTGGTCATTAATGATGACCATCTTTGTGCATTATTTGCCTTTTCGTTTTAAAAGTTTATTGTGTAAGAAATGTTACCAAACCATTACATAAATGTTGCTTTCTAGGCCATGCTCAGAAGTATTACGATCTCTACTCAAACAACGAATTTTACCGAGCAAAGAAAAATCACATTGGAAGTGAAGTTGCCAGGGGTAAGTATTCGCAGTGAATTCTCTTCCTATTCAACATATTTTACGTCTAACTGCTTGTACGACAAATATAAGCGCGCCGATTTGGATATACATCCCCTGGTACAGTTGTCTGTACCACGTGATCAAAAGCACGTGATCAAAAAGTTAATCACGTGGTACACACTCGTGTCATTTCTGAGAACTCATTTGAAGACAAAAATATACAGCTGTTTCGAGAAAGGTTGTCGGAAAAAAGCGCACGCGACACGCGACAATCCCGAAAGGTAATCTGGGAAATGATCAGCAAGGTACGTTCCTGACACTGTAGCTGTCGAACCTACTTTTGTTGCTTTCTTTTAGCACTCGCAAACATACGTCCATGGCGTCTCGTGCCATTTTCTCAGATTTCTCTGAAATGCTGAAGTCAAGGAACCGTGAACTTAAAACTACCCACAATACCTTTCGCGATTGTCGCGTGCGCTTCTTACGACAACCTTTCTCGAAACAACTGTATATCTTTGTTGCTCGGCTGTTTCGGAAAGAAAAAGTAAAATACAATTATTTGCTGAAGGAAAATCGTAGAAACCCAAGCCACTAGTGCGACACCTTGTATCAACATTGTGCAAGCCTTGTACCAGCCTTAATATATAAGCCACTTATCAACATTGCACCAACCTTAATATCAGCAATGCGCAAACCTTGTGCCAGTCCAGCAACTTATCAACATTGCGTCAACCTTAATTGTACCAATTCAACAAAATTGTATTAACAGTGCGTCAACTTTAATTCTACCAACATTGTATCAATATTGCACAATCCTTGTACCAAATTGCGAAACTTATCTACATTGTGTCAACATTGTATCAACATTGCGCCAACTTCAATTGTACCAATACTGTATCAACATCGCGCAAAACTTGTACCAAGCCTTGCGCAGCGTATCAACATTGCGCCAACCTACAACCTTGTACTATCTATTTTGCGCCACCCTGTAGTAACATTGCTGCAACCATGCGCAACGTTGTACTGACATTGCGCCAACCATGCTGCAACCTTGCGCATACTTGAATGACTTATCTTGCGCAAACCTTACTCACCAAACAGTTATTACAAGCTAACAGAAGACATCGAAAACTGCAATATTTTGTTTTGTCTTTTCATTATAGCTGTTACTTCCTCCAGTCCTTCACAAACTAAAAGCTCAAGCTCACTTCCTGTTATGACAGTTAACTATGGCAGTCTCATTGGTCACCCAGCTTCTCCAACTCCATTGAGAGTTCCTACCTTGGTAGCCATCGTGTCGACAGTAGCAGTCATTCTAATAATCATCGTCTTATGGCTGATACACCTCGTCCGAAAAAGGTAATAGATATTCTTATGGAACCGTCGGGAAAATAAATACAGTCGAACCTCCCGTAAGCGGACACCCTCGGGACCAGAAAAAGTGTCCGCTTAAGAGAGGTGTCCGCTTATGGGAGGTTAAAAATATAGTGTTTGTATGTAGCTGGGAACATGACCAAGTGTCCGCTAAATAAAACACTATATTTTGAACCTCCCATAAACGGACACCTCTCTTAAGCGGACACGTTTTCTGGTCCCAAGAGTGTCCACTTACGGAAGGTTCGACTATAGCTGGGGACATGACCAAGTGTCCGCTTACGAGAGGTGTCCGCCTACGGGAGGTGTCCGTTAGCGGAGGTTCGACTGTATCCTAACTGCGCAATGATGGCGTGACAACTTCTGGAGTAATCTCGACTATTCGCGCTACTCCTTGATTGGATAATAACAATCGGAAACTTAACGAGTTCTTCAACGAAGATTTGCCAAAAACAGCACAGACTTGTCTAGTTCCTGCGACTGTAATAAAGTTACTTGTGAGCGAGGTTTGTTCTTCAAGTATCGTTTTTTCTCGAGTTCCCACTGGATAAAAAGCAAAATGAAAATCTCAATGTGAATGTGAAGCGATTAAAGTCGATTTTTTAGCCACTAAACATTTCTTGATTTTATTTGTCTCCATATAGACAACGATCATTATTGCGCAAGGATTTGGGATGACATCGGAAGATGCGGAACTTTCAAGTACAGCTTTAGGAAATGATCCATACAGAAGGTACTCTTTTTACTTGGAATCTCTTAAATAAGTTGCGAGAGAGCTGGGAATTAGAACTTGTAACCAGTCTCTTCTCGTCTAAATACTTTATGAATTAGCATAAGCGACGCGTGAATCACGTGCTAAATGCACGTGCATGATCGAGTCAAGTGCGCGAAAAACAAGGTAATCATACGTTTATAAAGCCTGGTTTTCACTAGCGACGCAAGCACAAGCGCAAGTAACATACGCAGACGCAGTAACGCGTTGATCATCAGTGCCTTTTGTTTACGACAAATCAACACGTTACGGCGTCTGCGTATGTTGCTTGCGCTTGTGCTTGCGTCGCTAGTGAAAACCAGGGGAAAAGACAACATATATGCAAAATAAGTCATATGAGAACTTCAGATAAACCTCTTCCACTGACGATGCGGTAAATGCAAAAAAAAAACCCAACAAAGAATCTTGCTATCGACCAAATTGTGGTGTGTTTGAGTCTCACCATACTGTATAGATAAAAATGGTTTTGGAGCCAATCTTAAACTGTGCTCTCGTTGAAGCTTTGGGGGTTTTCATGGGTTTTCTCTCCAACTGCAGTTTCACTGTCATTATATTCACAAATTAACTTACATACCTTGAATTATTCCTGTGTTCAGTGTGTCCAGGCGAGATTCCGGTGAGTCATTCAGCATTCCAATGCCTGAGCAACCTCTCCTAAAGAGTTCTGTCCTCGCACCTCAATTATCTGTGACGTCACCAGCAGGATTAACCACCCATCTGCGTCCTTAGACCAGAACGGTAAGTTCTAAATGAGTCGACTTCAGGCTCCTCGGTCAGCGGTAGGTCGCCTTGGCAACAGAAAACTGTGTAGACAGTCAGTGTCGTGCCCAGAGCCTACCAGCTTTGGTCGCCGGCGACCAACCGCTAACCCAGAAGCCAGTAGACTCTGGCTACAAGCAATGGTACGATATTCAGTAAGAGAGATCTCCAGACCTGTTATGCTGTACTTAAAAAGTGGACCAATCAAGATCAGTTATCTTGACTCATTTGCAACCTCGACCTCACTTTGAAAACGAGGTCTGGTTCTAACATCGCAGCAGGCCTCGTTTTGAAATTGAGGCAAACTGGAAGTATGAAAGCGATCAATACCAACCCTACTTCTTTTCTCTTTTAGTGACAATGGAATTGTTTTCGCCCTGTGATTGGAGCTGACAAACAAAGAATCATTAGATACCGTGTTGTACCACTGGAAATGTAAATAATAGGTTTTGTTAATAAAATATATCACAGCCTCACAAGTCTGATGCAGTTCTGTAAGCGATTATCTCAATACAAACAGCAGTGCAAACATTTAGTGTATGGGGCTGTTACATACCATTGGGGAGATCAACCTCGTTCCCAGGGTCTCTCATCTTGCCGCTCTTCTCTCGCTCCAGGGGGCGGGAAGATGAGAGACCCTGGGAACGAGGTTGTGGGGAGATGCGAGGTTTTTCAGTCTTCGTTGCGGCCATCTTGAATACTGACCATGACAACACACGAACGAACACGCTCGCGCACGCACCCACAAGCAAGAACACGCAAGCACGAACACGCTCGCTCGCGCACGCACACACAAGCAAGAACACGCAAGCACGAACACGCTCGCTCGCGCACGCACACACAAGCAAGAACACGCAAGCACACGCTCGCGCACGCATGGACACGCGCGCCTACGCACAAGCACGAACACCCTCGCGCACGCACGAACACGCTCGCACGAACAAATTAATTCATTTCAACAACCTGCGTTGGACGGATTAATGTCGGTAGACACTTGACAAGCTAATATATCTTTATTGCATAAAACTTGACGTAAAGATTAATGTAATTCTGTACATCACATAGTATCACATATATATTTCATCTCATTAATTCAACCTTCATATTTTGTCTCTGTATGTACATCCTTCTCCCATGAGCAAAAAAACTCCTATTCTCGAATAAATTCAATTTGTATATTACAGCAAACAAACCAATCAATAGATAGCTAAGCATTGGTACAGAGAAATCACTCCAATTGGTATTGAGGGGATTGGTTGAAATGCATTTAATCCGTCATAGATAATAGATATCTTTCTTGTTCATTTCCTTGAGTACTATCTCGTAGTTGCTCCGAAACTGAGAAATAAGAATTATGTATGGAGCGAAACAATGAAACAATTTAACCTCTTCACTCGCGAAGACAAACCTAGTGCTAACAATTATGGTTGTATGTGACCATTCAAATGAAAGCTATTGAGCAGTACGTTAATGTGGTACTGTTTATTATACTGTACAAGGTGGTTCTAACGTTTACGTCTATGGATGAAACCCTTGTGTGTGACCATTCAAATGAAAGCTATTGAGCAGTACTTTCATGTGGTAATGTCCGTTTTCTGTAATATTTTGCAAATTGGTATTGTGTTACTTTTTTCAATTTCGAACTTGGCCACTCTTACTGAGGAGTGAAAGGATTAAACACATTTCAAACTGAAACGCACCGTACCGTTATTAATTGTTAAAGTTCTTGATTAACGTTTGACACCGTTTACTCCTTAGTTTTGGCTTCGATTGAGAAGATATATCAAACACTCGAGACAGTGTTTCGTCACATTTCCAAACACCTCGAATTTCGTCAAAAAGACTCCGCTACGCGTCATATTTTCACCTCTGTTCTCGGTGTTTGGAAATGTGATGAAACAATGTCTCTCGTGTTTGATATATTACTTAAAACAATTACTAATTCTGATTGTCTTCAACAAGTCAAAGAGATTATTACCTCTAAACAGCTTACTTTCTGCTCACGTTTTAAGCTTATGCCAGAGCTTTCTTAGATAAGAACAATAACCGCTTGTTCACAACTATGAACGTGGAACAAAACCTAACAGTGAAAATAGGAAAAGCACTTTAAAAAAGCAATACAGCACAAATTAGGCAGCCATCTTCAATCCGCTCAGCAGATTTACCATGAACCTTGAGATGTAGAAATAAATTAGGACAAGAAATAAATATAAACAAACGCGAGAAAAAAATGTAAGTTTACCTCTAAAAAAAGTAAAATTACTGTCAATTTCAAAAGCAAACCAATAAAATTCAACTTCGTGTTTTGAAAAAATATATTTATAATAAAATCAGTCTTGATCATCACGAAATAATCAGTTGTCATTCAAATTCAACTATAAAAATATTCAAATTAAAAACAATTCCTTAGCAAACAAAAACTGCAAGGCAACTTTCTCTTTTCTGTTCCATTTGACGATTTTGGACGAAAAATTGACATTAAAAAATAAAAGTTACGTCATCCACTTCAGTACAGTAGCAAATACATTATAACATAGTTTTAAATGTCGCTACCATATCTACGTGTGTTATATGACTACAAAACGTTTGCAGTAGTTAAAAATTAAAATTAAAATTCATCCATGCCCAATAGGCCATCCCCGATTGTCTTTTGCCTCGGTTTCAAAACGAGTCCTGGTACAAAACCATTCAAATGAAAGTGAGTTTGATTTGAATGGAAATAAACTTTTGAGTAAAAACTCATTTCCATATGAAAGGTTGTGCACCAGGACTCGTTTTGAAACAGAGGCAAAAGGCAACTCGGAAATGGCCTCTTATTCACGTAAATTATTCTTAAAACTCTGTGGGCGCATTTGTCGTGATTCATTACCATGTTCTCTGTAATTGTTATGTTGCTCAGGAAAGCTTTGAACCACCCTAGAACATCACACCCCTGTTTCCAGCACATACTAAGAGAGCATGACTTCATAGAGTGTATCCGTCTTGAGCTATTTTTAGATTAATTAATTCGTTACCAGTGCACTGCGGGCGAGCTTACCATTGTACGTTTGTTCGCTAAGAAGTCTTTCACAGTCAATTCGCTGCATATGAACTATGTCATTAGAAGGCAAAGAAGATTGACTTCCAGAAATTGTGTAATACAACTCAATAATGATTCTACGCGAAAGTGCGTCATGTATGGAATAATCTTTCTCTTGTACGTTTGACGTTTCTTCGCCGATTCAAAGACATACACCTCTATTTTTTCATTTAAACAATCTTATCTAGAACAGAGCGACAGCCTTCTTAAGATTGACTTGTTTCCAGCCAGGCAGTTTACTAAATGCATCTTTGTCCATCTTGAAAATTTCCTGGAAACAGAACAAGAGAAAAACGGGTTTTGTATCCAATTATTTCCAAAATTGCACAATCAAAATCAAAATGTAGGTGCAAGTAAGTAAGTAAGTAACAACTTTATTTTAAGAGGGTGACACATAACAGTTTACACTGATGAACCAGTGGCCCTCTGTTCTAGAAAGAAAGTCCACACATACATCCTTAAGTCTCGAGTATAACTATAGTTACATGAGACAAAAATAAGACAAGAGCATTTGCTACTTGCTCTCATAGATCGTCTTTTCCCATTCTTTTATTTAATTTTTCGTTTCTCGCCCGAAAATCTTATGGACTACTCTAGTCTAGGCTAACAATATACAGTGGTTTACATTTGAGTGTGCATGGTACAACCAAAATCAAAGCAATTACAATGGCCAATCACAACAAAGCGAACCAATGAGAACTTGAAGCAAAAACACGTGACCGACGCCAAGCGCGGGAAAACGCGTGCGACCAAGTCGCGATTGATTTTGGTTTTACATCTGATTGGTTGAGAAGGTGGAGCGAGTTTTTTTTAACCAATCACAGAGCGTAGTAAAGCAAAACCAAAGCAATTTTGGATTACTTTCGGCGCCCAATTGAAAACCGCTCTAAGTTAGTTCTAGATCATGTTATGTCAGACTTACCTGGAAGTCACTGTCGCTCAAATAAACTTCAAGTTTTGCTGGATCAACTCCTTGTGGTGGAGGGATCTTCTGAAGTTCAGTTAGTGTGTAAAATTCCCTGCGAAAGCAATTTACAGCAATGTTAAAGTTAACATGTTCTCAATGCTCTGTATGATTTTAGGAATGTATGCAACATTCTTTGGAACTTAGAACTGACAAGGTGAAGCGATAAATAAATGTGACTTACTTTGTGAACTGTTGCAGCAGGTCACTGGCAGAGTGTTTCACATTTGGCTGTTTTCCATCCTGTAAAAGAATGAAGCAAGAAATTATACATAAATGATGTTATTAAAGCCTAGTCAATTTACAGTACAGTCGAAGCTCTCTGAGCGGACACTCTCGTAAGCGGACAGCTCTACGTACGGCCGCCTCGACAAAGCCTCGTTTGAACTCTAGTTCATACAAACTCTGTATTTACACATTCCCGTAAGCGGCCAGCTCCAGTTGCGGACACATTTTCTGCTTCCCGAGGGTGTCCGCTTACAGGAGCTTCGACTGTATCTACATGCCAAACAACTATACAAACCGCTTTCTGTATTTTGATGACATCTGGTGTATCATTCCAGTATGGAAAGAGAGATTTGAAAGTCATTGGTTCCATGCCAGCATAAACCACATAGACGCGATGAGAGATCCTCTTCCCAGCCTCTGAGAGATCAGAAAAAAAAAATCACTACTGATGCCAAGTTTACCGAGGAATTTGCCTTGTTTAAATGCTGAATGAGTATAGTCGAAACATCTTCGGATCTTCCTCTGCAATCTTCGGAAATGTCCGGCAAATGTTCGGAAACATTTGCAAGACCTTGGATAAACATTCGGGAAAACTTCGGGAATGGGTCGGAAATCTTCCGAATATCGTCAAAAAATTCTTAACAACGTATTGCTTGGAGCTTTCCTTGGTGTTGAGTTAACTCTTTCACTCCCAGAGTCAAACCTTGAGTCAATAAAATGTTGTTGTACCTTTTGAGTCTGTGGATGAAACCCTAGTGTGTGACCATTCAAATGAAAGCTATTGAGCAGTACTTTCAAGTGCAAAATTAACGTCAAGATTTTTTCCTCAGTTTTGAACTTAGCACTGGGAGTGAAAGGGTTAAATTTCATAATCTCTTTGTTCGTATATAGTTGATCAATGCAAAGATCCAAACCTTTAGCGTAGCTGAGAGCTGTTTCCATAGCAAGCTTTCTGTCCCGGTCCCAGCGTTGTCTTCCTGATCCAGTGCGCACATCGTCATCATCCTCAGGCATCCAGCCTTCCCACACGTACACTTCATAATAACCATCCAATATAAACAATCCTACAATGACACAAGAAATAAAACCATTTCACTTCCAGAATCAAGCATCAAGTCAACTTTTACCTCTGTGGATGAAACCCTAGTGTGTGACCATTCAAATGAAAGCTGTTGAGCAGTACTTTCATGCGGTAGTTTGTTTTTCCATATCTTGCAAATTGAAATTTGAGATTTTTTCAATTTTGAGTTTTGACACTCTTGGGAGTGAAACTGACAATTCCTATGATAAATCCCCACCCCACCCCTGATGAAAATAAGCCCACCCCTGGACACAGAAACGCTAGCCGATTCCATGGGGAGCTAAAGAGTTCATTTGAAAGATAAATTTCGCGTTTAGAGGCATTTGTTGCCTCTAAACAATTCCAAGCTAATCAATTCCAAGAGATGGATTTCTTCATACCTGGTTGTTTGGCGGTATAAAGATCCTCCTGTAGAAATGGGAACGGTGATAACTTTGGTTCAGATCGCGCTGGGCACAACACTTCACTTGATGTAAACTTGCCAGTGGCACTGCTCAGCTCAAAAAGCCGGGGCTGATAATTGTGTTTAGAGGGATCTAAAAATGAAAGAAAAGTGTTTCATACATGTCAAGGTGTTTCTAACTTTAAGTCTGTGAATGAAACCCTAGTGTGTGACCATTCAAATGAAAGCTATTGAGCAGTACTTTCATGTGGTACTGTTTATTATGTTGTACAAGGTGGTTCTAACTTTCAAGTCTGTGGAATGAAACCCTAGTGTGTCACTATTCATGTGGTAAGTACTTACCATTTGCCAGACTACAGTAGTACTTCTTTCCTCCGATAGCTTTCCAAAACTCATCTGGTTCACTTCCTTCTTCGATTTCACTGAGAGAGAATGCTGTACCTCCAGCCATGTTGCATTCGACACTTTTTCTGAAAAGAAAAAAGTTGTTTACAACATTAAATATCAGTCACATTGCCACTTTAAAGGAGCTACGTCACGGATGGCACATCTTGAAAAAAATTGGCCATTTTTTTCAAGTTCGCCGTTTGAAATCCGTCTTAATCTTCTCCATCCTCAGCCATCCTTGTTCCTCTATGGTTTCTTATTATCTCTTTGATGTTTTTCTACCTCAGTAAACTATTATTTTGAGGCTTTCTTCAATTTAAAGGTGATTTTACACTTCGCAAAAATGACTTAAAAAATCGTGACAAAGCTCCTTTAACTGTCCTCTCTAACAACGAGCAAACTTCAAGTGATTGCTGTCAAAATGATTAACAACCACTAGAACATACCTTTCCAGTATTTTCTTGGCGGCCACTTTAGCTGTCGCACGAGAATCTTCACCCGACTTACAGCCATGCCACAAGAAAACGTGTGATTCAAGCCGAGACACCAAAACAAACTGGTCCGTGATCGCAGAGAGTATGAGCTGAAAAAAAAACAATCACAAAAGGGCCATTAAAATAATAAAACTATCAATGATAATGGCTAAATTCGTTCTTTGTTCTAGCGAATTTTCGGACGAAATTGCCGCGAAATTTCGGGCGCCAAAACGATTAATTTTTCGAAATTTCGCGCAATATTTCGTAAACCAAAACGAAAAATCGCTGTAACGAAAATTCGAAGAAGTGAAAATTTGCGGCAACGAAACAAAACGTGTGCGACCTTTCGAAAAGTAAAGTGCGTGTATCGATTGATGCCACTTCCAATTACACACGTGAAAGGTCGCGTTCAAATGCCTTATCTGGTTAGAAACGTTTTCGCTTCCTCTATGTGGAAAATGAATTAACCATTTCATTCCCAGAGGCAAGTGTCAAGATCATTGTTTCTAGCTTTTTAGTCTGTGGAAAAAACCCTAGTGTGTGACCATTCAAATGAAAGCTTACGAGCGTACTTTCATGTGGTACTGTTTGTTTTTCCATATGGTGCAAAATTAAATTTGAGAGCTTTGACAATTTTGAGCTTTGACACTCTTGGGAGTGAAAGTGTTAAAAACACAAGACTCAAGCAATAATAACTTACTTGGCTTTGACTTGATTCAAGCAGGCTTCTCCTGGCTCCTCATTACGGATTACGTATAAACGAGTTTCAGACGTGTCTATAAGATAAAAACATTTTCTATTAGAAAAAAAAAACCAGTTCTGAAAGGTTGCTCTTATAGGAAGGTGAAGTCTTCACGAGCCTAGTGGCCCACAACTGCCAGAGTTTATCCCAGTTTCTGTAGCATGAAGCGACTATAGTCCTACCACCATTTTGTCGCCAGTACCCATGTACTCCTGGGTTGAGGGAGGCACTGTGAGAGTGGATTGTCTTGCCCAAGAACACAACACAATGACCCGGCCACGGCTTCGAACCCGGACCGCATGATCCGGAGTCCAACGCACTAAACCATTAGGCCACCGCATCTTCCACGAAGAAGAATAACAGCACACCTTTATTAGCATAACCCACATTTCATTAAAATGCACCCTTGACCAACTTGCACCTACCTGAAAATGTTGCTGTATTCTCATCTACGGCATGTTTCCTATCAAGCAATATTTAAAGATAACTCAATACAGTTATAAAGACTTGATCAGACCCTTCACCTTAGAGAGGTTGCCACCATAAGGAGGTGTCCACCCTAGAGAGGTGTCAAGCTTAGAGAGGTGTCCACCTTAACTGAAGTCAGCCTTGAAGAGTGATGAGTAAAGACGTACAGTATGGACCAATTACGGTGTCCATTGTGCAGGTGAAAATGACAATGAAACTGACTATGAACACGGAGTCATGTAGCTATGAAAGTTGATAAGTGGATTTTACATTTTATTTTAATTTACAAATTATTTAGGTTAATAATACTATTTATCCACTTTTTAATTTAATTTTAAAACTACATTGCGCATTTATTTATGATAGATCTATAACTATCACTGTCTCAAATTTCATTGTTTTTAATTTATTTTCTAAACTTTTAAGTTTAAAATACAGTTACCAAGCATAAGAAAGATGTATTCTTTCGGCATACATTAGCTCAGTCAAGGTAGCTTTTTCCTTTGACAAAATTGTTTAAAAGGAATTCCCCCAAAGAGAGTAAGTACTGAAAGAAAGCCAGAATTAAACTTACTTTTCTGGGTCATACCAGCTCTTGGGTACACTGTTAATGAGAGAATTAGTGACATAAACTTTCACATAACAATAATGGTTAAAAAAATTCTCAATTGAAATCCATTGTTTAAAAAAACATGCTTTTTCTACTGTTTTTGATTGGTTGATTTTAGAAACAATAATGTTAACCAAACTTTTTAACATGCTTGTTATCGGTTTTCCATGAAGGTTGAAAAGCAATAATTTAATATTTAGCCTGAGAAAACAACATCTCTCATCACACATTCATTTCAATACCCAGCGAAATATATCTGGGATAACAAATTCCATGCTAATGTAGCATGTAGCCCTGTTATTTTATGATTTTCCACACACAGGTAACAACCAATCAGAGACACTACTTGAATCTTTCTTAAACAAGACGTTCCGCTATAAAAGGGATGGCACCTCCCACATTTCGGGTGCGAAATGCAAATTTGTACTCTTGCAGTCGTGGCACATTGTTGAGTCATACGTCCTACAAACTAAACATGCTTCAAAATCTCATGAAACCAAAATATATCATTCACAAAAATAAGATATAACTTCGCTAATGATTTAACAGAAAATTCGTAGAAAAAATGCAACAAATTTTATCAGCAATGGTCGTACAAAAATGGCAGGTTGTTTGACTGTTTGTCAGCTGTTTATGCTTTGCGGCCTGTATGCCTCACAAGGGGCGAAGAGGATGAATGATTACGCTTTGATGGCTGATTGACAACTAGGTGTGAGAATGGCCAGGACAGGCCCCTTTTATACAGAACTTCTTGTTTAAGTGCCACATCATCAGTATGTAATTTTTAAACTTTAATCTCGGAGATCTCCTTCTCAAATGAAATAAGCAAAAGATGAGAGATATTTCATTTCTCAAGCTACAATTTATTGAATCAATATTATTGCAAATGATGATATGAACATACAGGTGTACATATGAAACAGATAACTGCAGGTTCATGTGATGCCTCTCCGAGGAATTTGATGTACATGCATATGTAAATAGGGATGTTTCTCATGCAATGAATTGACGCAGTCAACTGAATCTTATGCGTACAATGTAGAAGAATATCCAAGATGAAACTCCCAATGTGCCAGAATTGACGTCCGGTAAATGTGCATCATGTTTGTGCCATTACAAATAATTATTAATATTAATAACAATAACATATCAAACTGTGATCTTAAAGGACTTGACAACAGAGATTCATTTCTGTACACAGTCTAACTACAAACAAAAACACGCTAAGCTTCCAAAAGTTATAAACTTGAAATACTGCATTTTGAAAATTTAATACTACATGTATCCCACTAGAATTTATACAGCTTCTGGTCCAAAGCAGAGGGGCCCACATTCATCATTTGTGATGACCTTGATATAGGTCACTGAGATGGCATTACCTGTTGCCTAATTAGTCGTCCTTCACAAATTGGTGGTCAATATCCAGTCACACAAATAAATGATCATACCTAAATTTCCAGTCGCACACAAAATGATGATGAATATGGTACAGTGGAAGCTCTCTGAGCGGATACTCTCATAAGTGGACAGCTCTACTTACGGCCGCTTGATGGTTTGAACTCTAACTCACATAAACTCTGAATGTACACATTCCCAAAAGCGGCCAGCTCCAGATGCGGACACTTTTTCTGCTTCCCGAGGGTGTCCGCTTATGGGAGCTTTGACTGCAGTATTCAATCATGCAATTTATGATGATAAGTTAATGTCTAGTCATGCAATAGACCTTTCTCCAAAATGGCCACCGCAAATTCAAAATGATTAAAATTAAACTTGTTTGGTAATAGTACGAAGTTTCGTTAGGTTAGGAAAGTAGAAACTGGAAGTTAAAAACTGGAAAATTTAGAGACGTCTGTATGACTGGGGTATATCGTCTCTAAATTTTCCAGTTTTCAACTTCCGTTTTCTCGATTCAGGTAGAACCTAACCTAAAAAAACTTTGTACGATTACCAAACCAGAGGTGGACTTTCAGGTGCTGGTATTGATTTTCCGCTCAGTTTAACCCTTTCACTCCCAGAGTCAAACCTTGGGTCAATAAATGTGGTTGTAACTTTTGAGTCTGTGGATGAATCCCTAGTGTTTGACCATTCAAATGAAAGCTATTGAGCAGTACTTTCAGGTGGTGCTGTTTGTTTTTGACAATTTTGCAAAATGAAATTCAAGATTTTTTACTCCGTTTTGAACTTAGCACTCTTGGGAGTGAAAGGGTTAATATGAATTTGTGGCGGCCATTTTGGAGAAAGGTCCATGCAATACGACTAAGCATGCCATGCCAATGGAACGTGGCTTACACTTCTGTGGATTGCCTCAGTTGCTGCTAACAATGATGTCATTTAAATCATAAAACACTGGAAAGCAATCAGAATGTACCTGCCATTGTGGATAATCATTCCTCCTTTGAAAAGATTCAGAAATACTGGAGTTTCCTTTCCTTGGACCACTCTTACCTGTACGCAAAAATAAATGAACGTAAAAAACAAACAAACAGACAGACAGTCTAATGATTCACATTAAAGTCAGCTAAGCTTTGACAATGCTGGCTGTATAACAAAAGTAGATGGTCATAACTTCATTGACCTCCCCTTTGTGTTGTTGTTTGGTCATTTTCCGACTTTAACTTTGCCTGCATCTTCACTGCAGTTGTTGGTTATAACTACAGTCCCCTGGATGGAATGCTAGTCCATCACTGGTTATCCGCTGACAATTTGCCAGTACCCATTTATACTCCTGGTTGGAGAGAGGCACTGTGAGAGTAGAGTGTGAGAATTGAGTATCTCAGTTGCCCAAGAACACAACACAGTGATCCCAGCCAGGGCTCGAACCTGGACCAAAGAAAGTCCAAAAAAAGGCTGAGTAAATAATTAAAATTTAAATACTGACCTGAGGTCCTTTTTCTTCATCAAGCTCCACCGCCATAATGGCAGCTGCACCTTTCTCGTTCACTGAACAATCATTTCCTTGCCAGAAAAAGTAAGCACAGCGGACACGCCCAGCAACAGTTGAACGGCAACGTGATTTTCGGTCCTTGACTATTCTGTCGGCAAGTACAAAGTATGCCCATCTGATGACATATCCCTCTCCTGCAACAAAGATATATTATAAATATAGTTCCCATGGAAAATCAAAGGCTTATTAAGCTGTCGAGTGTAACAGAGTTCTTAAATGTATCTCTGTATTTTATTTTTCTAGGTCCTTGAATTTGTCCATTGAATTCCCATAAAGCTGCACTCAGGCCAACAACTAGCCCACACTGCTGGAGCTTATCCTGGTCTCCGTAGCATGAAGCCGATTAGGAGTATTGCTACTCCCCCTGGATGGGATGTTAGTCCATCACAGGTTACCCCCCAGTATTTTGTCACCGCTACCCATTTATACTCCTGGGTGGAGAGAGGCACTGTGTGAGTAAAGTATCTTGCCCAAGAACACAACACAGTGACCCCGGCCAGGGCTCGAACCCGGACCGCTTGATCCAGAGTCCAACGCGCTAACGATTAGCCACCTAGTCTCCCACAAAAAAATATAATGTACCTGAATGGAAATGTCCACTGTGTGCAGACGGCAGCTCAAAATGTCTGTACTCGTTGATATGCCACACAGTCAAACCAACTGTTGTGACAAGGTTTCCTTCTTTGTAAATATCGCCGACCCAGACAGTTGGTACCCCGTTGCCACGCCCGACATTCACCCCTTCAAAGAGTTGGCTCGGGATGGGCGCTGCACATTTCAACAAACTCTTGGCATCACATGGCTTGAGTTCCACTGGAGGAGGCTAAAAGTGGCAAAGAAAAGTCAACATGTGATCTGTTGCCATTTTACATGTTGTGAACGCGCCTTACACTTATTCTGTCTACATTGTTACTGAGCATTTCTAGTAGCAACTAGGAGTCTTCCTATTCCCCTTAAATCCAGCATTTTGTCAGGTTCCCTTACAGTTCACTGGTACTCCTGGGTGGAGAGAGGCACTGTGAGAGCTAAGTGTCTTGTCTAAAACACCATCATAATAATAATTTGCGGATGAGATTATTAATGCGATCTTGAAGCTCAGCATTCTCTAGATGACCGTATCTTCTTATGTTCTTATTCCTGATAGTACACAGGTTGTTGACCAACGGTGACATAAAGGGATGGGAGGTCAGGTCGCGGGAAGACACTTTAACCTTAATTAAGGGAAAACACTCATTGAATAACTATACAATGACCCTGACCAAGATTCTAACCCTTCTAACCCACAGCCTTCTTGGCCACTTCTTGTTTACATAGCCTGATGCAAACATTCAAGAAAGTTGGGAGAATTCAAAAGTACTTAGTAATTTTGAATTCTCCCGAAGTTTCTATCATGTTTGCATCAGGCTATGTAAACATGTGAGCCATTTTATATTTCTTCGATCTGATAAGCTCAATTACTGTTTACTGTACCGTAGGTGCCAATTCAAGCATACTAGGATGACCCTTCATTCTGATAATCTTGGTTGGATCTGGCCAATCAAGGAACTTCTCACGGAACAAGATCGTCTCGGCCTTTTCATGGAGCCTTGCAAACAACGTCCACGATGGTCGTCCTGATGACATTTTGTTGTCGACTTTGAGGTTGGAGTTTTCCGATTTACCATAAGGAAATATTGGATCATATTTTTGGCCGTATGGTTTAAAGGGCTCTTGATACAGTTGTCTGGCCAGGGCAAAGGCTGACTTTCTTTGGCCAGATAATGATTGCTGACCATTCCACACATACAGCTCTGATCCAAAGTCAAATATAAAGACCTGCGGAAACACAATGGCTTGTCAACAATGTGGTGAGGGGGGGGGGGGGGGGGGAGGGGGAGGGAGGAGACAGTGGGCGGGAACCCGGGAGTAAAGGGGAAGGGAAGTCTAAGGGAGGCAGGAGAAGAGAGGGCAGGAGGTGGGATTCCCAAGGTGGCGGGAACAGGAAGAAGTACACATTTTTTTTGCAACATTGCATACATGTAATATTTTGCAGAAGAAAATGCACAAAGAGGCGGGAACCACAATGTAAGGTGGGGGCGGGAAACAATTGTTCTTTGCTGGTCTCCAAGCAACAGAGGTTAATTACCATAGCAATGATTTCGGCATCCTATGGCTTTAAACAAGGGTGATTTTCTCAAAATCTAGTCAGAAACATTGGTCGGACGCTCTAACTATTGAACTACTGAGAATTCCTGGCGAGCTAGGTCATTTTTACTAGTTTCTTAATTCAATTATTAATTTGATTCACCTCTTTGGTGTCAAAAATGGAGACTTGAGGAATATGCCCACACATAGTTTCCACAGGCATCAGACTTGGAGGCTCGGTCCAATGAATTTTGTACACCATGTTTCCCTTCACAACACCTTTCTCATACTCTTCATCTTTTGCCAGTGATTGAGCATCTGAAAGAAAGGAAAAGGAAATGAAGGTTAATCAGTCCACCTAGAAAAATAGGTCTGAAATGCGTACATGTGTCTACTGCGATATAGGGGGAGGGATGTACAGGGGGCGGGGACTACACAGAGAGATAGAGAGAGAGAGAGCAATGTGAGGACTACATGCAGGGGACACTATTTGTTAGGGGAGAGGGAGGGACTATACACAGAGACAGAATACAGGGAGAGACACCCTCGGGAAGCAGAAAAACGTGTCCGCAACTGGAGCTGGCCACTTATGGGAATGTGTAAATACAGAGTTTGTATGAGCAAGATTTAAACAGGGTTTTGTCGAGGCGGCCGTAAGTAGAGCTGTCTGCTTACAAGAGTGTCCGCTCAGAGAGCTTAGATTGTAAATAAATGTTGTGGTTTAAATTTATTTTCGGTTTAAAAATTTTAAAACCAGTTTGATTTTTATTTTCCTTTGTCTCAGATCATGGTATATAATGAATATTAGATAAAGGAAAATAAAAATCAAACTGGTTTGAAAAATTTTAAACCAAATAAAATTGAACCACAACATAAACATGATGAAAATATGAGTCCACCTCGTATAGCATTGCTGCCTGGGTCGCCACTCAGAATATTTGCAAACTTGTCCAGAGCAGCATTGTAATCCATGTCTCCTTCTTCAATCGTCACAATTTCTCTCGCTTTACAGTCCAGTTCATTCTTTGTCTTGATCTTGGAGACAACCTCGGTCACCTGAGTAAAACGTTGACAGTTTTGTGATCAACAGTAATTTTCTCCATACAATTTCGATACAATGCCACACAGACGGGTAAGGAGAAAACAGTAAGTTTAGTGGATATTGTCTTGATTAAACACCTAATTCTCAAAACAAACATTAAAATAAATGTATGTCAATTGGTAAGGAGAATATAAATTTTGAGCTTGGGAGAAATAGTTAAATCTAGTTAAATTTGATTTTTCAGGGATTTCTGTAAAAAGAGCACTATAGACTGTCAAGAAGCCTTGCAATCTCGTTCCCAGAGTCCTCATTACCCTTGTCCAGTGGTGGAGTGGCCAACAAGGACCTCTGGGATAGAGTGATCTGCCTGACTTGCGCAGTAAGACCGGAAGAATCTTGGCGTCCGTTAGTTGAAACATGTGGTCGAACACATGCGCAGTAGAACCGGAAGTCCAAGAATCCTGTCATGGCGGATCGCTTCCCCCCAGAGGTCCTTGTTGGCCGCTCCACCGCTGGACAACAGTAACGAGGACTCTGGGAATGAGATTGGAAGCCTTGTGGCTTGTCAGGCCAGCGCTTAACTCCTCCATAGCATGAAGCGACTAGGAGTATCACTACTCTCCTGGGTATAGGATGCTAGTCCATTGCAGTTAAGCCCCAGCATTTTGTCAGGTTGCCCTGACAATTTGCCAATATCCATTTATTCCTGGGTGGAGAGAGGCACTGTGAGAGTAAAGTGTCTTCCCCAAGAACACAACACAATAACACTGGCCAGGGCTCAATTCCACACTGCTCAATCCGGAGTCCAAAGCACTCACAAAAAATACTATTAATAGCAAGGAAAAATCACACCATAAATACATCACGTTACACATACATGTAACGCTAGTTGATCATGGTCATTGATGACAGAAAATGACTTGTAGATCGAACACAAGATTTACTCACCTTGGCCTTTTCATAAGGATTGCAGTCTTTTCCAATCCAGGAAAACAGATCTTTTTCTGTCACCAGTGCAAAACAGTCTCCAGAATTCAGTGACTTGATACTTGGTTCAACAAGGCGTACTTGAAGATGACGACGACCTACATAAACAAAACAGGTATTTTACTACAATGTACATGTATTACAAAATTAACCTGCAGGCAACTTACAAGTCTGTGAGCAGGCTTTTCTTTTGGGTTTCATTGCGCGAGCTCCAAGCCTGCGAGCGAGCTTCACACCGGATCACTTCTCTCACCCGCTCGTAATTTGCAGCTTTGCCGCTCGCACAAAACCCAAACAAGAGAGTCTACATGTACATTCAACTCTCATTATAGCGGACACCCTCGGGACTTAGTTTGGAGTCCGTAATATGTAGAGTCCACAATTTTCAGTCAAACCTCTATAGCTTTCGTCGGGTGGAGGGCTGAATTTTGTCCATAATAGTGGGTGTCTGTAATAATGAGGTGTCCGCAAGACGAGAGTTGACTATATATTCAGTGTCAGTGATAGTTATGATTTTCTAATAATATTTAAAAAATATATTTTTCATTGATACCTTTTATGTGAATAAGCATGGTGGGTTTTGTTCCTCTGAACTCGTCCTTTTCATCAGGCCCGGCTGTTTTACGCAGCCTGACCCTTGTGAAATCTTCTGTGCTGGCCAAACCAGCCAGTGCAGATGCCGCTAAGTCAAGAGTATGTCGTCTCCCTGCAGAAAGATACAAGTTCAATAATCCAAAGTTTTGGCAAAATAATTTTTACGCTGGGGATTTTTTTTACGATTTTGCGGCCATTTTCAATAATTTACTTTTTCAGTTTTGATGAAGTGAAACTAAAATTTTTCATAAATCTGGAACTCATCATTCTCCAAAAAGTTACATTCTCCTTTTTTCAAATTTCAGCATTTTTGGTGGGATGACGTCATTCATTTTGGTGCCAAAAATTATTTTTAGTATTATGGTATAATTCATTCAATGACTGTTTCTAGAACGTGTCACAAGTTTATTTGTATATAATTATATATTTTAAAGAATTTTTGAATAAATTGTTATTATTAACCCTTTCACTCCCAAGAGTGCTGACGAAAAAAATCTTGAATTTCATTTTGCAAATTGTCAAAACAAACAGCACCACATGAAAGTACTGCTCAATAGCTTTCATTTGAATTGTCACACACTAGGGTTTCATCCACAGACTTAAAAGTTAGACCCACCTTGTACAGTATAATAAACAGTACCACATGAAAGTACTGCTCAATAGCTTTCATTTGAATGGCCACACACTAGGGTTTCATCCACAGACTCAAAAGTAAGAACCACCTTGCACAGCATAATAAACAGTACCACATGAAAGTACTGCTCAATAGCTTTCATTTGAATGGTCACACATTAGGTTTTCATCCACAGACTCAAAAGTTACAACCACATTTATTGAGTCAAAGTTTTGACTCTGGGAGTGAAAGGTTAATTAAGCATTGGACCCTGAAATAAACAAAAGGGATCGAAATCTACCAATCACAACCCAGAGTCAGATGTGATCTTTTGAATCTGTTGAAGTGACTTCTGTTTCCTGAGACGTCCGCTAAAATGATTGACGGCAGTGAAAATGCGACAGTTGATTGAGCAGAGTTCACATGTTATTATTAGAAAGGCGCAGTAAAATAAAATAAATAAACAGGAATGGAAGCTTACACAAGTTTTCAGGATCTTTGTATTTCTTTTTCTTTCTTCTGATCACAGGATGTTCACTGGTGACTGGCTTCTTTTCTATCCTTGGTCTCTCAACCTACAGATTATAAAATACAGGAATTAATGTAATGTTAGGTTGAAGTCTTTTTACAAGCTTAGGTGGTCTATCAGGCCAGCAGTTTCCATTCGCCACTTTAGAAACGAGAAAAACGAAACGAAAAACAATATGAGGCGAGTCGCATCTCTCAGTCGCTTGTGGGACCGTTACTGGGATGTGCCATCAAACTGGCCACCATTTTGTCCCCAGTAACGGTCCCACAAGCAACTGTGACATGCGACTCGCCCCAGATTGTTTCTCGTTTCTAAAGTGTCGAATAGCATACAAAGCGACTGGTGGTATTGCTACTCCCCTGGATGGGATGCTAGTCCATCACAGGTACATTTTGTTTTTTGTATCCCCCAGAATTTTTGTCAGATTGACCTGACAATTCGTTGGTATCCATTTTATACTCTTGGGTGGTGGGTGGAGAGAGGTACTGCAAGAGTTAAGTGTCGTTCCTGACAACACAGTACAGTGACCCGGCCAGCACTCGAACCCAGACTGCTTGATCCAGAGTCTAACATACTAACCCCTATAGGCCACTGCATCTTCCTTCATCCTCCCTCCTCCATGTCATGCAAACACCACCAAGCAAGATGTTAGGCAACATTTAAATTAATAAAAGACAAACTTTACGACATTTTACCTCAGTATCTGTCCTCACATCATTTCTCTGCTGTAAGCTTTTGATCGGGTTTGATGTTGTTTTGTGATGACGTTTGGGCCTGATCTTCATTCTATCCGAAGCTAAAGATGTCAGTTGTCTAAGAAAGAAATACACAATATAGTTGTTAATATACAAATCTCCTGAGCCCCAAGATCAAAATATCAATTCTCATTACTGATTTCCATACATTTATTTTAATGTCAGTTCTGAGAATTTAGTGATACATCAAGACAAACCCAGAAGATATTGGTGTAGGAAGTGGTCACTTGTACATGTAATCAGCTGAAAGTTGTCCACTTTAGAAATAGTTAAAGCTGCACTTGGGCCAAACTGGCCCACACTGCCAGCGCAGAGCTTATCCAGGCTTCTGTAGCATGAAGTGACTAGGAGTATTGCTACTCCCCCTGGATGGGATGCTAGTCCATCGCAGGTGACCCCCCAGCATTTTGTCGCCGGTACCCATTTATACTCCTGGGTGGAGAGAGGCACTGTGCGAGTTAAAGTGATTAGTTTCTAATGAAACTGTGGTGATGCGTCAGCGGGCAAGTGAAACACTATGTTGATTATCAACTCGGAGTTGATAAAGGTAAATTAACCGCTGTAGCAAATTTCTAGAAGCTGACGTTTTGAGTGTTAGCCCTTCGTCAGAGCAAGACTGTGAGAGTTACATGTAATTGTCTTGCCCAAGAACACAACACAATGACCCTGGTCAGCGCTCGAACCCGGATGCTCCATCTGGAGTTTAACACGCTAACCATTAGGCCACTGCGTCTCGCACTGTCTACTATATTGGAAATCCAAGCTCCATGGGTACGCAGCTTGTGGTAGCACTCTGGCCTGCTGTCAACTAATTTTTAGCTTTTTATTATTATTTATAACACAGATTATAGTACTCACTCTGTCGTCTGCCCTGAAATAATATCCAGATCTTCCACAGTGATTTCTGGAATCTTTGAGTCTGTATCTTTCTTTCCTACACTTTTCAAATCATAAAAATCCTTCAAGCCTTCCTCAAACACACTTGGACGTCTTCCTCTCTGACCTGAAGATGGAGGCTCTTCTTCTTCGGGCGCGTCCTGTTCATTCTCGTCTATGAAACGTTTAACATCTTCATCTTTCTTCTCTGGTTTTGGTTCAGCTTCGAGAGGAATGTCCACTGCGACAAAATCAAACCGCTGCAGAAGATTGGATTCCGATTTCGTCTTCATCATGCTGAAGGGTTTAAGAGATGACTTCTTCTTCTTGTTTTTGGAAGCTGAAAACAATTACAACAATTTTATTAATTAGTCGATCTGTGAGAATTACTTCGTAGCTAATGTTATAAGGGGAGGCCTATGATAAATTTGAGACTTTGTGACATGGCGAGACTTGCGTTTTTCTCTGCGAGCCCGAGACTTTTTGACTTTTTAAATTGCAAGACCCAGACTTTGACAGAAGACAAATCGGGACTTCGAGACTTCCTTAGCCTTGGAAAAAATCAAGAACTCCAAGGGGCTTCACGAAAAAATCGAGACTATGAAACGTACATGTACAAAACCGCTCAAAAAATGAGACTGTGAGACCTGTGAAATTTGATTAAAATTTTGCAAGACCCGTATTTTTTGAAAGACCATTCACCACTCCAGTGCTAACCTTTCTAGCTGCTTCTCTGTAAGTGTGTTACTGACTACATTTACTTACAAATATTTTCACCATTTCCCTCCATTGTTTCAGCCACTTAAAAAATTAATTATCCTCTCTAGAAAATCACTGACAACTTTAATTTGCACATCCCTGAAAATTTATCCTTAATCCCAAAAGCCTTTGACTGCTACATGTAGGTGAGTCAAACCTCTTCAAGTCAATTAAATGTGGTTCTCACTTTTAAGACTGTTGATAAAAGCTTAAAGGAAGGGTTTCATGGCTCGTCGCATGTCCATAAATCAAAATGCTTTGTTCACCTGTGCACACTTTATGCACTAGTCTATTTAATTGCATTGTTTATGAACCAATCAGAAGCGAGGAGTTAACTCGGGTGCGAAATTTGCTTGTGAAAATTTCACGATTAAAGAATTTTACAGCTATTTGCATAATTGTCGCATGCAAATACTCTAAAATCATCAACTGTGGAATAAATCCTACGGGTCAACACTAAAATCCACGGTCAACTGCGTCGGTGTAATCCACTGAAATCTTCTGTGAATTTTGGTCATCCGTCGTTCTGCTACGACTAATAATTATTATTATAATATGTGATTACTGAAGTACATGTGAGTGGGGTTTTTAAAGCGATAACATTAATAAGAAAGCGAAAAAAGTATATTTTGATTTATGGACATGCGCCGAACCGTGAAACCCTCCCTTTAATGTGCAACCATTCAAATGAAAGCTATTGAGCGCAGTACTTTCATTTTTCAATAATTTGCAACATCTTATTTCAATTGGCAAATATTTTTTAACACTTTAGAAGTTTGGCAATCGTAGGACTAAAAAAGGTTTAAAGTGGTCGGTTTTTTTAACATCAGTTAGAAATAATCTGACATTGATTTAAAATATAAATGTGTAATGTATCTAGTAATACATACATCGTATTTGCATGTACATCACTTTGTCTTTAATGGACTCTACATAATATTAATTAACCAAAAATTTTGAAAATGATCACAGTTGTTCATTCTAGAAAAATCTAAATATTGTGAAAAATACTAAATCGGAACCACAGAAATAAGAATACGAAACCTTAATGTACATGTACTCTTTATCATGTGTAATTCAAACAATTAATGGAAGCTTGTTTTCACTTAAATGCAAAATATCATCTTAAAGTTATAAAAAATTAACCAGATAAGTTATTAAAGAACAAAATTGTTTGAGTTACTTAGATTCACTTCATAAACATGTCTGAATAATAAAAGGTGAATGAACTGCCAGCTATGAATTAGTAATTTGGTATCAAACTGCATTCAAAACCTGTGAAATCCTGTGTTAAACTTAGTATACTGTAGTATACATGTACAACTTAGAAACAGAATCACTTTATTGAAGATGAGGGATTCACACAACTCTCAGTCTATTTGTAACAAATAAAATCGGAACTGTAACTAAGCACAAGGGTTTGCAAATTAACTGATTATTGTGGCTTATGGTGATAGGTTTCTAGAAAGATTGTAAATGCTGACGGCACTAAAATTGGAGAATCATTTTGTAAGTAAATGCTAGTTCTGAAAGGGAACTATAACGACCAATTGGCTCAACATGGGGATAAACCGGCTTTGTTATGACAAACAAAATAATGAAAAAATATATATATTCTCATAGAGATTCAGCTATCTAAACTGTCATATTTGCAAATAAGGGAAAGAAAAATATTTAAACTCACTTACAACTGAAATCACAGATTAAATGTTATGTGTTCTCAGTTGAGCCAGTACATGAACATACTGTATCCATAACAGCTAGCCTCATTAGTTGGCCCACAGTTTCATTGACGCAAAGACAGAATTGTTGTTCCAAGCTGAGGTCCTTGAACAAAATCACTGTTTTCTTGTGAGCTTATCAAAGCTGGCAATCTCTACTTGTCCTTTAACTATTTTTCTTACATTCTAACTGGGTGAGACCAAACAGGCAGCTTTAAGATCACAATTTGAGCTGCTTTTACACCATATCACTATTTCCTGATCATGCTAAACAAACGATCGGTGGCCATGGTAGAAAAAACATCAACATTGTGAATAGGGTCACACTATATTGTCCAAACACAACCGTTTGACCTTCCACACAAGGATTGCAAAAATAAACACTGGACAGTGTTGTTATACTTGATGTGTTTAGCACACAATATACAGTAGACATAACATCGCCTATTATACTCCAACAGCTTTTTTTTTACAGTAACAGATTGAAAATTACTTCTTACCACCTACAGAGTATTTCTTAATCACTAAATACACCAACGTTCCATTTTTTAATTTTTTTTTAATTTTTGTCACGCATCCTTTTAAATCAAAACTCCTCATGATGGGTTTGCAAACGATTTTCGTCAATCATACATGTTAGACCTAATATGGAAGTGTTTGATTTTTCCACAGTGAATTTCAAACCACTTCCATATAAGGAAGGATGATTGACAGAAATCTTTTGCAAAACCGCTCAGATCTGAACTTTATGATTTAAAAGGTAACAGTGTAAATAGTGAAATCGTTGGTAAATTATAAGCAGAATACCATAAAATTCATTTTTTAATATTAGTTCACCCCACCCCCCACCCCCTCACCCACCCCCCCCCCCGAAAAAAGGAAGCCCCCCCAAAATAAGCCCCCAAATCTCAAATGCAAAAACCCTTCCAATAATAAGCTGCCCCACCCCCATATAAATGTACACCCCCAAAGTGATCAAAATCTGATTTCTCCTTACGATATCAATACATTTTCAAGCAGACAGGTGATGAGAATCAAGGAAATCATCAACTAGGAGATACTGCCTTGATGTACCACCAAATTCTCACTACTGACATTGAAATAAATGTATTGTATTTGGTAAGGAGAATTTAGTCTTTTGAACTAATTGGAACTAAAAGGGCTAATTTCATGATTAATACATTTATGCATGACAGTGATGTACTTACGTTTTTTGAGGGATTTCCTTTCCTTTACGGCTTTCTGCTCTAGCTCTGAAATTGGTTGTAGCTCAATGTCTTTTTCATTTTCTTTTTCAAGATCTTTCACCTCCTCCTTTTTCTCAATGATTTTTTGATCCTTCAGACCATCTTCTTCTCAACTTTCACTGGCTGCGCATCAACTTCAGGTGACTTCCGTACAACTGCAGACGCTGGAGCTGATTTCTTTCTTTCCCTAGATTCTGCCACAGATTTATTAACCACAGTATTCTCTGACGAGGCAGGCGGTTCTGTTTTTGATCGCTGCTTTCGCGACATTTTTATCTTGTCTGTCGTGGAGGGCCTTCGTGTAAACATGGCCTTGATTGCTGCAGAGACTGCTCCGTGCTGCGGCAAATCAACATCTTCCTCCGGGGTTTTTGGTTCTTTGTCTTTATCGCTTCCAAATATCGACTTTTTTCGTTTCTTTTTGCTTCCTCGTCTCTTTTTGAGAGTATCAGTTTCCGGGCTTAAATCTCGCTCTTCCTTCACCTGGTTGCCTTCCTTCACCTTGTTCTCCTCCTTCGTTACTTTATTAACTTTCTTTTCCTTCTTCGATGCACTTTTGTCACTGGGAGATGATGGTGGATTCTTCTCATTCTTTGAAACAGAAATGGTTTTCCACTGCGTGTCAAGCTTCGGTAGAGAATCATTGCTACTGTCCGAAAATTCCTTAGTCTTGATCAAATCATCGGAAGAAACTTTCTTGGCAAGGGAGAAAGTAATGTCCTCAAACTTTCTCATCTCGGTCGGTGACAAAACCTCACCACAGATGCTATGGGGCCTGTCCTCAAGTCTTACCATTGGCCGCGGCGGAGTGACTTTATTATCGTCTTTAGAAATCAAGAACTTTGATCTGAGTTCTGCAACTGAAGGGATTTTGACTTCATTGTTCGTCGTCGTTTTGATACCTTTTTCTCTGATCAAATCAGCAATGATATCTGCATGCACCGACGAGGCGATGGTTTGGTATCGTGGCTTCCCATTTTTCACCTTCACTTTCTGTACAATGTTATCAACTGTACTTCTCTTCCCAACAACACCTAGTTTTGGAATACGTTCGACTTCTTTGCTATTCTTTCTTTCTGTGGAAACCTTTTCATTTTCTCTTCTACTAGTTTATTATTTGCAGAGATCGTTCCTCCATCAATTTTGTCTTGAGCCACTACAGTAGTATCTGTCTTCAAATTTTTTGGCTCTACAAGGACGTCATCTTTTTGCGTTGCTTCCTTGGTTGTGTTAGTGGTGTTTGATGCTGGCTCCAGACCAGCAAAGAAACGCTCCCTTTCTTCACGCCTCCGTCTTCTTCTCTCTCTCAACTTTGACACGGTATCTCTAGTCGAGCCACCATTGCCATCCAATGGCTTGACTTCAACTTTGTTTGCATTCAATGCTTCGGTATCTTTAGAATTTGTGGAATTCTCTGTAGCATTGGTAGTGTTTTCACTTGCTGGTTTTTCAACAGAATTTACTTTATATTGAGCTTGTTTCCTTTCACGGAGTTCCGATGACGCAGGCGTGTCAACTGGACCGACATAATGCACTTTAGGCTCTTTAAGAGTCTTTTTAACACTGTCATCCTCTTTAGCTGAATGGGTTTCTTTTGGTGAAACTTGTAAAGTCTTGTCCCCTGATGACGCAGATGATTTGTCTGGTTTGACAGGAGAGGAAGGAACAATTTTCGAATCATCCTTTTCCAGCGAGGAGTTCCTCTTTACAGTTCTCTCTCTGCTCTTTCTTGCCTGGGATGTTTTTATCTCCGATTCCTCTTCTGTAGAATTCTTGTGCGTTGACGATTCTGCTCCAGGAGAAATTGAACGTGATCTGCCATCTTCTGGTGATGTTGAGTACCTAGAATCAGGTGATTTATCCTTTTTAGTGTGATCCCAAAACTTCAATTTACTCAACATGGAATTCTTTGCCTTATCACTCTGCACATCAAAAGACTGTGCTTTCTTAAAATTGCTTCTCCGTCTTTTAAGAATAGCAGGATCTACTAATGGTTCAGGGCTGCGACCACGACCGCCAGATTGTCTTTCAGCGCTAGAACTTCTTGGTAAACCTAAAATTCCTGGTAAGGACACACGTCGTTTCATGTGCGGTTGTGAAGTTCTTGAGGTTTCTGACTCTAAATCACTCGATTCTCCACCAGATTTGGCTGAATCTTTACTTGCAAAGTATTTTCCAGGCACAGAAAACTTCTTTGGCATTTCAGGCGTTGTTTTTGAGTCACTAGAAAAGGAGAATAACCTACCAGGGCCAGATATCTTTCTTTTCGGAATTTTCGGAGATGTTAACGGTGGAGATAAGGAGTGTGATGATGACGTAGGACCCTCTTTGTGTTGGCGAATCTTTAACGGAATCTTTTGAATCTTTTCGGGAGAAAAATCCAGAGCCTTTACCTTGCAGCCTCTCTTCCTCATCCTCGGAATCAGTTGATTCGCGCGACTTTTTACGAGAAAAAAACCCTGAAACTTTTCTACCAGGCTTAATTTGTGTTCATCTTTTGTTCCTGTCGATCCTGTGCTAGCACTCCTTTTATGACTCTTCTTAAATTTTACATCCACATTTCCGCCAGGACTTTGTTCTTGAGAAGATTTTCCACTCTTGCTAATTTTCTTTTCGCTAGTAGATAACTGCTTCTCGAGTTTTGCATTTTCTTTTGAACTTTTTCCCTCCATTGATTCCTGTTTCTGCAACAGCTTTCGTCTATTTCTGGAGTCGCTCCTGGTAAGTGACCCTTCGTAAACACTGGCTATTTCCCTACTCAAAAGCGAAATGTCTCTCGCCGCCGATGATTCGAGCTCATCATCATTATCACTTGGCACGCCTTGACTACCACTGCTAGCGCTTCCTCTGCGCGAGCTGCTTGTTGTGCTCGCTTCGCTCCTTGAACTTGGCGACTCTTTATGCGGAAGACTTCCAGAATACACTACAGTGGGTGATGTTGTTGGAGATGCTGGTTTTTCAGACTTTAATTGACGACTTCCTTCATAATAAACAGTAGGGGGTGATATACGCCTTGTCGACGTTGTTTGGCCAGCTGGGGGTAATATTCCGCTTGTTGATGTTTTTTGGTCAGTTGGGGGTGATGTACGTCTTGTCGATGTTCTTTCAATGGGACTTAGTTTCCTATGAGGAGAAGTTCTTTGAGTTTCGCTTGTGCTATAATCTTTGTAATGATCATTCGAGGGTGAAATAGGCCTTGTTGACAATAATTCACCTGGACCTGATCTTCTACTAGAAGATGTTCGAGTTTCACTGTCACTATAACCTTGTGAAGTAGAATATGTTCTTCTAGTCGGCAAAGTAAAAGGTGAGTCCCGCAAAGAACTGCTAGATTGCTGTCTAACAGGAGCACCCTCGGGGCCCCAAACAGGCTTGGTCTCCCGTAATGTGATACTTGATCGCTGCCTTATCGGAGCCCCTCCCGGGATCCAGTTTGACTCGGTGCCTAGAGGTGAACTACCAGAAGTTCTCTGCGGAATACTTGACACGTGCCTTGCCTGAGTATGATGGCGTTGGATCTCGTAAATTTATACCTGACGGCGGCAAAGAACTTTTGCGTGGAATGCTACTAACACCAACAGATCTGCTATTTAGAGAGCTGGTCCCTGATCGGCGAGATGTCGGTTTCTTGACATCGTCAGTTAAAGAGGTATTTGTTGAAGTGCCATATGTCCGCAAACTTCCATATCTCAAAGACTGTGTCGAAGGTGTTGTGGATGAAGGGGCAGCTGTTGAAGAAATTGATCTGTACCTTGTAGAGTGCGTTGAATCTTTACTGTTATTAGTGGTTGGAGCCGAATAATTCTTTGGAAGAGAAAAGTATCTTCTTGGTAATGACGAAGGCTGAGACGAAGGAGTATCTTTGTATCTGTAAGACATGTTCTTGGTATCTATGTTCTCAGCTATAGAGTTACGAACCAAGTCCCTCTCGCTATTCCATGATGAAGCATGCTTGTTTAACCTCTTTTGAGGCTCTCCAATTGGAATCAATACACTTGCTGTGAATGTTCTAGTAGACAGTGGCCTTTTGAGGTACTCCTATTTAAACAAAAGGAGAAAATGTAGCTCTGTTAGTACACAAACTTGAACCACTTAAATTCACCACATAACCTGTTGATCTTGGATTCAAATACTTCTGACTAACAGTACGTACGTGACTAGCATATGTGTAAATGTATAAATTATACAACCTGGCTTAGTGAAATGTTTAGTATAGATGTCTTCATTGTTATGGCATCAAAATCTAAACCTTGAACTGTTCTGTTTAACAAATTAACTGTAAAACCTACACAGAAATGCTTTAAACATGACAGTCAGAGTGACAACACTAACAACATGTTCTAGAGTATTCAAAATTTGAGCCAATATCGACTAACACACTACATTCTGTCACACATGAAAATGACCTTCCAAAAAATCAGAAAAAAACAACAAAGGGAAATTATAACATTTCGTCAAATGTATAAACACTAATTTTCCAGTGTTGTCAGAAATAGAATTCAACCAGTAATTTGGTTTTGTTTAAAGATCTAGTTCACAAAGACGGCATAACACAAAAGAGTTTGTGAGGGAATTGATACATTTCCTAAGGGCATCAATATCAAATATATGATCTGCATTGTTGCCATTATGCAAATTTTACGCCATTAAATCCATTTATAAGACTAAGTGATATTCGTGACAAAAAATTATAATTGTCACACAAGGCAGTAGACTGAATTTCAGCCTCTCCTCTGTGGCTTACTTCCGAGGAGACGACTGAAATTCAGTCTAACAAGGCAGAAGAATTCTGATTTGATAAAGATCTAAAAATTCAGCATCGAAAGTTCGCCAGAATAGCAGACAGTTACCTCCCATGGTTGAAATCATGACTGCGTTTTGTTGAAAATGTAAAAGCAATTTACGTTCATTCCAGTATGCGTGAGTTATGAACACGATTGATTTCAGCCTTCTCAAATTAACTACCCAAACTGCAAATAGATCGATGGCAGGCTTTCATCGAAGTTACACCGATATTCTGTAGTCAACTGAATGACATAAACAAAACGCGAAAAATTAAACGTGATAAATTTGCATACGGCTTTTCGGTTCATTAAAAATTGATCATTTTCTACATGGCTACTTATTAAAAGCTTCATTTCACTTCAATTCGAGTCACTCAGGCGGTGAAATGTATTATTCGTGATCGTATAATTATATAAACACATGTTCTGGAAGAGAAACCTTTTAGAAGCTAGTCACATTTCGAAGCTTCGATCGAACGTTCTGGGTTCGAAATTATATGTCTACGAGAATTATAGGTTTAATTTCTTCGACATGCCCAGTGAATACAGGTCAACGCATAAAAATTACCATAGATAAACAACATTGTTCGTTGTGACCGGAGAAAAGATTGTGAAATCTGTCGAAGGTCGCATGTAATTACAAAGCAAGGGCACATCGATGGCTTTTTGATTCCAACACCTTCTGGAAAACAAAAATTAAAAAAGCTAAAACCATTTCTGCAAAGAGCTAATTTGCATTGACCCACAGCTGAATGTCAAAACGAGATCAACACACCTTTGAAAACAACAGAATCCCACTGGAACAATAAAAAGTTGTTGTTTTGAAATGTCTTCCAATTGTTACCTTTATAGTGCAAAGCGCAAGAGCTTTATGACATAAACAGAGCTCTATACAAGTGTAAACCATATAGCTCGACATGTCGCTTTGCTAGTAAATAATACTGCAAACAAATAACTTCAACATGTAAATGAAACAGACTGCATACCGTAAGACAAGCTTTTGCGATGTGTTTTCGACGAATCCGTTTTCGACGACCGTTCACAGAAAATATTTGAAAAAAACCGAACCATTAAATAATAAACTTTTCTTTATGTGATAAATAATTTGGGTAATAGAAAGAATTCCACTGTAATGAGTAAATTCCTTATCTCTCTTTAAAACACAAGCGAAGATTCGTACATGTAATTGTTCGCCGGGTGATTAAAATTTTACACATGCAAGAAAAAAGCCGAAAGCTACCTATAAAAGGAATCGACCGAAAAAGATACTTCATTGTATTGCTTGGTATAAAAGATTCTGTCACCTTGTGCACAAAATTGAAGACATAACATTGTCAACAGACCGAGAAACCGTGACGGTTTAAATATCTGATAAATAGTGAAAATAATATCATGAAAATTCTAGATCGTCAACAAACATTGTAGGTATCGAATGAATTTGACGAATGGATCGGATCAGCTGTAGAGAAATAATCTTTTTAGTCAGAGAAAATCCAAATCGGTCGTCAGGAAATGCGTACTAATAAAAAAATTATCTCAAAATGTGAAGTAACTGCAAGGAAAAGAAACCATTGCAATGATCACAATCCTTGAAACTTACATTATAGAACATTCGATCGCAGAATTCTTACCTTTTGTATTCGATCTCAGTTCAGCTCGTGAGTGCGATTACAGCAAACCAATTCGCTCTCGCTTTTTTGCAAAAATACTTCTTTTGCAGGTAAAAGTCATTCAGGGCTTTACAAAAACGCTGTACGGTCCAGAGAAGTCCTCTAGTACATCAACAACGATACAAGTCAGCCCGTTTTCGCGAACAGATGAAATCCGGCATCTTGGAGTAACTCACGCTTGATTGCTGACCGGCACTGTGATTGTTCATTGTATAAAAGTACTCAACGGAGAGAAGTTCATATCGCGAAACAAATTATCAAGAAAACGTCAGTGAAGCGTGAACCCTTCTCCTGATCTCAGCATGTAAAGACCATAAAATCCGGCTTGCGGCTTACAGATTTATCGGGTTATAAATCTTAGCTGTTCAACGACCGATGGCGGCGTCCATTGATTGAGAGCCTCCGCACTGTCTCGAGATAAATTCCGCGTAAAAGACAACGTTTGCAGCTCTGGGATCCAGTCACAATGTATTAAAAGGAAGCAGTTAATCACAGGTTATAACATTTGCCCGTGTCACGTCAAGAAACGGCTGGAAAACTGCGCATCGAGTGTCCTCCAAGGAAAAACCTTCGAGACAGACACCTCTGGATGAAGTGTTAAAAATAAAACACGTCTTCTGATTGGCTGGTTCAGCGACAGACAACCACATCCGTCTCTATCTTCTAAAAGACTCGTTTTCATTGGTTGAAAATCTTGTAAACACTCAACACTTGACCTTTGCAGTAAACACTTTTTTCCGAACCAAACAAAAACTTGATTGTTTTTGAAAAAAGAACTTAAAAGACCGAGTGTTTTGTCTAGATGGGTTTGATTTAATTTTCAACAAACTGGCGAAATTTTGAGAAAATTTTCAGCCAGTTTTTACGATTTCACTCAAAGTATATAAAAACAGGAAGTGTGCCAGCCAACACGAAAAAAAGTCGCTTCCTGATTTCTGTGAAACACCAAACATCCACAGGAAAACAGTTGTAATTAATCAAAGCACACTTTGATATTACTCAAGTGTTTTAATCAGGAATGAGACAATATTGACGTCATAATAATTGATTATTTCATTTCCTGAATCACGTACCATGTTCTCACCAATTTTCAGGCGAAAATGACGGAGCCATATTTCGCGAGTATTATTAAATTTTCGTGATTTCGCGGAAAAAATAGATCCAAAGGGTATTACATGTAAATTTTGAGAAAATGTTACACATTTTAATTACCATTTAACGTCAATAATTGAGAAGGCATCAATACTTTGAACAAAACAAGTATTGAACAAGTAACAAAACACTTGATAAGTACGTTATCAACGTTGGTTATAGTCACTGCACACAAACAATGCTCAGTCCAGTATACAGTATGTCCAGTATTGTCTTGTTTTTCAACATATGACTGCTTGCTTGTTTAGGAAAACTGTCCCAAAAAGGCCTCTGCGAATATCACAGAGTAATGGGCTCCTGACAGCGTCAATTGGAAATTAAATTTCGCGCTTTCGATTTTCGCGAAAATAAGTGAGAATACGGTATGTATAGGTGATCCTGGTTGTTAGCCCGCGTGGCAGATGTAGAAAGTGGAGCGCGAAGGCTCCCTCCCTCCCTCCCTCCTGCCACGCAGGCTACTGGTTGTGATCAGAACAAGAGAAAATAAGGGGACAACTATTTTCTCTTGATCAGAATCATGTCAGACCGGAGACTTCCAACATTTAAAAAGTTGCCTTCTGAAATACTTTTGCGAGTCATACGTGACCACTGAGAATTCGAGAGTTCTCTCATCGTTGCAATCACGAAGTCAAAAATCGCGCGCGCGTTTAATGGGAGAAGGAACCCCGGAATAAAGGAGGTGAAAAGCTAAAGGACCAACAACCGACAACAACCTCGTTCCCAGGGTCTCTCTTCTTCGATCGCTTTTGGCGGGAAGAATAGAGACCCTGGGAACGAGGTTGAAGGACCAATGGTGGCGGGAAACGGGAGAAATAGGAAAAAAATTCGCAATATTTTGTAATATTTCGCAAGAAGAAAAAAAGCACAAAGAAACGGGAAGATGAGAGAACCCTGGAACGAGGTTGAAAAAAAGCACAAAGAAAACGGAAGCCACTAACGGAAGAGGCGGGAACCGGAAGTAACATTACGGAAAGCTGCGCCTAGACTATAGGCCCCTGAGGTCAGAAATTATGACGTCTGAATGAGTGACGTGGTCACAAACGTAATACAGTTTGATAGGAGTGATGAAATCTTTTTAGTAATGGAAATTTCAGGGAAAGTAAACGAATGTAATATGAATATTAAAATATTTCATCATCGATCCTGTCAGGAATATAATAATACCTTGAGTAAAGCGATTTATAATATACTTCCTGAATCAGTTCTAACCTGAGGTCATTTACCAATCTGTGTAATTGCATCATTTTTTCAATGAAAAAAAAAAGTTACCTTTTTACTAACACCTTCACAAGTAATAAGGAGAAGAACTTTAAAATATGAAAGTGTGCGGATTCAAAACTGAAAATTGCGCGATAGTTTTCATTTTATTTTTTTAGGAGTAATGACAATGAAACGAGAGGACTTTAGGGAGGACTGGGCACGTCGATCCCAGGCTTTTTCGTCCATGGCAAATATGGCGGCTCGGCCAGACTGTTTGTGTTTATAATGTTACCGGAAGAAAGATTATTGGAAAGAACTTTATAATCGAGAGTTGGAAGTCGCTATTAAAGCCTTGGATCTACGTGTCAACAGTTGTGGACTCAACTGGACGAAGTTCTGCTACCATAGCAGTGTGTGAACGTATTCTTCTAAATTATTTTGTGCACAGTTCGAAAATATTTTAAGATGAGTCAAAAAAGAAATTCTCAGAATGCAGAATTTGTGGAGTTTATACGTAAAGGAGATTTAGAGGGAGTCAAGAGGATCCTTTTGGAACAAGGCAACGATCTGTTGTTGAAGAAAAAATTTGGGGAATTCAAGGTGAGTCTATTATAATTTATTAAAAGAATATGTAAGCTATTAATTAAATGAATTTCAAACACTGAGCAAACTAGCTACTACTTGGCGTACTTACATAAGCTTAGATAATCACACGTTCTGTTTTTTGTTTGTCACTTAGATTCTCTTACGACATTTCAATAGCATTTTTCCAATTAGTTCCATGTAATTTCCCAAGATCACAAGGGGGATTGTACATATAGATAGACCCCTTGGGGGAGTGACAGGGTTAATCGTTGTACCTTTTTGGGGTACAGCTTCATGCTGCAGTACCGGCTATTATGAGCCACCTTGACACCTCCTCCAATCCAATTTTAACCCAAAAGACATAACAGACCCTTTTTTATATGACAGGAAACAGCCTTGCACCTGGCGGTAAAACATGGCCATGAAAGTATCGTCAAACATTTGTTGGAGATCGGTGCTGACATCCATGCTACTGACCATGTAAGATCTTATAGCTTGCGGAAGTCATGTCTTTGTTGTATCAGATTTAGATTTGTTTTTGGTATACATGATTTTTTTAAGAACAGTTTGCTATCCATCCCAGACGTCATCCATGGACAATGTTTTGTTTTTAGCCCCCCCACTTTTCTAAAAAATAATAATAATGAAAATTTCCAGAAGTCATTTCACTAGTTAATGCTTTTTTACTGGAATTGGTGATAAAATTTTCTTTTTGATCTGCAGTAGTTCGGAATGGACAAAAGTTTGCAATGACCATTAGCAAAGTAGACGCGATTATAACTGAACAAATATCAAGAGTTAAGGATAACTTTGAGTTTGACGCTTTAAGCTATTGAGCAGTTGTATCTTGCATTTTATAGAGAAACGTTTTTATGACAACTTTTTATCGCCATAGATACTTTAAACTGAGAATTATACACAGCTCTGAACATCGGCGGGAACATCTGGAGTCCTGTGTTGATAACCAACCAGAGAAGCGCAGCCCTTCTGGCTGTTGGAAAGAAAATATCTACAAAAATCTCTGATTGCTTTTCGAAAAGTGGACAACTCTCTCTGAATTTAAAGACCGGATAATAAATGTTGCCGTTCTTGTATTAAAAACAATCGCTTTTAAGCACTGAAAGTTGGGTAATTTGCACCACGCCTTGTTAATTTTAGATGCATTTTCCAGCCATTTCAGAGGACTTAAATTCACAATTATCCCAGGGGGGGCATGCCCCCGGACCCCCCTAGATGGCTAATGCTGACGCGTTCGCATTAGCCCCCCCCCCACTCAAAAAACTGCTGCACGGGCCCTGATGAAAGGCCAACAACAAGTATTAGAAATGTTTAACTGGAAAGAGTAGCTGGTACAGAATCATTGGAAAACAAAACAAGGTATCTTCCTTAAAGTAACAGCTGTAACTGTGGGGTGCACAGTGGCCTTAAATAGGGCAAAGGGGGGGGCGGGGGGAGGGGGGGGAAGGGTGCAGGAGAGGGGGACCTGGAGAGAAGAGAGGGCAGGAAGCAGGATTGCCATCATAGTGGTGGGAACCGGGAAAATTATAACAAAAAGTTTTGCAACACTGTGTAATATTTTGCAATGGCCAGAACCACAACAGAAGGGGCAGGAGTACCATACGGAAGTGAGAAGTTCAGGCACGGGAGGGATTGGGGACGAGATGAGGAGGAGTGGCGCCTCTATCCCTGCTCGTTCAACCGCCATCTTTTGTGAACACGCCCGAGGGGATAAACACTTGACGAATCCTAAGAGAAAAGGCGGACTGCAAGCAGTCTATATCTAGCATCATAGGCATGCAATGCGTGCAAAAGCACATCTATGACGCTAGATAATATTATACTTCTTTTATAGGATAAAAACACTCCTCTTCACTTGGCTGTTCAAAAGGAAAGTCTCCAGTGTGTTGCAATGTTGTTAAATTCTGGTGCAGGCACCACAGTAGCTGTACAAAATAAGGTACAGCAAAATTCATAATATAATTTAAATACTGTGAAATCCATGCATAGGCACAGTGAAATTAAAAAAAATTAATTCATGCCTGGATCCTTCAAAAATTTAATTTTCCTATAAATTCCATATTGACGTGTACATTGCCATGTGTATTTTTGACATCACCCCACACATAATCCATATTTTGGGTGCAAACAATGAATTAAATGTAACCACTTTTTGAATGCCTTGATGTTATTAAACCCCAAAAAATGCTGCTGGCTTTATTTATGATTCAAGTGAGCTTAGTATTAAGTGGATAAAATTAATATCCTAATATCTTTGACATACAGTGGAACCTCTCTACAAAGGCCACCCCTGGATGTTATAGAGAGATGGCCACTGTAGAGAGGTGGGCGTTTTTGGAGAGATGGCCGTTGTAGAGAGATGGACATTGTAGAAAGGTGGCCGTTAGTGGAGGTTATACTGTATAATCTTAATTGTTCTTTTTATCTGTGTTTTCTCTCTTTTTTTTTTGACATCACAGCAACGTCAAACACCAGTGGAGCTAGCAAATGGAAATGAAGAGATCATTGATCTTCTGAATAATCCTGATAAAGCAGCAGAGGTCAGTTTGTTTTGATCAGCATTCATAGACAAATTATTTCTATTGCTTCTCTCTCAATCAGAGAAGTGAAAATGACTAAATCATTATTGATAATGAAAAGTCATACCTCAATTGACCTACAATGTGAAATCCATTTGAGATTTTTACGGAAAAAGGCCAAGCCACCTGCTGCATCTGAGATAGGAAGAGGCGGTTCTGTGAAGACAGATAGTCGTAAGTTTATCCTTTGGCAAATGTTTGGATGTTTGACATACATGTTCCTAAGGGTGCTTATCATTGGTCAGCAGGTTAATCATGGATTTGAAACCATGACTTATTTCACATCTGATCATAGAGCAGTTTTCAATAATTGAATGTCGTACGACCAAAACCTTAACCAAAGCAGTTACAATGAACCAATCCACAACAAACCTAACAACAGAATGAACCAATCAGAACTCGAAGCAAATAGACGTAACCGGAAAAAGATCCCCCCACCCCCACCCCCCCCTCAGATTCCCTATTATAACGTGGGCATATAATGCCGGCTTGCCCTGTTATGTATGTCTGAATTTCTTGAGAGTAGTTTGTGATATGTAGGTGGGAAGAATCTCCAGTAATGCGTTAAAATATTAGAGAGCCACTTCTGCACGTTATTTCATCTTTAATCGGTAACCAATTTAGTCTTTGAAGAAGGCTCTCACTCCTTTCGTCTATGCCTGCATCAACTGGAGTTATAGGGCTGTACGAGCCACCAGGCTTAACATTTTTTTTTTTTTTCCTCTTCACAGTGTTGGGAGTAGTAATGGATCTGCAGGCAAAAAACTAAAAAGTTTGAAGCTGAGCACAAGGAATGCCTCCCGCGTGTTGCCATACACAGATGACGACGGTCAGGTCTTTGTACAATTGTACGTTTATAGTGGCAAGGCCGGTATACCAGAAGACTTAAAAGCAGCTGCCCAAGAGTGCTTTGGAGAGATGGTTTGAAACTCAAATGGTCCGATCTATACAACGACTCGTCTAATGTACTGAATATTGCCTCCATTGTTTATCCCTCTGGAAAGTCAAAAAGATTAGCCTTACCTCAGGTTGATGAAATCAATGAAACTATAAACAAAAAACCTACCTATCTTCTCCAGGCATCGCAACATCACTGCCGTGCAGGCCTCTTTTTAAAGTCACAAAGTCAAAGCAGACAGAAGATCCATGCATTATGGTTTATGTTCTTGGCAAAGGACGCCATCCCAATTAGCGAATCTGAGATTCCATGCACTGTTGGTTCTTGCCGTGTGGACATTGTGGACGGATTTTGGGTTAGAAACACTAACCCGTGGGAAGCCAACTAAGGCACAAGAGCAGAGTGAGGTTTCTTCGTTTGGGAGCAAGCATCGGTGTTGAAGGAGAAGAAGCATCTGGGACCTTAGGTGCTGTTTTGGAAAGATGAAAATAGCAATACCTTGTATTTACTGTCCTGTGATCATGTGATTAATCGCGCATGAAGAAGTCGAGGGTTATTCATCCTGGATGGAATGACCACCTGAAACTTTTTAAAGTACCACCTTAAGGAATACAGCACGTTGATAGACCAAATCGCTCCGCCGGATTGCCAGGAAGCAAAGATTTCACTTGATAGCCTTCAAGAACTTGAGAAGTTGTTAAAGAAGTTCAAAGAGCTAAAAGAAGTAAAAGAAAAATACAAGGCTTCCAGTAAAGTCCCTGGTTATACGTTAGACCAAATAGAGATGCACGAGAAAAATTTCGAACAATGTTTCCTCAAAGCCACCAAGAACTGTAGCAAAAACTACACTACTGGTGTCTCCAGTAACGTAGAGTGGACTGACAAAAAAAGAATATTTCATTGATGCTGCCATTGCTAAGTTAACTGAGGACGAAGTAAAGAATTTGAACCTTATATGTGGTGGGAATACCTCGCATAATTGGTAACAGCACTGTTACCAAGTGGTGAATGCACTCCAGCAACAACCAAGGGACATAATGGGAGCTGGGGAATTGAGCAAGAGTGGCAGTGTTTCTGGATACACTACATCAGATCGTCTCGTCGGTGCATCTGTAGCTGCACCATGTTTTATGGCGGCCTCCCGAATTTGACATGAACAGTACATTGGTCAGTGTAAAAAAGATACGATTATTTCTGTGAAAATTGGTGCGCCAACATGATGTGGAAGAAATTCAAAGGTCAGATCATTCCCACTTGTAAAAATGTGTAAGGTTTTGTATGAAGCATGAAGCGCATCCATTGTGAAAGTAGATGGCTTAAAACTGCTTATGCATCGAAAGCGAAAAATATCCATTTGTAATGAAGGAGATTCGGGAGCGGTTGTCTTCGATAAACGTGATCCACCTCAGGCCTACCTGGCAGGGCTTGGCATTGTTTTTGGAACATTTGAAACTGCATATAAATCTTATGCCTTAGCGTCGCCATTGGAAATTGCTCTCAAAACACTGTCCAAGAATGTCTCCACGACTTGTAACTTGAAACTGGTTTCAAAACTATGAGTAACCTGAAAAGAACTGAGATAAACACCGTCAATAATTTTAAAGAACATGGAGCTATTAGCACATCAAGAGTCCCAAGAGGGCATTCCCCGTCCGATACATTTTTCATTCCTTTTCCATTTCTCATCGCATAATTTAAAAAAGGAAATGATCAAAACTAGCCTTGACGATATGAATGCCCATATATCCACAAACCTTTTAATGCAATTCTTAATTTAGGTACAATGCCTCAGACCTGGTGTGGCGGTCTTATCACTGATGCCAATATATAAATCAGGAGGAAGAAGTGATCCGTCAATCTATCGCGGAATTTACAAGCTGTCTTGCCAAAATTGTTTTTGCTCTATCTTAAACCAAAGATTTCTCGAGCATGTTAACTCTCTTAATATACTTCACAATTCTCTGATTGGTTTTCTACCAAAAACCCCGCACAGCAGACCATGTCTTCACACTACGAACTTTAATTGACAAGTACGTAAATCATCACAATGAAAACATCTACCCAAATTTTTTGTAGATTTCAGAAAAAGCTTTTGACTCGGTCCTGCCATTGATGGGACTCTTGTACAAGCTGTTGCAAATTAATGTCGGAGGATGCTTTTATAATTGCCCGTTCCGAAGTTCAAATGGAGACTGGGGAACGAGTTTTTTAAATTAAATCTAATTAAAATTTGGAGGGCCCGTCACAAGAAAGATCGCATTAAAATTAGTCAGTTTTACCAAGTTTGAGGTTGTTTCGTTTAGATTGCAACCATGTAGAAGGCTTTCAAAAATCAGAAAAATTAGAGACTTTGTATGGATTTGGGGGACGCCCATCTCTGAATTAGAGACGTTTTGTATGGAATTTGGGCGACCTTTGACAGCTCACAGCCTGGTTACTATGTAATGTAACATAAACCCAAACTTGGTGAACTTTACTCATTTTCATACGATCTTTCTGGTGATGGGATTAATTTTTTTAATGACGTAATTTTGAACAATAGGTAAACTAGTGCCCAGTCCCCTTTGTGAACTTCGGAACGGGCAATTTAATCAAAAGTCTGTATTCAAACTCTACATGTTCCATAAAAATTGGTCAAAGCCAAACACGATTCATTTCAATAGGCAAGAGGTGTACTCCAAGGTTGTTAAGGACCGCTGCTCTTCAACCTATATTAATAACTTACCATACTCATTTGAAAATGTTCTATCTGATCCATTAGTTCTACCAATGCAAACGGTACAAAATTAAATTCTCTTTTATACGTGGATGATCTAATCATACTGTCAAGATCTAAAACAGGATTGCAAACTTGCCTAAACTTGCCTATATATAGATGATGGTACACAAAATAAAAACAACAAAAGATAAACATTGTAATAGAAAATAATTATCCAATAACCGGCCTCAACAGAGTCCACACAATAAAACAATGTATGGCCTCCAATAGACTAGGCCAATTGTTTATCGATAACTATTTTAGTTTGTCGATCATAAAAAGTTGTCGATAAACAAATAATTAATTTTTTCTTTAAATATCCCATCATCCCCTTAATTATGTGGTCTCGTATCCCTATATAATGACGATACTGGTGACGTCATTTCCTGGTAACAAAAAATGTTTGCAAAAAAGTTTTCAATCTGCTAAGGTAACCACCCAGTTTCGACCGCAGGTGTAACAGGTCCACCACAACAGGAACCGGAAGTTTGATGAAAATGACCGAAAATGTACAAACCGGCAGCCATATCTGTCCACTTTTGATCAGTATTACCATTAATTATTGTTAATTTGTTTTATTTTTGACTATTTTCTTTTGAAAATAATCTTGAATTAAATTGAAACGTTAAGAAATCTTGTGAAGAAAAGTTCCCGTTGAATATCCCAATATATCTTTTTCCAATATCCCGTATCCCTATAATTTCTTCCATCAGTATCCCGTTATCCCTATAATTTTTTTCTCAATATCCCGTATCCCTATAATGGGGCCTCAACCCGGGCCTGACCAATCGGTCAAAATCGATAATCGAAATCAATCGATATCAATGGATAATTATTAATTAATTTATATTGATTGGTATCGGCCAATCGATAGTCACAAGTAAAAATTTCCTTAATTAAATCGAATTTAACTTTAAATATCCTTCAGGGCGGGGCAGCTGTAGTGAAAACTATTAGTAGTAATAACGTTATTTGAGTGTCACAAACGTAATACGGTTTTGATAGGAGTGATGAAATACTTTTTAGTAATGGAAATTTCAGGGAAAGCAAACGAATGTAATATGAATATTAAAATATTTCATCATCGATCCTGTCAGGAATATAATAATAGAGTCATAATACCGTGAGTAAGGGATTTCTAATATACTTCCTGAATCAGTTCTAAAAGGTCCTTTACATGGTGAAGTACCAATCTGTGTAATTGCATCATTTTTTTCAATGAAAAAAAAGTTGCATTTTTACTGACATCTTCACAAGTAATAAGGAGAAGAACTTTAAAATATGAAAGTGTGCGGATTCAAAACTGAAAATTGCGCGATAGTTTTCAAGATTTTTTTAGGAATAATGACAATGAAACGAGAGGACTTTAGAGAGGACTGGGCACGTAAATAGTGGCATGCTTCGACCCCAGGCTTCTTCGTACGTGGCAAATATGGCGGCCTTCCAGGACCACTGTTTGTGTTTATAATATAACCGGAAGAAAGATTCTTGGAAATAACTTTATAATCAAGAGTTAAAAGCCTTGGACCTACGTGTCAACAGTTGTGGACTCAACTGGACGAAGTTCTGCTACCATAGCAGTGTGTGAACGTATAATTCTTCTAAATTATTTTGTGCACAGTTCGAAAATATTTTAAGATGAGTCAAAAAAAGAAATTCTCAGAATGCAGAATTTGTGGAGTTCTTACGTAAAGGAGATTTAGAGGGAGTCAAGAGGATCCTTTTGGAACAAGGCAACGATCTGTTGATGAAGAAAAATTTGGGGAATTCAAGGTGAGTCTATTATAAAAGAATATGTAAGCTATTAATTAAATGAATTTCAAACACTGAGCAAACTAGCTACTACTTGGCGTACTTATATAAGCTTAGATAATCGCACGTTCTGTTTTTTTTGTTTGTCACTTAGATTCTCTTACGATATTTCAATAGCATTTTCCAATTAGTTCCATGTAATTTCCCAAGATCACAAGGGGGATTGTGTCACTCCCCCAAGGGGTCTATCTATATATGAGGGTTAATCATTGTACCTTTTAAGGCCGATTTAGACGGTTACGATCTTGTCGCATGCGATATGCCTTACGACACGAATTGTGTCGTGTAAATCAAACCTACAACTCGCTTACAATTATCGTGTACGATACGAAAAATGTCGTAGGATTTTGAAACATGTTTTAAAACCCTACGACATGTCGTAGCTACAAACAATGTTAAAAGATGAAAGTCATATACGATTTTTACATGACGCGAGCAGCGCGTGCTACAAAAGTCGCATGCGAAAAAATCGTACCGTCTAAATTGGCCTTTTAGGGGTGAAAATTCGTGGTTTGGTACTTCTTAAGGCCAATTTAGACGGTATGATTTTGTCGCATGCGACTTTTGTAGCGTACGCTGTTAAGGCCGATTTAGACGGTACGATTTTGTCTGATTTTGTCGCATGCGACATGCTTACGGCAAGCCTACGAACACGAATTGTGTCGTGTAAATCAAACCTACGATTATCGTGTACGACACGAAAAATGTCGTAGGATTTTTAAACATGTTTTAAAACCCTGCGACATGTCGTAGCTACAAACAATGTTTAAAAGATGAAAGTCGTATACGACTTTTACATGACGCGAGCAGCGCGCGCTACAAAAGTTGTATGCGACAAAATCGTACTGTCTAAATTGGCCTTTAGCGTCATGTAAAAATCGTATACGACTTTCATCTTTTAACATTGTTTGTAGCTACGACATGTCGTAGGGTTTTAAAGCATGTTTCAAAATCCTACGACATTATTCGTGTCGTACACGATAATCGTAAGCAAGTTGTAGGTTTGATTTACATGACACAATTAGTGTCGTAAGCATATCGCATGCAACAAAATCGTACCGTTTAAATCGTGCTTTAGGGTGTTTAAATCTAAAATGACCAATTCTGGTACCTTTCAAAACGTTTTTGGCCGTACATTTTCTATAATCCCGCGATTGAGGTACCTGGAGGGGGGGGGGGGGGGGGGGGCTGTGATGGACTAAGCATCCCATCCAATTCAAGGGGAGCAGCATTACTCCTAATTGCTTCATGCTGCAGTACCGGCTATTATGAGCCACCGACACCTCCTCCAATCCAATTTTAACCAAAAGACATAACAGACCCTTTTTTATATGACAGGAAACAGCTTTGCACCTGGCGGTAAAACATGGCCATGAAAGTATCATCAAACATTTGTTGGAGATCGGTGGTGACATCCATGCTACTGACCATGTAAGATCTTATAGATTAGCTTGTGATAGTCATGTCTTTGTTGTGTCAGATTTAGATTTAGATGGGACTTTACTGTACATAGATCTAATAAATTTAATATTATTATTATTGTATACTGCATGTATTGATTACATTGTAGTTCTCTTTTGTCTTATTTTTTCCAGCATTTACGCACTGTTCTTCACACTGTTTTTGAAACTGGTGACATTAACATAATCACGTTAATTCTCCAATGCCAAGGTGTTAAAGTTAATGCCACGGAAGAGGTGAGAAGTTACATGTATGTACATGCATTGTGTGTTTTAGCTACTTTAAAGCTTTTTGGGCCCAGGTCATCAGGGGGGGGGGGGGGGGGGGGGACAGCAATACCTCCTTTAGAGTCGCTTCATGCTACAGAAACCAGTATCTAATGCGTGAAATGTTACAGAAAATTAACGACACAAAACGACGATTTTGTTTAAAAAAATCTACGATTTGTTAAAAAAGCGTGACGAAATCGAAGTCTGCAGGTAACCCAGAGAGGCTCCCCTTTTAAACGCCTAAATGACAGTTTTTCCTCCTACCCTTTTATATACCTCCAGTCCTGAAAAAGCTACGCCTTCTGGGCGGAGCCCCCCGTATAGTCCATTATATAGGGAGTACACCTCCCCCTGGGGGCACATACCCACTGTGACTGTACACCTCCCCCTGGGGGCACATACCTTACTGTGACCTGTACACCTCCCCCTGGGGAGCACATACCTTACTGTGACTGTACACCTCCCCTGGGGGCACATACCTTACTGTGACTGATTTTCGCAGTGTCTTCAGAATTTGTTGAGCTTCATTCTTCTTTTGTTACAGTATGGAAATACTCCTGTTAAGCTCGCAGCAGAGAAAGGAAACATCAGAGCTGTGAAGTTACTTATGGAGAAGGGAGCAGATATCACCATAGCTGATAAAGTAGGCTGTTTGTACAGTCTGTCCCTGGGCATTTCAACAGAATTTCACCAGACACCAGACTTTGAATTCTCCAGGACACCTGTAGGAGATCTGGGCTGGAATTCCCCCGAACTCTGGAGATCTGGAAAGGAATTCCTCCAAACTCAAATATCTGGACTTTGAATTCCCCCAGACTCAGGAGATCTTGACTGGAATTCCACCAGACTCCAGAGATCTGGACTGGACTTCAGAGATCTGCAATAGAATTCCTTAGGACTCCAGAGATCTGGGCCCGGTTGGTCGAAAGCCGATTAACGCTAATCCAGGATTAAAAGTTAATCAAGCTTTTAATTTCTCTTGTGTAAAAGTGTTTTTCTCCACTAATATTTTGTAGAGTTTGACATAAGTCAAAGTCAAAACAGAAAGACAAAAAATATAAACAGAAATCCTCACTGAAAAGTTACAAAACTGAAATCAAAATTTGCGCTAATCCTGGATTAGCTTAATCGTTCTTTGAACAACCCAGCCCTGGGCTATAATAACAATTATTCCCCCCAGGACTCTGGAGATTTGGACTGGATATCTAGACTGGAATAGATAGAATTCCCCCTGAGGCTTCACTTTGAAAAACTCCAGGTTTCAACTACCACAGAGATTCCAGTGGATTTCAACAGATTCTGCCTGGAAACCAACCTGGACCAGGAATTCTGGTTGGAATTCCATTGGAATTCAAGGTCAATTTTACCAGGGTGATATTGATTGTAGTCTAATAAAAAAAATTGTTAATTTTATTAGAAAATGGTCGGAGTAAATCAAGTTAATAACAATTATTCGTGAATAATTGTTTTAGTAGAATTTTCAGAGGTGAATATCAAGAAAGTACAAATTACGAGCTAAAACATGAAAACAACACACACAAGTACTCACCATATTAGCGTAGTTACATCGTTTACACATCAAATTAAGCAGTAAAATACACAAAAGAACACTATTCATCAGGTACCTTTGTTTGATCGTTGCTGATTTCATGAGCAGCTGTAGTTATCGTTCTGAAATAAGTAGCTTAGGTCTGAAGAGAAGCAAATTTCTGTCACTCCATCCGACACGAACACAGCCGCCTTGGTTGGCCACACAAAAACTTTTCCAAGTTTACGAGTTTTAAATGCGTTAAAAATCGTTTCTTGAAAATATTTTCCGTCCAAACGTCTTGGTAGTCATTTACTAAGTTCCCAATGCTTTGAATATCCCGAACTTGGAGTGATGTCTTTAGAATACACAAAAATTTCATTCAAAATCGAGTCACCATCTTTACTTGCCGGTATAAGAAATGTGGCTTAGCTTAGCGGCCACGCCTAGCGCGGTGAATATACTCATATTCACCACTGAAAATTATACTAATGAATGTGGAATATTCTGAGTCACACGTACCCTAATAAGTTCAGAGCTTTAAATTGGTAAATTATTTTTTTAATAAAGTTTGCGGACATTTTTAGAGTGAAAACACAACTCTACATGTTGCTGTTATGAAAGGCCACAAACAAGTGTTGGAAATGTTACTGGAAAGAGTAGCTCATTCAGGGATCATTGGAAAACAAAACAAGGTATCTTCCTTAAAGTAACAGCTGTAACTGTGGGGTGCACAGTGGCCTTAAATAGGGGCAATGGGGGGGGGGGGGGGGCAGGAGAGGGGGACCTGTGAGTAAAGAGGTGGGAAGTCTATGGGAGGTGGGAGAAGAGAGGGCAGGAAGCAGGATTGCCATCATAGTGGTGGGAACCGGGAGAAATGATAGCAAAAACGTTTGCAAACATTGTGTAATTATATTTTGCACATGAAAGACCACCTCTTGTTTGGTAATCGTACAAAGTTTCATTAGGTTAGGTTCTACCTGAGTCGAGAAAACGGAAGTTGAAAACTGGAAAATTTAGAGACGTTTGTATGACTGGGGGTATGGCGTATACCGCCATCTTTTGCGAACACGCCTGAGGGGATAAACACTCGACGGACCCTAAGAGAAAAGGTGGACTGCAAGCAGTCTATATCTAGGCATCATAGGCATGCAATGCGTGCAAAGCACATCTATGACGCTAGATAATATTATACTTCTTTTATAGGACAAAAACACTCCTCTTCACTTGGCTGTTCAAAAGGAAAGTCTGCAGTGTGTTGCAATGTTGTTACATTCTGGTGCAGGAACCACAGTAGACGTACAAAATAAGGTACAGCAAAATTTATAATAGAATTTAAATACTGTGAAATCCCATGCATAGTCAGGCACAGTGAGATAAAAAAATTAATTCATGCCTGGATCCTTCAAAATAATGTCATTTTCCTAAAAATTCCATATTGACGTGTACATTGCATGTGTATTTTTGATATCACCCCACAAATATCCATATTTTGGCTGAGCAATGAATTAAATGTAACGGTACCACTTTTTGAATGCCTTGATGTTATTAATAAAAATGCTGCTGGCTTTATTTATGATTCAAGTGAGCTTAGTATTAAGTGGATAAAAATTAATATCCTAATATCTTTGACATACAGTGGAACCTCTCTACAAAGGCCACCCCAGGACAGAATTAACTGGACATTGTAGAGAGGTGGATGTTATAGAGAGATGGCCGCTGTAGAGAGGTGGGCGTTTTGGAGAGATGGCCGTTGTAGAGAGATGGACATTGTAGAAAGGTGGCCGTTAGTGGAGGTTGGACTGTATAATCTTAATTGTTCTTTTTATCTGTGTTTTCTCTCTTTTTTTTTGACATCACAGCAACGTCAAACACCAGTGGAGCTAGCGAATGGAAATGAAGAGATCATTGATCTTCTGAATAATCCTGATAAAGCAGCAGAGGTCAGTTTGTTTGATCAGCATTCATAGACAAATTATTTATATTGCTTCTCTCTCAATTAGTCAAAAGGAGGGGAATGGCGGGGGAATGGCTAAATCAAATGATAATGAAAAGTCATTTAATATATTTGCTTTACCTCAATTAACCTACAATGTGAAAACCATTTCAGATTTTACGGAAAAGGGTCAAGCCACCTGCTGCAGCTGAGATAGGAAGAGGTGGTACTGTGGAGACAGATAGTCGTAAGTGATCCTTTGGCCAATGTTGGACGTACATGTTTCTAAGGGTTCTTGTCATTGGTCAGCAATTTAATGGGATTTGAGTGCCATAAAACCAAAACCTGAAAGCAGTCACAGTGACCAATCACAACAAACGTTAAAAAGAACGAATCAATGGGAACTCGAAATAAATACACGTGACCAGCGCCAAGCACGGGAAAACGCGTGCGACCAAGTCGCAATTGGTTTTGATTTTGCATCTGATTGGTTGAGTAGGAGGGGCGAGTTTTTAAACCAATCGCAGTGTAGTTAACCAAAGCAATTCCGGATTACTTTTGACACACAATGCAATTGAAAACCGGAGCAATGGAAGATCAACTCTAGAGGTTGTAACCACTGGTAACTGGGTATAAAATAAAAGTCTCATCACTAGTTGTTGAATCTTTAATTTCTATAAATGAAGTGATTCTTTTGACTTACAGCTGTCGACAATTCAACAAGCCAAGTGAGTTTGTCAGTAACTCAAGAATTAATGATGCAACTTCCCCCAAACACTAACTGTGAGTATCCCCTAGTCAGTCTCGCAATTTTTGATTTTATGGGTCCGCAATACGTACGTGTGTTTATTATACAACATAGCATTTTTAAAGTGCGAATACGTACCAAAACGAGTGCAAATATGAGACCGTAATACACGGGTCTTAGTCCCCTGACCGCGCGCTACGGAAAACACTTGAAGCCTATATTTTAGTAATGATATTATGTCGTATAATAAACAATTTATTCAGCGGAAAGTTGTGTAATACGGCTGGGTATTTTTACTTGTCAATGTTATTTTTTCGAGCCTTTACTGACTCGTAAAAATACCCAGCCGTTTACACAACTTTCCGCTGAATAACCTCTTGTGCTATGGCTTTAAACATTCATTCACTCTTTCTGTTTTTCCAGTTCTATTCAAAAAATCTGACCATTAACCAACAATACACAACAACTGTTAATAATGGGCAGGCAGCTATCGGACCTGGTAGCCAAGTGGTCAACGCACAAGATGCAACAGCTGCGAAGTGAGTGGAAAGCTTACTCTAGTATCTGTAGCATGAAGCAATTTATCAGGGGCACCCAACGGATCGTTTCGGTGAAATATCCGTTCGGAAGGCCTATAATTGCCTCAGATATTCAAATTAAAGTTTGGAGTTTTCTTTAGGGAAAATTCATTCCTATTATTTTCGGAGAGATAAAAATTTCGTTTGGGTACATAAAAAAGGTCAGCTAGGATTTTCGGAAAGGAAAAATCAGCAAGGAAGAGCTGAGGTTTTCGGGAAATGACTAAAAAAGCCCTAATAAATTCATGAAGTCTAAAGTTCCCCTAGAATGACCGAACAGATATAAATTTTATAGCGCAGCTTAGAATTCATTTATAGATCTTTAAAAGCACACCAGACAGCCTAAAATAGTGTTTTAAAGCATTTGGGGAAAACCATCGTTGGGTGCCCCTGATTCAATAGATCGAATTATGAGTATTTATACCCTCCTGGATAGGTTACCACCCAGTCACTGACTAGGATACAGTATTCCAGATAAGAAGCAGGTCTCGAGTTAAAAACCTGATAGGGCTGATCCCCTAACCTGACAAATAAATGGAAAACTTTGCCTTGACTGATCTTTGACTAAAATCTAAATTCTCCCATAAAGAATTTAAGAAAATGTATGAAAAACTGAGCAAAGCAGTGAGGAGAATTTCGACTCTGATATATTTTATTCTCAGTGCGCATCCAGTCCATCCACAGCTCCAGCTAACTGGTGAGAGTCATTATGATGTAAGCGTGACAGGTGGTAACGCAAGTGTGGGTGACCATTGCGTGACCAATGTGAACACAGGAACACCCAGGTAATGAAATTAAATGTGTCGGTTTGCTATCTTTTTTATGTGTGGACACACACAAAACGTATTATAGCGGTTTTGTAATGATTGTCGTAAAACAAAAATCAACATGAAAGTAATCACATTTGGTTAATAGTCACAACAGCAAACGGAAATTATGTAATAAACCAATCAGAACTCGAAACAGAAGCATTCAACTGGTGCCAAGCGCGGGAAAACATAAAACCGGTGGTAAGCGCGGGAAAACAAGCAACCTGCCAAGCGCGGGAAAACATGTAACCCGCGCCAAGCGCGGTAAAACACACATAACCCAAATCACGATTGGTTTTGGTTTTCCTCCTGATTGGTTGAAAAAGACCCAGCATGTTTGCTCTGATTGGTTAGAACGCGATGCACGAGTTTTTTCAACCAATCAGAGAGCTCCAAACCAAACACATTACTTACTCTTGACAGTCAATCTTAAAACTGCTCTATCTAACATCAATTTTTCATTTTTCAATTTCATTACAACCCATACGTTTAGCGCTATACCGCGGGAAAAAACGCATCAGTTGAAGGGCCTAGGTCGTCCCGCTACAGGGTAGTTTTTGCCTTTCTTAAGGTGGCGCAGGACCCTTGCCCATGAATAAATTCATAAGCTTAATTTCTGGGTGGGTGTTGTCTTCTATAAACCTTCAAATGTCCGAATTTTGAAAGTCGATTCCGCTGAAACTTAATAGGGATATTGGTGGATGATGGAACTATATCATGATTGTGGTTTTTTCTGGCAGATCGCGCCTGTACGGTGATACTTTAAGCTTCTAAAGTTAGAATTGCGGACATGCAATTTTTGTGTCCAAGCTTTCAACTTCAGAAGCGTTCTAAATTAAATGTTTGTATTACCTAGTGGTAGATAATAACCTCTTTTGTGATGTGACAGAAGCAGATTTTGCAAAGACTCGTTGAAGGTTGTTAGCATCTAAGGGAGTAAAAATGTGAAAATTAGACTTTGAAACGTTCGATCTTCTTTTTGAAAGGCTTTTTTGAAATTCCGCTTCTGTCACATCACAATACAATGTACTAAGTTTACCTTCCTCGAGTATCAATTCCGGAAATTCTATATCCGCGACGAAAGCTTGGACACAAAGTTGTAGTTTTTTCCCATCTCCGAAGATCACACGAGTCAATACTATATTCAACAACGACGCCTTTAGAGCTGTGAATCTAATTATGATAATTTGCCGTATTCCAGTGCACGTGCCGTAAAAATAAGTACAATAACGTGGTAATTAACCGCGTACTTTTCAAGGTGAGTGAAGATTTCGAGAGTTTTGTAGTGCACAAGAGAAAGGCAAGGCCTGATACATACCATCGCCAGTTATATAAAAAAACAAGTGGATAAATTATTTTTCGCAATTTTCAGCATGCAAGTTCTTAAATTTGTTATATATTTCATTCAATTTCGCGGACTCTTTATTTTTTTCGTATTCAGTCAACGCTATTCAAAGAAACCAGACAACAGTCATAAATAACTTTATTTTGTATCGGAAACAACAACATATTTCTTGAACACCATGGCAAGAAAGCGCCACGTGTGCCGAACGCTGTTGATTTACATTGCAATTTCTGTGCACTAAAATGCTTTCATCGAAACAAACTGAACAACCGTAAAATACATGTGTACACCTTTTTACGTTTCAACTAGTGGCGATGGATTACGGTTTGATAATTTTGAATTACTTGTAAAAAATACCGTTTTTTCAGTTGAAACAACGAAATGCACAACAAGCCGCGTACCTGAATATTTCAATCGCACGTGTAATTACTAATACGCCGAAAACAGCATTTATTGAATACATTATTAAGAACGTAAACAAAATATCCTCATAAATATTTCGCGTATTGTCGGCATCAGTCGTTATGGTTCGTGCATACTCTTTAAATAAATACATACATAATGAGAGCAAGGGTCCTGCGTCACCTTAAAGGAGCTATGTAACAATATTTAAAGTCATTTTTGGGAAGTGCAAAATCACCTTCAAATTGAAGAAAGCCTCAAAATAATAGTTTACTAAGATAGAAAAACACCAAAGAGGTGATAATAAACCAAACAGGAACAATTATGGTTGAGGATGGAGAAGATTAAGACGGATTGCAAACGACGAACTTGAAAAAAATTGGCCAATTTTTTCAAGATGCGCCATCCGTGACGTAGCTCCTTTAAATTGCCAACACTAAACGTAAAATAGAAGATGAAAAGGATTCGTACAGTTAACACTGATACACTCTCTTTGTTGATATGTTTATTTCTATCAGAACTCCAAGCACTGCTGGAAGTAGCGATGGTCCATTTAGTTTTTCCAAGAACGGAACCTGGGGCAGAAACAAGCTCAGGACCTCCCACGGAAAATCCAAGTTCCCTCGGGGCCACTGAGGCATTGCCCCATCAAGCTCCAGAGGAAACTCCTGCGGATAAATCATTGTCCCTTCCGACTCAAGAGGAATCTCCTGGGGATAAATCATTTCCCCATCCGACTCAAGAGAAATCTCCTGGGGATAAATCATTACCCCATCCGACTCAAGAGGAATCTCCTGCGGATAAATCATTACCCCATCCGACTCAAGAGAAATCTCCTGCGGATAAGTCATTACCCCATCCGACTCAAGAGAAATCTCCTGCGGATAAATCATTACCCCATCCGACTCAAGAGAAATCTCCTGCGGACAAGTCATTACCCCATCCGACTCAAGAGAAATCTCCTGCGGATAAATCATTACCCCATCCGACTCAAGAGAAATCTCCTGCGGATAAATCATTACCCCATCCGACTCAAGAGAAATCTCCTGCGGATAAATCATTACCCCATCCGACTCAAGAGAAATCTCCTGCGGATAAATCATTACCCCATCCGACTCAAGAGAAATCTCCCACGGATAAATCATTGCTCCATCCGGTTTCAAGAGGAATGTCCCACGGATAAGCCAAATGCATCATCAGTGCCCTATTCAGTTCCTGAACAAAGTCCTGCTAAAAAACCGGATGGACCGGTTAACAGTTCTGCTCCAAAACCGGATGGACCTGTTACTAGTTCTCGTCTTGGTGAAGATCTCTCTACATCTCTACACTCCACGAGCATTCAAACTAAAACTGATGGTGATGTAACACTTGATACAGATAACAGATTAGCTGGAGAGGCTGGACCTACAAGGTTGTCCAGTGGAAACGGTACGGAAGGTGCTAAAGATACTGGAGCTGTAGAAAGCCCAGCAGCTAGAACTGTTCGCCCAGTGAAAAATAACAACGTAAAACAAGCTATTGCGCCTTCTGATGTTGTTGGAGTAGCTACAGCCAGCAGAACTGTCACTAATTCTTCTGGTGCCATCTCATCCAAACATGATACAGCATCGAGAAAAAACGTGGCAGGAAGATATAAGAAGTGGACCTACTGGACCTTCTAAAAGAACCATCCCATTGTCTCGCTCTGTGCCAAAAGAGCAACACGATCGCTTACTGCAAGAGGTGAATAATCCTCAAGCTAGCGAGATGTTAGGTTTGGAACAACTATGCACGGTGCCAGAACCACAGAGGTCTGGTGAGGAGTCACAAGATGAGAAGCGCCTATGGGCTGATGTTATTACAGGAACATCAACCACTGATGTTGTTACGAAAGGGAAGCAGAATACTGGTAATGGACTACCTCGAAGTCGCCTGACACGAACCTCGGGACCGCCTTTGCAGCTGTTTACGAAAATCCAAGAACCAAAGTCAGCACCGGTGGTGGAACCAAATACCAATGCTTCCCAAAACATGACCTCCTCTGATGTTGGTGCTGATGCCTGTGCTGGTGCGACAGTAGGTGAAACCGCATGCGGCCTGCGGAACAATCCATCGACGCATGCTCGCGCTTGTCCTTCCAGCAAGGAACCTTCCCACAGAACAGAACGACATGCGAGAGAAGATTTGATTCCCGACGGGCCCCTCCCTGCGGAAACAGTTGCGAGGGCTACCACCCCCAACGGCGAAGCCTTACGTCGTGGTGATCCCGCTAGAGGCGAACACTCGCTGACTGTTTCAAGCGACAACTCGAGTAGTGAAACTCAATCGGCGGCAAATGGAGATTCTACTAGTGTCGTGATAGAAGACGAGAATCCCGAGGATGATCTTGAAGGTCATGAAACATGTCAACCTGGCTGCTGCCTCATGTAAACTTTTTTGAAGTTTAGGATCAAACAAAGTGGCGAACTATACACTGAACGCTTTTAACGTATAAATGGTACATTTGGCTGAGGTTTTATAAAATGCTGCTTTTTGGCGTAATTTTTAAGGTGCAAACACTGTCACCGCGTTTTGCACAAAACTGTAAGGAACGAAACTAGATTTTCACTAGCGACGTAAGCATAAGCACAAGTATAAGACAAGTACAGTCGAGGCTGTCTCAGTGAGCGGAAACTCTAGTAAGCGGAGAGCTTCTACTTACGGCCGCCTTGACAAAACCCGTTTGAACTCTAGCTCACACATGCAAACTCTGTATTTTATACACATTCCCGTAAGCGGCCAGCTCCAGTTGTGGACACTTTTTGCTTCCCGAGGTACGGGAGTTTCCACTGTATAAGCTAATGAGGACAGTCAAGAGCACATGTACGGCGCGCCCGCCATGACGCTCCTTCAGAAACAGAGATCAAGATAAAAATTGAATAAAGTTGTTGTTGTTGTTGTTGTTGTTGAGGACAGCAGCAACACGTACAAGCATACGAAGAACGAACAGTTTTGTTTTTATTGTGCTTATCCTTATACAGCAGTGATTCCTAGTGAGCGCAACATAACAAGTGTCCGTTCTTCTCTTGTGCTTATTCTTATACGTATGTCGCTGCTGTCCTCACGAGCTTATGCACCTGCTTATGTCACAGCCTCCTCCTCAGGCACTTCGCATTTGTTTTTGCGATTGGACGAGCGACTGGGCACGAGCCCGAATCGCGAGGGACCATGGGAAGGGGAAAGACGAGGCGCGAAGCGATCTTTCGCCTTCCCTCTTCCTTTGCGCGCCCATTTTCTTGGAAATAAGAGAGACGTCTGGGTACGAGGCTGCTTATGTCACTAGTGAAAACCAACCTTAAGAAGCAATTTTCTATGTTGTAAAAAGAGGTTTTGACGTGAATCCGAAGCAAACTTGAAAATGCCATCTTCGCGTTTTCAAGTTTGTCCATATTTTAATCTATCGTTAGTCATCCTCGCTTCCTAATGTGTTCCTGTCATTTGTCGGGTACTGTTCTACAAAATCAAACCAGTATTTTGGGGTTTCCTGATATTGTAATCCATTTTCATCCTCGTCATCTTAAGTCATCCTCACTTCCTAATAGGTTCCTGTCATTTGTCGAGTACTGTTCTACAAAATCAAACCATTATTGTTGGGTTTCTTATGATCTATGTATGTTCTTGTGATGTCTCGGAATCATGATAAAAGTAGATAAGTGGCTTTGCTTCTTTACGATAATTATTTTAGTATCTAAAAGCATAGAATAGATTCTTACAGAATTATTTAAAAATATATTTTTCTTTAATAAGTAGATTTTTAAGCTGTTTGTTAATTTTATTGGCTTCATCGAATATACTCCTTTCCAGGCTCTTATTGTGTGCTCTTGTCACTTTGGTGGAGGAGGAAAGCCTGGGAATGGAGCGGACATTGTAGCGTAAGTTCGTGATTCACTCGGGCGAAACCGAAAAATAGCCGAAGCACTCCGGAAATTGTCACGTGAGCTTATCGCAATAAGAATACGTCATGTTGCATAGCAACCTGTAAGGCGACTAATGGCTCCGTCAATTCCAAGCCCGACCATCCCCCCCGTGCATTTGTCGAGCATTTTACAACTTTTCCATCCTGGGGTGGGGCATTTGCTATAACCGGGCAGCCCGGGGATGGGGCATTGTCAAAGGCAACGCGATCTTTCGTATTTTAAAAACACGTTTTGTTGTTTATTTAAAATTTCCTGATTGCCCCCGATAGAAAAATATAAAAACTGAGTTGATATTAAACCTCGCTTGAGTCCCGCACTTTTCAAGTGTACCGTAGCCCCACCCCGCCCCACATATGCAAACATTTGCACCGTTGCTTTCCACATGCGAACCAAAAATGTCAAAGATGGCGGAACGATGAGATGTTGATGAGATTGAATTTTGCGAGTGCACGTTATACTTACTGACTACAAAGCTGCCTTATCATCAAGGTAGTTAAACATTGAAATATGAATATGAAGTTCCTGACTAAATCAGTTGTTGTATTATTTGTTAAGTTTCGTTGCTCTCCTGAGGTGCGTTGCAGTTGTAATGAAAAAATGTTCCAAAAACCATGACAATGATTACAGGTATAAATAAAGAGCTATGTATTTGTGAACAATAGATTATAGTGTCCATCAGTAGTTTAGCCTTTTGGGTTAGAAAAAAAATCGTTAAAAATCCTCTGGAACAGGGTATCTTTTTTCAACATTTAGTCTGGAATAGGGTCGCAAAATTAGCGTTTTGTGCTCTGGTACAGGGTAAGGGTTTTATAGGCCAGCGGCACACCCCCACCCAATTTTTTTGGGAGTACCCCCCCCCCCGGTGGGGGTTGATACCTCTATATTTATATCGTCTAGTGGTAAGATAGATAACCTTTTTAGCTCAGCAATTCGCGCGCATGCGCGAAGTATAAGCTTTCGGGTTTGTGGGGAAAATTTGGCGTTTGTAAACTTTTCTTGGTAATTCCGCTGACCAGTGCAATATTTTGGTAGGCATTAGGGGTCGGGGGTTGTAGCCGGCCCTCATTGCAAAAACAAAATGGCGGCCGGTTGTTTCTGTAAGGACGGTATTTCTCTCATCTTACACATTTAACTACATTTAAAATATAGACCTTTTTGGAGTTCCGATGCCAACAAACGGATACATTCTGCGCCCGGATTCAGCGATTCCTTCGTTCGGTTTGAAAAATACTACTGAAGGATTGAAATTATTTCTATCACGAACGGAAATCTGTGGTTTCTATATAAGCAGAGGTCTATAACTAGAGGTTTCCATCTAGCATTGGGCGCGGCCCATCAGATTCGCAGTTAGGCTATTTTTAGACACTTTTCGCGCGAAACCAGCAGCCAATCACGCACCATGCCTGACAAATATGGTCATTGAACGCGCTAGCTCGACAATTTTTGTTCAAGACGGTTTGTTCGTCGATTGAAAAGATGGCTAAAATCACTAAGTAAAAAGCCTTGGCCCTTCTAAATCAAACAAAAGTTAATTCTACTAAATAATGCACGAAGTTTGGAACGAAATATTTAATGGGAAATGCCTGTAAAATGTACAACTAATGCGACTGAAAGAGCACTAAAGGCAGCCTGAAATTAATTTACGGGAAGACCGCGGACACAATTAAGGACGGTGCCTCTTAATACCAAAAGTATTTTGCGCGGTTTATGACTATGCGGAAAAGCAGTTAATCTTAGCAAGGGCTATTGATTCCAAAAAGAAAATTGGGGTAACCACGCATTTTTCAGAGATAGATCAAGCTTCAATGTGGAAAAAAAATGCTGAAATAGCATTTTCTCGGAAAAAAGAAAAATATATTTTTTCGCAGATTCCTTTAAATTGCCTTGACATACACGAAAGCAACAATACATATAAAAAGCTTTAAAATACTTAACGAATGGTAATATAACAACTACTGTATATAAGTTTTTTAAATTAAAAATCATCGCAATGTAGCCATTATCAACCTGACAGCTCTCCTTAGGTATGCCAAAAATACAGTTCTAAATAACGTTTGCACACAACAAAAAATTAATCATATGTTTAATAGGCTTACCGCTTGTCCATTTTATAACATAAAAAGTAGGGGGTCACCACGCGTTTTTGTAAGTTATATGAAGAAAAACGACCATATATTTCAATGACGCGATAAATTATGCGCAGAACGTATGCGCAGTAACAATAGGAGGCACCGTCCTTAATTCGTCCAAAGAATGAAAAACCTGTTTACAACACAAGTTTAAGCTTAGTCTATTCAGTATTGTTACCTTGTATTTCGACGAGGCTTGTCAATTCCAGCTGAATTAAGTTTTAAAATCAGCACAATAAATATCCATGGATCAGTTAAGGACGTTAAGCCGTTATTCAAAGATCACTTCACAGTGAAATTCTCTTTCTTTCCATCCATGTAGACATTGAGGGTTTCCTTTGTTCTTTTACTTCAATGAACTTGATTTCAAGCTCAGTTCGTTATTCTGTAGTCGCGCAAGTTTTGCCCGCCGTAAGCTTATGAACAAGTGAAACCTTCGGCTGCGTACTGAGCTGTCCGTTCAACTTGTAAAATGAATATAATGTTCAGCTCCACAACTATTTCGAATCTTCCCATGTTAAGCTAAACCATCTGCACAATTTTCCAGAATATACGAAACTTTGGAGAGATTGAACGAAGATGAGAAACCTTTGTCTTTTCATTCAACTTTCGACAACTTGCCAACTGGACACCGCGCCAAGTTTTGCCGCCGAATTCATACCAATCATGCTTCATTTAGATTGAACTGAAAAATCACTCAGTCGATTTATAGTTTTACAAAAAGTATACCGAAGTTTGACCTAAATTGAGTGAAGTATTTAAACAATTATTACATTCTGCTGTGACGCTTTTCGCTTTTCCTTGGCCGGCAAAGTTTCTGCCTTTGCGTAGCGCTCGCATATTAAAAATGGTTCAACGTGATTGGCTGCTGGTTTCGCGCGAAAAATGTCTAAAAATAGCCTAACTGCGAATCTGATGGGCCAAGACCCAATACCAGAGATGGAAACCTCTAGTTATAGACCTCTGATATAAGCTTATATCGAAGCACATTTGGACCCATGCCCGATCGATGAATCAAGGGGTTATACAACTTCAAAAACACCAGGAATAAACACTGAAGGGTTCCACCAGGGCATATTTTAGGCTCGATCGTCGGCCCGACCGCCGAAAAAGATACGGGAAATTGAAGCGTTCAACTGAACTCTGGCGTTTGGAGGCCCTTCACTTCAAATGGATTTCAAGACTTAGGATGTAGGAAATGAAAACTGACACCACGGGACGGTCGGTAATTGTTATGTCTATGTGTTATTTGCTTTATAACAAAAATTATTGTTCAACTGATCATTTGATTCCAATAAAAATAATATTTAACTTTTTAATTTAAACTTTTGTAATTTCGTATACAATTCGATCGATCGATAGCTTTGAACCGAAAACAAATAAAGTGTTTATTTGAATCAAAATTTTGCCTGCAAAGCCTTTTTGCCTGTTATTGTAGCTTATTGTGTTGACCTTTTAAGGTCAAACACAATAAGCTACAAAACTTAAAAGTTTGCTGAGCTGCAAGTCACGCGTCGTATATTCCCTACGCGTTGCGTGACGACACAAATAACGGCTGCGGAGGAGACTAATCTGATGGCCGACCTGTGTTTGGATAAGTTGGTGAAAAATACCCACCTTAATAGAGTAGGTTGGATTTTACCGGTCTTCTGTGTGGCAACCAGTGCGATCCTAACGGTAGTGCTTCTTGCTAACGAACCCAAAGAGGAAGATCAATTCAAATGCTACGATGTTCCTAAAGAAGCGAAGCTTCGCGACGAGTGCTACGATGCCTACAACCGACGGTACAACAAGTTCAACTTACCCTTGTATGGTCACATTCTCCTTGAAATGGCTCTGATCATGATTGTCTACATAATGTACTCTTTGTGCGTCAGTAGACGCATAGAAAAGCTGGCTTCGAGTCATCAGGTATCCGCAGAAAATCAAATTCGTCCCACAGAACGCAAACTTTTCTGCGTTTACATGATCCAGGTATTCATGAGGTGTATTCTCGTGGTGGGTCTTTATGTTAAGCGCCGTTCATGTTTCCTTCACTAACATTTCCTGAACAGTTTTCATGTTCTCGCTCGGAAGGCAACACTTCAAACGTTATTACGTCAGTCAGTGGGTTGAACAGTACAACCTCGACACCAGCACCTTACATCTGCAAAAACCCTCATGCTGCGATAAAGACAGGCTGTGGAATTACATGGTTGGTCGTGACTGTATGTGTCCTCGTTCTTTCCGTATTTGAAATAATCTACCTCACCTGGAAAGCAACGAAGGACACGAGATTCACTGAAGACAGAACGTTCTGGAGACGTTACCTGAACGGAAAATCAGTTAATGATCAGATTCCAAATCCAGATTCGGCTGTAAGACTGTAAACATGAACTGGTAAACATCGACAGATCGAGAGCTGAAGATGAAAAGGGGGTCCCACTTCTGGATGTAGGCCCTACACTTATAGAGACTTATAATAATAGAAACCAAGAAACCATTTTCGCTGATCAGAGAGAAACCGCACCTGTTATTCTTGACGAGGTGCACATCATGATCAGCCCGCACTGAATCCTGTGGATCACAATTATTGCAACCAACGAGCAACACCTTGCATTGATCAGGATCATAGCGGTACACCACCTGAAATTATACATAAAGGAGATTTAGAGGGAGTAAAGAGGATCCTTTTGGAACAAGGCAACGATCTGTTGTTGAAGAAAAAATTTGGGGAATTCAAGGCGAGTCTATTATAAAAGATTAATGAATTTCAAACACTGAGCAAACTACTAATTGGCATAGAAGATAATCGCACGTTCCGTTTTTGTTAATTAGTCACTTAATTCTCTTACGACATTTCAAAGCATTTTCCAATTAATAATTATTAGTTCCATGTAATTTCCCAAGATCACAAGGGGGATTGTACATAGATAGACCTAGATAGACCCATTACCCACTGATAATTTCAGGACATAAAAAATATAGGTGAGCAGCAAGCTTGGGGAGTAGCAATTTTAAAACTCCTAGGCTACGTTCACATTGTACCGGATCCACTTTGGATCAGGTACAAAATTTGCACAGATAGGCCTTCCATTCACACTGTAACTGCTATCCGGACTGCCTATATGTATATCCTATCTGTGTAAGTTTTGTACCTTTTTTAAAAATTTTTAATTGGAATGCTTTATTAAACAATTAACAACCATTTACAATTAACTATATTACTTAATTAACAATGAGTATTACAATGTAAGTTTTGTACCTGCTCTGCTCCTGGAGCAGGTACAGTTTTGGATCCATAACGGTCTAAAGTTGTACTGGCACAGTGTGAGCAGTAATTTGAACGGTTCCGTTTTCGTATCAGTGATGCCATTTTTAAAGATTTGGCCGGCATTCTGCATGTGCATGATTTCCATCTGTCTTGATTGTTCTGCGCAGGAGTAAAACGATTGTGGACCGGTACAGTGTGAACAAATGAAAATGCAATACCGGGACAGTGTGAACAAGTGTAAACTTGCACGGATCCAAACTGTACCTGCACGGATCCAACCAGTGCACCGGTACAATATGTGACCGAAGCCCTAGTTGCTTCATGCTACAGAAACCATAGATAAGCTTCGGTACTGATGTCAACCACCTTGGATCCTAAGATCCCTTGAACAGACTTAAACCTTTTAACGCAAAAGACACAACAGCCCTTTTTTATGTTACAGGAAACAGCTTTGCACCTGGCAGTAAGACATGGCCATGAAAGTATCGTCAAATATTTGTTGGAGATCGGTGCTGACATCCATCGCTACTGACCATGTAAGATCTTATAGATTAGCTTGTGATAGTCATGTCTTTGTTGTGTTAAATTTAGATTTGTTTTGGTATACATGTACATGAATTTTTTTAAGAACAGTTGCTATTTATTTTCCATTATCTTATAATCTGAAAAGGAAAATAAATATTAAAATCAAAACTGTTTAATAAAATTTCAAACCAACATCTTTTAACTACTACTGATCCTGAGCTCCAAAGGGAGCCGACAGGTACAATGGCCTAGATAGTACCTAGTAGTTATAGTGTGTAGGACAGCGACTCCATTATCAAGTGATCCAGTTGTACATGTGTTAATATCCGTCCCAGATGTCCATGCTTCACGCACCATTTGGTTTTATTCCCCATTTTAAAAAAATCCTGTCATATGATTACTATTTTTGTGGCTCGCATGACTGCTCAAGTCGAACTGTCATGACAACAATGAAGAAAAGTTTTACTCGCAACTATGTGACTGCAAAGTTTTCTTCATTGACAGTTCAACGGCTCTTTGACTTTAGCGGTCACACTAGCCATAACCTGCGATCAGGCCTCCTCGAAGAGAGGAGGCCTGATACAATTACTTGCCGGATCTCATGTACAACATTCAGATTCTGAATGTTTTCCTGATTGGTCGAAAAACAATACTTCCGTCAATCATGCGTACCTAATATGGCTTTTGTCAATCCGGCGTGTACGCTCGATTAAAGTACAAGAAAGGCCTTCTACTTCCCACTCCGCTACCGCCTTTTGCGAAGGAAGGACTCTTCTGAATCATTACTAAGCCAATATAAAGATCTTACATTTAAAACGGCTGAAGCTTTCCGCTTAAAAAATGGTTATTTGATTCAAATTTCTAAACGGAATCATGGAATCATTCGGCAATTGGGCAATTTTTCTGAGCTCGAATTTTTTTTCCCGTCTTTTGTTTGCGAGTGAGTGAGTGAACTCGCTTTGCACTATTTTTTTTTTCCTCTACTTTTGCTGTGCACAATTTTTTTTGGGTAATTGGCCCAACCCCCCCCCCCCCCCCCCCCCCCTCTCAAAATAAAATGGTCCATCCCTAACAGGGTTCGCACGGGTCCTTGAAATCCTGGAAAGTCCTGGGATTCTGTTCTGGCATTTTGCAGGACTGGAAAGTACTGGAAAACAAGTGATTGTTTTAACAGGTCCTGGAAAGTCCTGGAAATCTCCGTAAATTCAATGGAAATTCAGTGACATGAAGAAAGAACGGTCACAACATAAACTAAATCGGGTGGAGGAAATAATTTTCTCAAAAAATTAGAAAAAGATGTTGTGAAACAACAAATACATGTAAGTTGTGCATTTGGTGTCTGGAAAATCTACAGGACTCTTGGAAAAGTTCTGGAAAACTGTTTCTGAAAAGGAGTGCGAACCCTGTATGTATTGATTAGTTCTCTTTTGTCTTATTTTTTCCAGCATTTACGCACTGTTCTTCACACTGCTGTTGATGAAACTGATGGCATTAACATGATCACGTAATTCTCCTATGTCAAGGTGTTAAAGTTAATGCCACGGAAGAGGTGAGAAGTTGCATGCTTTTGGGCCAGGGTCAACGATGTGGGGGGGGGGGGGGGGGGGGGGGGGGTACAGAAACCAGGATAATAAGCAGCTCTGGCAGACTTTACTCCTTGGAAGCTACCTGCAGCCTGAACCAGTTTTGCAGCTACTAGTTATAAACATTTAACTAGCTTTAAAAGAAAAAAAGCAAACACCTTTGTTCAACGAATACTGAATACTGAATACTGAATACTGAATACATCCTACAGTACTTCACAACGGGCGGTCAAAATGAAGATCGATTGAAAAAAATGAATTTTAAGGTTATGTTGGTGCTGTGAATTAGAGAAACTCTTCTCTATAAGGGACGTGTTCTCAGTATGGTCATCGATAAACATACTGAACGATGAAAGAACGTCTATCGCACTTCAGAGTTCGCTCTTCTTCGGTCATTCAACATCGCAATTACTGCAGTTCGAAATAAGGGGTGTTTAATTTAGGCCATGAGAACTTTGTTCGAGATAGTGGGGGATTCGAAATAGCTTTTGAATAGAGTTTGAGATAGGCAATAGTAACTGACTGAAAACAGTAAGCAAAACCAAGGGGAACGGGTTCCAGTCCAAGATAGTGGGGGGTTCGAGATAGCCGGGGTTCGAGATAGCTGCAGTCTACTGTACTATTTTTGACAGAAAAGGTAACCCTTTCATATACATACAGTTGAAATACTGCATCCCTTTTACGACTTTAACTAAACTTTTCGCTTAGTAGCCCTTAAAATATTGGATGAATCAGCCGTTAGGTGCATCTGAAAGGCCCTTTGATTCTCTGTATGAGTTTTTCCAACGAAATCGAAGTCGTGATCGACGATTGCCATTAATAAACAACGATCTCGGAGATTGAAGGGACTATTTACAAATTATCGTGATCAGATAGAAAATATCTAATGCGCGAAATGTTACCAAAAATTAACGACACAAAAACAACGATTTTGTTTAAAAAAATTGATGATTTGTTAAAAAAGCGTGACAAAATCGAAGTCTGCAGGTAACCCATAGAAAGGCTCCCCTTTTAAACACCTAAATGACAGTTTTCCTTACCCTTTTCTATAGTTCAACTCATGAAATCCCTACCCTTTTATATACCTCCAGCCTGAAAAAGCTACCCTTCCGGACGGAGCCTACCCATATAGTCCATTATAGGGAGTACCCCTTCCCCCCATGGGGGCATATACCTATACTGTGACTTATTTCCGCATGTCTTCAGAATTTGTTGAGCTTCATAATTTCTTCTTTTTATTACAGTATGGAAATACTCCTGTTAAGCTTGCAGCAGAGAAAGGAAACATCAGTGTTGTGAAGTTACTTATGGAGAAAGGAGCAGATATTACCATTGCTGATAAAGTAAGATAATGTCAGTGCTCATAGGTTGGTGGGCATTTCAGCAGTGTAGAATTTCACCAGGCTCTAGAGATCTGGACTGGAATTCCTCCATACTCTAAAGATCTGGACTTTGAATTCCCTCAGGAGATCTTGACTGGAATTCCCCCAGACTCCAGAGATCTGGACTGGACTTCTGAGATCTGCAATGAAATTCCTCAGGACTCCAGAGATCTGGGCTATAATTCCCCCAGACTCTGGAGATCTGGACTGGATATCTAGACTGGAATAGATAGAATTCCCCCTAAATTCACTTTGGAAACTCCAGGTTTCAACTACAACAGAGATTGCAGTGGATTTCAACAGATTCTGCCTGGAAACCAACCTGGACCAGGAATTCTGGTTGAATTCCATTGGAATTCAAGGTCAAATTTTACCAGGGGATATTGATTGTAGTGGATCGAATATATAAAATGTTAATTTTATTAGAAAATGGTTGGTGTAAATTAAGTTCAGAGCTTTAAATTGGTAAATTATTTATAAATGTTTGCGGACATTTTTAGAGCGAAAACACAACTCTACATGTTGCTGTTATGAAAGGCCACAAACAAGTGTTAGAAATGTTACTGAAAAGAGTAGCTGGAACAGGAATCATTGGAAAACAAAACAAGGTATCTTCCTTAAAGTAAACTGTAAACATACGGGAAGTGGGAAGTTCAGGTTCAGGGCTTCCCTCTCTCTTTCTCCACTCGGGAGTATAAATGTGTACTAGCAAATTGTTAGTCAAGGGCAACTTGACAAAGTGCTTGGGAGTAATATAACCTGCAATGGACTAGCATCTCATCCGGAGGGGAAGGGAGGGAGTTGTAATACTCCTAGTCAGAATCTGCCTGGATTTAAGCTCCAGCACCATCTGATTGTGGCTCCTTTAATCCTTTCACTCCCAGAGTCAAACCTTTGGTCAATAAATGTGGTTGCGCCTTTTGAGTCTGTGAATGAAACCTTAGCGTGTGACCATTCAAATGAAAGCTATTGTACAGTACATTCATGTAGTGCTGTTTGTTTTTGATAATTTTGGCAAAATGAAATTCAAGATTCTTTACTCAGTTTTGAACTAAGCACTCTTGGGAGTTAAAGGGTTAATCCTTTTGATTGGAACAGTCAATTTTACTGATATGTAAGAGAGCTTGAGGAACCTTTGGTAATGGGTGCATGAATACAGATAAGAGAGAGAAAGTACAATGGAAACTTAAAAAAGATGACTTATTGTTGAATATGAAATAAAATAAACTATCTAGTAGATTGCTTGCAGTCCGTTTCTCTCTCAAAATAATCTGTTCTGGCTCGAAAGGAGCATGTCGCACCAAATTTTGGACGGGAGGGATTGGGACGAGATGAGGGAGTGCTGCCCCAACCCTGCTCATTCATACCGCCATCTTTTGCGTACATGCCTAAGGGGATAAACACTTGACGGACCCTAAGAGAAAATGGGGACTAGCATCATAGGCATGCAATGCGTGCAAAGCACAACTATGACGCTAGATAATATTATACTTCTTTTATAGGACAAAAACACTCCTCTTCACTTGGCTGTTGAAAGGCAACGTCCCCAGTGTGTTGCAATGTTGTTAAATTCTGGTGCAGGTACCACACTAGCTGTACAAAATAAAGGTACAGCAAAATTCATAATATATGCATAGTCAGGCACAGTGAGATAACAAAATTAATTCATGCCTGGATCCTTCAAAATAATGTTATTTTCCTATAAATTCCATATTGACGTGTACATTCTTGCATCTGTATTTTTGACATCACCCCACACATATCCATATTTTGGCTGAGCAATAAATTCAATGTAACCACAGATGTGGATGTTATAGAGAGGTGGACATTGTAGAGAGGTCGACATTATAGAGGGGTGGACATTGTAGAGAGGCGGATGTTATAGAGAGGTGGACATTGTAGAGAGGTGGACATTATAGAGGGGTGGACATTGTAGAGAGGTGGACATTGTAGAGAGGTGGACATTATAGAGGGGTGGACATTGTAGGGAGGTGGACATTGTAGAGAGGTGGACATTGTAGAGAGGTGGACATTGTAGAGAGGTGGCCATTGTAGAGAGGTGGACATTGTAGAGAGGTGGACATTGTAGAGAGGTGGACATTATAGAGGGTGGACATTGTAGAGAGGTGGATGTTATAGAGAGGTGGACATTGTAGAGAGGTGGACATGTAGGTGTAGAGGTGTAGAGGTCAGTGAACATTGTAGAGAGGTGGACGTTGTAGAGAGGTGGCTGTTATAGAGAGGTGGACATTGTAGAGAGGTGGACATTATAGAGGGTGTGGACATTGTAGAGAGGTGGATGTTATAGAGAGGTGGACATTGTAGAGAGGTGGACATTATAGAGGGGTGGACATTGTAGAGAGGTGGACATTGTAGAGAGGTGGACATTGTAGAGAGGTGGACATTGTAGAGAGGTGGACATTGTAGAGAGGTGGACATTGTAGAGAGGTGGACATTGTAGAGAGGTGGACGTTGTAGAGAGGTGGCTGTTATAGAGAGGTGGACATTGTAGAGAGGTGGACATTATAGAGGGGTGGACATTGTAGAGAGGTGGACATTGTAGAGAGGTGGACATTGTAGAGAGGTGGACATTGTAGAGAGGTGGACATTGTAGAGAGGTGGCCATTGTAGAGAGGTGACGTTGTAGAGAGGTGGATGTTATAGAGAGGTGGACATTGTAGAGAGGTGGACATTGTAGAGGTGGACGTTGTAGAGAGGTGGCTGTTATAGAGAGGTGGACATTGTAGAGAGGTGGACATTATAGAGGGGTGGACATTGTAGAGAGGTGGATGTTATAGAGAGGTGGACATTGTAGAGAGGTGGACATTATAGAGGGGTGGACATTGTAGAGAGGTGGACATTGTAGAGAGGTTGGACATTGTAGAGAGGTGGACATTGTAGAGAGGTGGACATTGTAGAGAGGTGGACATTGTAGAGAGGTGGACATTGTAGAGAGGTGGACATTGTAGAGAGGTGGACATTGTAGAGAGGTGGACATTGTAGAGAGGTGGACGTTGTAGAGAGGGTGGCTGTTATAGAGAGGTGGACATTGTAGAGAGGTGGACATTATAGAGGGGTGGACATTGTAGAGAGGTGGACATTGTAAGAGAGGTGGACATTGTAGAGAGGTGGACATTGTAGAGAGGTGGACATTGTAGAGAGGTGGCCATTGTAGAGAGGTGGGACATTGTAGAGAGGTGGACATTGTAGAGAGGTGGACATTGTAGAGAGGTGGACATTGTAGAGAGGTGGACATTGTAGAGAGGTGGACATTGTAGAGAGGTGGACGTTGTAGAGAGGTGGCTGTTATAGAGAGGTGGACATTGTAGAGAGGTGGACATTATAGAGGGGTGGACATTGTAGAGAGGTGGACATTGTAGAGAGGTGGACATTGTAGAGAGGTGGACATTGTAGAGAGGTGGACATTGTAGAGAGGTGGCCATTGTAGAGAGGTGGACATTGTAGAGGTGGACGTTGTAGAGAGGTGGATGTTATAGAGAGGTGGACATTGTAGAGAGGTGGACATTGTAGAGGTGGACGTTGTAGAGAGGTGGCTGTTTAGAGAGGTGGACATTGTAGAGAGGTGGCCATTGTAGAGAGGTGGACGTTATAGAGAGGTGGACATTGTAGAGAGGTGGACATTGTAGAGAGGTGGACATTGTAGAGAGGTGGACATTGTAGAGAGGTGGACATTGTAGAGAGGTGGCCATTGTAGAGAGGTGGACATTGTAGAGAGGTGGACATTGTAGAGAGGTGGACATTATAGAGGGGTGGACATTGTAGAGAGGTGGACATTGTAGAGAGGTGGCCATTGTAGAGAGGTGGACATTGTAGAGAGGTGGACATTGTAGAGGGGTGGACATTGTAGAGAGGTGGACATTGTAGAGAGGTGGCCATTGTAGAGAGGTGGACATTGTAGAAAGGTGGACATTGTAGAGGGGTGGACATTGTCAGAGAGGTGGACATTGTAGAGAGGTGGCCATTGTAGAGGGGTGGACATTGTAGAGAGGTGGACATTGTAGAGAGGTGGCCATCGTAGAGAGGCAGACGTTATAGAGAGGTGGACATTATAGAGAGGTGGCCGTTGTAGAGAGGTGGCCATTATGGAGAGGTGGCCATTGTAGAGAGGTGGACATTGTAGAGAGGTGGCCGTCGTAGAGAGGCAGACGTTATAGAGAGGTGGACATTATAGAGAGGTGGCCGTTATTGAGAGGTGGCCATTGTAGAGAGGTGGCCGTTTGAGAGAGGTGGCCATTGTAGAGAGGTGGCCATTGTAGAGAGGTGGACATTAGTGGAGGTTCAACTGTACTGTATAATCTTGATTGTTCTTTTTTTTCTGTGTTTTGTTTTCTCTCCTTTTTTTGACATTACAGCAACATCAAACACCAGTGGAGCTAGCAAATGGAAACAAGGAGATCATTGATCTTCTGAATAATCCTGATAAAGCAGCAGAGGTCAGTTTGTTTGATCAGCATTCATAGACAAATTATTTCTATTGCTTCTCTCTCAATTAGTCAAAAGGAGGGGAATGGCCGGGGGGAATGGCTAAATCAAATGATAATGAAAAGTCGTTTAATATATTTGCTTTATCTCAATTGACCTACAATGTGAAAACCATTTCAGATTTTACCGAAAAAGGCCAAGCCAGCTGCTGCAGCTGAGATAGGAAGAGGCGGTTCTGTGAAGACAGATAGTCGTAAGTGATCCTTTGGCCAATGTTGGATGTTTGACGTACATGTTTCTTAGCCTAAGGGTTCTTATCATTGGTCGGCAATTTAATGAGATTCGAGTGTCGTAAAACCAAAACCTGAAAGCAGTCACAGTGACCAACCACAAAAAACCTAAACAACAGAATGAACCAAAGAAAACTCGAAATAAATACACGTGGCCAGTGCCAAGTGCGGGAAAATACGTGTGACAAGTCACAATTGGTTTTGATTTTAAATCTAATTGGCAGTGGCTTGGTGAGTGTTTTAAACACAGAGTGTAGTAAGCCTCCGCGAGCAAACGGGGAAACATTTGTTGCGGACGCAAAATGTTTCTGAAAGAATTCAGAAACACTTTTTGCGACTTGGACGCAAAATTTGCGTGCGCGGGCAAACGGGGAAACATTTGCGTCCGCAACAATGTTTCCGCAACAATGTTTCCTCGTTTGCCACGGCCTTAAGACAACAAAACTTTTAAGTTCATATTACATGAGACGATTTAAATGTTGCGTTAAAGTTAATATCGTGTAACATTGCGCATTTGGCTGATATTAACGCAACATTATGTTGCGACAACATGTTGCAGGTCTTTTTAAAGCAATATGTTGCCCGACGTTATATGCTGTGTTAAAAATCATTTTGTGTTACATCACCTTAGTTCACACTGTGATAAGAAACCATGTTTTTTTGCCATTCAGAGCATGGGCACTACAGTGAACTATAAAGTCGACCATGTGATATTTCTAGTATGTACTGTATTTTCATATCTGCTGTCCTGTAAATACTTACTATCAGGGGGCTAGCAGTGAGGCCTGGGACCTAGTATATATGATTGCACATTTAAGAAATTTGGCCGAGCGAGACTAAGTACTGGTTTGTTTTAAAATAAACATGGCGGACGATGGCGGACATGATGTGCGTTTGTGTTCGTTCAGAAATATTTTGGCGATTCCACGTTCAAACATCTATGGGAACGATTCGGTCGCTGTTTAACTGAACTTTGGTCATTGTGGGACACCATGGATGAAAATTCCACAGCAAACTCCCGTAGAGGTACGTTTCTCGAATGATTGACAGATTTCTTTACTTGTGCGATCATGTATAGCGGAAAAGCGGCAAGATCAAAGGGCGCTGCCTGCCCCCCCCCCCCCCCCCCCCCCCTGCTTACTATAATAGGTAATCTGCGATAAACGTTTATTCACTCTATCAGTTGTTCCAGTTCAAATCAGAGCAGACAATGTGATCATTAACCAACAATACACAACAACTGTTAAAAACGGGAATGTAGCTATCGGACCTGGTAGCCAAGTGGTCAACGCACAAGATGCAACTGCTAAGTAAGTGGAGCTTACTGTAGTACCTGTAGCATGAAGCAATTATGAGTATTTATACCCTCCTGAATAGGTCCCGGGGGGGGGGGGGGTACTCAAAAAAGTTTTATACGTGGAGGCTCCGCCCAGAGGTCCAACCCCTTACCCTTTCATATACCATTTTTCACAGAAAAGGTACCCCTTTCATATACCTTCCATAGAAAATGGTACCCCTTTCATATACCTTCCATAGAAATTATGAAAATGGTACCCCTTTCATATACCTACAGCAGAAGCACTGCATCCCTTTTCTATACCCTTGTAATGAACTTAATGAACAATATATATCACCAGAAATCATCAAGCATTACGGTAGAGATGTTAACCAAACAATAATATCATTTACTCGTGAAATCCCTACCCTTTCGTATACTTCAACTCGTGAAATCCCTACCCTTTCACATACCTCGAGCCTAAAAAAGGACCCCTTTTGGGCGGAGCCTCCCCGTATAGTCCATTATAGGGAGTACCCCCCCCCCCCCCGGGAATAGGTTACCTCCCAGTACTAGGAATACAGTATTCCAGATAAGAAGCAGGTCTCGAGTCAAAAACCTGACAAATAATGGAAAACTTCAATCTGCAGCAGTGATTAATCTCTAGCTTCTCTTTACCTTCCTATGCCAATTCCAAGTGTAAAGGTCATGAGAATATAGGACCTGATCTTTGACTACAATTCAAATTCTCCCATAAAGAATTAGAGAAAATGTATGAAAAACTGAGCTAAGCAGTGAGGAGAATTTTGACTCTGATATCTTTTTTTCTTAGTGCACGTCCTCAACCCCAGCTATCTGGTCAGAGTAATTATAATGCCAACATAGAAGGTGGCAACGCAAGTATGGGTGACTATTGCGTGACCAATGTGGGCGCAGGAACACCCAGGTAACAAAAATTCAATGCATTGGTTTGCTATCTTTTTTTATGTGCGGACACACCAAACTTATTGTTAGCGGTTTTTTAATGACTGTCACAAAAGGAAAACCAAAGTAATCACATTTGGTTAATAGTCACAACAACAAACGGAAATAACGCATTCAACCAATCAGAACTCGAAACAAAAGCATGCAACCGGTGCCAAGCGCGGGAAAATAACCGGCGGTAAGCGCGGGAAAGTAAGCAACCCGTGCCAAGCGCGGGAAATCATGAAACCGGGCAACCGGCGGTAAGCGCGGGAAAACGCGCGTAAAACAAGCCTCCTGATTGGTTGAAAAAATCGCATGCAACACGTTCTAACCATTCAGAGCAAACACGAGCTTTTTAACCAATAGCACACTTGCACGATGTCGTCACTTGACTACAACTACCAGAATTCATTTCGTTTTTCCTTTATTATTTTAATTTTCAAATCCCATTGGGGTTTAAATAACAATGGCTCTAATTAGCATGAGAAAAAGAAAAACTGGAGGATTCTGGTAGTTGTAGTCAAATGACGCCATCATGCAAATCTCCTATTAGAGAGCTAAGCAAATCCAAAACCAAAGCAAGCACATTAATTACTTTTGACAGTCAATCTAAAAGCCGCTCTTTGTAACATCAAAGCTTTCATTTTCAATTTAATTCAACTGCGGGAAAAACGCTACTTTTATGGCCTGTTCAGGTAGCGCTAAACTGATGAGTGTAGCTTTTACCTTTCTTTAATTTCCAACACTAAACGTAAATAGAAGATGTAATAATGTAATTAAGCAACGTCCCTTGTTGGTAGGCTAACCTTAGATACATCAAAACAATGCTCCGATAAATAATTCATACAGTTAACACTGAAATATTTGATTTTTTTTATTTCTATCAGACGCTCCAAGCACTGCTCTGTGCAATAATTATCAGGAGGGGAGTTTGGAAAATGGGCTTCATGTAGCCATGCTTCCCTAACATGACCTCCTGATGCTGGTGCATGCGCTGGTGCGACAGTAGGTGAAACCGCATGCGGCCTGCGGAAACAATCCATCGACGCATGCTCGCGCTTGTCCTTCCAGCAAGGAATCTTTCCACAGAACAGAACGACATGCGATAGAAGATTCGATTCCTGACGGGACCCTCCCTGCGGAAACAGTTGCGAGAGCTACCACCCCCAACGGCGAAGCCTTACGTCCTGGTGATCCCGGTAGAGCCTGGGGCGAACACTCGTTGACTGTTTCAAGCGACAACTCGAGTAGTGGAATTCAAACGTCGAGAAATGAAGATTCTACGGATATCCAGGTGGAAGACGAGAATCCGGAGGATGATCTTCAAGGTCATAAGACATGTGAACGCGACTGCTACCTTATGTAAACTTTTTTGAAGTCGAGGATCAAACAAAGTGGCCGGCGAACTATACATTGAACGTTTTCAATATATAAGCGGTGCATTTGGCTGAGGTTTTATAAAATGCTGCTTTTTGGCGTAATTTTTTAAGGTGCAAACACTGTCACCGCGTTTTTCACAAAACTGTAAGGAACGAAACTAGATTTTCATTAACGACGTAAGCATAAGCGCAAGTATAAGACAAGTACAGTCGAGGCTGTCTCAGTGAGCGGAAACTTTCGTAAGGAAAGCCTGGGAATAGAGCGGACGTTGTAGCGTAAGTGCAAGTTCGAGATTCACTCGGGCGAAACCGAAAAATAGCCGAAGCACTCCGGAAATTGTCACGTGAGCTTATCGCAATAAGAATACGTCATGTTGCTTAGCAACCTGTAAGGCGACTAACGCGGGCTCAGTTTTGAAGACGAGGTTACGATAAAACATTTTGCATACAGTCAACTCCCGTTATAACGGACATATTCTGGACCTCGATTTGGTGTCTGTAATAGCGAGAGTGCGTATATTAAATAGCAGAATACGGGACTTGTACATGTTGTATACATGTATAAGGCTCGAAAAAATAAAAACTGACTCGTAAAAATACCCAGCCGTATTACACAACTTTCCGCTGAATAAATTGTTTATTATACGACATATAATTCTTTCCAAAAATATAGGCTTTCAACAAAGCTTTCCGTAGCGTGCGGTCAGGGGGACTGAGACCCGTGTAATACGGTCGTATATTTGCTCTCGTCTTTGTGCGTATTCGCACTCTAAAATGCTATGTCGTATAATAAATGTACTTTATAGCGAGGTGTCCAAAAAGCGGTTGTTGACTGTATTGTTAAGAATGGATTGTGTTTGTAGAAATGTATATTAGTGACTCTCCTCCGCAGAGGCTCAATGGGGTTTTAGGAGAAATCCGCTGAACGTGGTGTGTGCAGGCGCAAGTACACTCACTTCGTTCAGCTGATTCTCCCATATACGAGCCTCTGCGGAGGAGAGAGTATTAGTGAAACATGTCAAAGAGTTATGTTGAATGGATGAATATAGTGATTTATTTTATTTGAATTCGTAAACAATGAAGGCTGATTATTGAAACGAAGTCGAAGCGATTTCCATTTGTCAGAAATGGCCGGTTTTTGGCTGAATTTTCTCAAACTCATTAATAATTTATCAAGGAAATCATAGTTTTAGTTTCGATGATATAACAAACACTTCGTGTTTCATTACAACAACAACAACAACAACAACAACAACACCTCGAAATTCGTCATAAATACTCCGTATTTTCAACTCTCTTCTCGGGGTTGGAAATCGGATGAAACACTGTCTCTCGTGTTTGATATAATACATAACCCTGGACTAGGTGAAATGTAACCAAGCCTCTGTATGAAAGCGAGGTTAGGGGTGACCATGAGATGATAGAGATCAGAAACTAGTTTACATAATAACAGAATAATTTACATTTGAAAAGAAGGAAGGTTTGTATCACAACAAAGTCACCTCCAGCCTCACTTCTGTTCAAAGGCCGGGATTCTAAGCACACAACTGTAAAATGGACTATTAGACTGCGAACTAGAGGTGGCTATCGGCTGATAGTTGGCGAGGTATGAAGTACCTGACTGTGTCAACTATCAAAGTCGATAGAAACCAAGAGTGAGCAATCTAATTATTTTAGCATAACTCAGTGGCTACTTTATTGACGGTTTGGTGATTACTTTTCGGCCGTAATGCACCAAAAACTGTGCGCACGCTCCAAGAGCCTTCTATCGATCGATAATAAGTGTCTGCGGTGTAGCCAATCAGATTGCGAGTTTGCCAATAGTCAGCCACAAGGTTATGCTGAATCGGGTTTGAAATTTGAAATGGTTGTCTCGTCTGTTTGAGTGGCATACCTGTAAACTAACCTTGAGCTAAGTGTATTACCACTATAAAATATTATTTTGGTTATTAAAACATAGTTCACGTAGACTGCGTTTACACGAGGTGTAACAAATGTAATCACATCGGCTTATGACTAAATTGGTGTTTACACGGAATTCTCTAAACGGTGACTAAAAAAAATTGTATTAAAGAAGCTACGTCACGGATGGCGCATCTTGGAAAATATTGGCCAATTTTTTTCAAGTTCGCCGTTCGCAATCCGTCTTAATCTTCTCCATCCTCAACCAGCCTTGTTCCTGTTTGGTTTATTATCACCTCTTTGGTGTTTTTCTACCTTAGTAAACTATTATTTGGAGGATTTCTTCAATTCGAAGGTGATTTTGCACTTGACATAGCTCCTTCAAATCCTGTATAAAATGTCGTTTAAGTATGCAGATGTATGGTAATCTGGTAAACGATCCCTACATGTTAACTATATTGCTTTTAATTTTTCCGTAATAAACTCGACGATTTCAAAACGTTTTACATGAAATTTAGCTACCTGTCGATTCATAATGATCGGCGTAATATCACGAAAAAAAATCCCCAAGTTGATGAATTTCTATATTCTCATTACTTATCAGCTTGACAATGTATTGATATTGTAAGGAGAAATTACATGTTGAATTGACGTTGTTATGATCATGTGTTAATATCGCGTATGCGTGCCAAAAGGAGTTTTTTATAAATAGTACTTTATCAATTCACCTGTTCGTCTCGGCTGGAAGCCATAAAGAATTAAACACTTACGCCAAGATTTTGGAAACATTCGCCGCTTACATTTTTAGAGATAAAAACTAAATGACGTCGCATTGTAGAACGGTTTAATTTGGCTGCAACTCATGACGCGCCGAAAACGGTGTTATCTATTTTTTTTCCTTCGCCAAGAAAAGGTTAGTACAGTAGTACATTATTTTGGAAAATTAATTTATTGAGAAATAGTCAATGACTGCCAACATTGTCGCTTAAAAGTGCTACTAAAGTAACGCAAATGCTACCTAGAAACATGCATATATTCTACATATATTCATCTGGCATCGGGTTTTTGTAAACAATATTGAAAACATTTCCCTGGTCTGTCGATGTATTGTTAATTTGAGCTTTTAAACTGTGAGTAAACAAATGGGATCTCTACTAAGTAGAGCATTTCAAAGCAACGAGATTAGTGGAAAGACTTGTTCAAGCGATATTTCTACTGCAAGGACGTGGAGAAAGAAAAAGATTGTACCACATATACATATTGCTACGCCGACAATACTCCGGAGACGAGCGGCGTTTATCAAGCACGAGAAGACACACTCAACAGATAATATTGATAGAAACAAACTTTGGATAAATTGGGCACCACGAAGGTTTTCATGGCCAAATGCTGAGCGCCGGAAAGTAGAGAACAGAAGAAATGAAGAATTTCCAAACGACGGATAATGCTACGACAACTGTACGTATGTGGTTGTATGTAATTTGGTGGATTTATTGATTCGTGTCAAAGCAACGTTTTGGCAAATGTTTCGTCGACTTGCAAATTGATCATTTATGGCAAAAGCGAGTGGTAAGGAAAGATGTTGAGTTGAACACAGCGCCGGTATTATAATTCAAGCAGGAATATTCACAAATGGGAATAATTTGAGTGATTCAGACGTCTACGCATAAACCACGATACGGAATGAAAAATAATTTGCCACGATTATTGCAAGTCAAATTTGCTCTCACGCAAAGAACTTATTACATCTTGACGCTCTTCAAATTAATCAACAAAACAACAGACAAACAAGAAAATATTAAAAAATTGTGCTTTGATGCAATGTATATTTTTTTGAAGCCATATATTGTTGATCCTTTCAAATTCAAGATACTTTCCTTAATAAAAGTGAATCAGAATTGTTCAAAATCATTTCATCAATGTTTATAATATCTGCCAGTCAAAATAAGCCGGCTTAAAAAGCAGCTAGGCACAAAAGGACTTAATGTTGCCTTATAAAATGAAATGAGCTAATTTTCCATAACTACGACAGTCACTGAAAAACTATTATATTAGAAAATTACAGTAAAACATCTTTATAAATTACACTATTAAATTACACTAAGAACTTAGCTAAAAGAAAATAAATTTCTGGTAAATAGACATCTATTACTAAAAAAAAGTGTTTAAAACGTTCAGTTTTTATTCGAAGTAGCGTGAATTTTAGGAAACATGAATTCATGTTACTGTGCGAATCAGAAAAGCGTGAACACTTTGATATAAGCTTGGATTAAAATTGGTCTATTTTCCCCTGTATTTTATTGCTATTTTCGCAAAGCTTTTCTGCAAAAAAACAAAGTGTAAATTTGAGTTTCCTGACTATTCTTCTTGCGGTTTGATCATGTCAAAGTTAAATCAAAGTGTTCACGCTGTTTTGATTCGCACAGTAAAAGACGTGCATGATTCTCAAAAATATTTACTGTAGTAATGGGCTCCTGTTACGAAGTTTGCAATCTTTATCAATAGCTTTCATTACTAGATATATTAATACCACAGGTCGACGGTTCCAACATAATTACTTCTCACTACAGAACTCCTCAGATATAACTTCTTTTATAATAATTTTGCGTTATGTCACTTGAAAATCTTTTTTAATATCAAGCGAAAATATTCGTTTTTGTTACGTTTGAGAAACATACTGTTTCGGGCCGTCATCAATTTTAAAATGCTTTATCTCCAAAATATTAAAAGTGCTGTATCGACATGACGCTGAATTTTCATCAAGATTTATGTCAATTATGTCTGGAGTTACGAATATATAAATAGAAAGCTATTTTTTGATTTCCTCACATCAGAAACGAGAAGGGGTCTGGGAACGAATAAAAACTTCATCAAAAACACTCTCGTACCCAGAGTCACTCGATTCTCCTGGCCAATGTGGTCTAGGCGTTAGGTAAGAGTTGGTAAGAGAATGAAGTTACTGTGAAAATAGTTCTGCATGTGCCCTCTTCTTCCCTCAGTTTGACCAACCTCGAACCCCAGTTCTTGTCCCAACAGCCCTTTCGCCGCCGACTAAGAGACGCGAAAGGGCTGTGGGGACGAGAATGCCTCGAACCCAGTTTGCCTAGTTCTAGGCCTCTATAATTCGCCGCGGTCAATAGTCCATTTTACAGTTGTGTGCTTAGAATCCAGGCCTTTGAACAGAAGCGAGGCTGGAGGTGACTTTGTTGTGATACAAACCTTCCTTCTTTTCAAATGTAAATTATTCAGTTATTATGTAAAGTAGTTTCTGATCTCTATCATCTCATGGTCACCCCTAACCTCACTTTCATACAGAGGCTTGGTTACATTTCACAGAACTGTAAAAATGGTCTATTTTTTTCAGGTCATTCGTCTCGGATCGGATACGTCACCGAAATGAATTGACCGTGAAGGCCTGAGAGAAAGCCGTACAGTCGCCGTACAGGATTAGGCAAGAACCCAATGTCGTCTTTTCAAGATGGCGGCTGGTCGGGTCTCCACCCGCCGCCATTTTGAAAAACAACGCCGAGAACACCCCTGGAAACGAGGTTGTTTTTTTGACTGGACTACTGGCCTATGACGTCGAAGATGTTGCCATGGAAATGATAACGTCATCAGATCATGACAGCTTCTCGTCAACCTCGATTCCAGGCTCTCTCTCCTTTTCCTCCCTTGTCGTTGAGTAGAGAGACCCTGGTTGCGGCTGGTCACGTGACCACCCAGATTCTGGGTGGTAAAAAAATATATTCGGAGGAGGGGTGGCAGAGTGTTAGAGTTGTTGCTGTGAGAAATCTACCATGAGAGGGTGAGAGCGTTGACTCTGAGTCGCAACTCGCAGACGCAGCAGGTCTTCAAACAACTCGCAAGAAAAGAAAGCTGGTTATTCAAGCTTCTACAGGCTTTGCCAGGCCGAAGATCACTGCGATAATCTTTTCTCGAAAACTGCTTGCGTAATTCTCAGAACTGCACAACTACGACGATCGATCGGACGTTTTACAACGGAATTTTGTCCACGGAAGAAAGCCGATCATTTCAAGAATTAAGTTTACATGTAAGCTTGGTATGTGAACAGCTTTAAGGTAACGAGTTTAAGTGATCGTTAAATTGTATTCACTGCAAAAACTGCCGATGGAAAAAAATTCCTTCGTACAGTCCGTTTGACATAATTATTTCGTGCCGTACAAGTTTGTTGATTTTCAAGGAACCGCTTCGAGCGGTTGTTGTTGTAGATTTTTTGACACAAGAAAACTATATTATGGTCAAACTAACACAGAATCAGTTAGAGAAAATAGTAAGCTACTCTTTTATCCTAAAATTTGGACTATTTCGCTCCAAATGAATTTGTAAATGAATGCCGTTGTGTTTTAATTTAGTGAGTTCGCAGGGTCAGCTGTGAACGAGCTCGCCAAGCTTATTGTTGTTTTCAAAGTTGGTTTGAGACCAAGGTGTCTGGTTTACAACCTCGTTTAGCTTTACGATCATGAACCTCTCTACTTAGTGTAAAAGTGAATCTGAAGTCGATGGTTCATCGTTATATTAAATGAGCCGGTAGCTTATAAATTTTGTGTTCGCAAGGCGAATTGCAAGGCAAGGCGAATTTTCCATTCTCGTAATTTTCGCGCCGCTGCTTTTGTGACTCGAAAATATCCGTCACGTATACATTTTCATGTCATGAAGTTGTAAAGAATAAAAACAAACGTTCCATACAAATAGCCTGTTTCACTTTTAACATAATCTTGCCGTATAAAATGCCGTTCGTTCCATTTTGAACCAAACTCGATTTGCCCCTTCGATCCCTTGGTTAGTAATTATTGTTCACCTTGACAAAACGGCCTCAAAGACCCACCCTCCCTGCGGTATTGTTGTAACCGCATAGTCACGTGACCAGCCGCAACCAGGGTCTCTCTACTCAACGACAAGGGAGGAAAAGGAGAGAGAGCCTGGAATCGAGGTTGGCTTCTCGTTTTTACTGACGAAAAAGCGGCGAATCAAAGCAATCACGTTTGACTGTGACCAGTTAGACTGTTGAAAGAGAAGGAGAATCAAAGGAGAACTTCGAGCGCATCGTATCACTTAGAAATTACCAGTCAAATAGTTATGGGTATCGCCGTCAGCCGTGGCAATCGTGTTCAAACCTCTACCGAGACCGCAGAGACGCTAATTTCGCGAGAGGAATGGGAGAGGCAAGGAAGAGAGATACTATCAAGGCTACGGATAATTCCACCGGTTCAACGAAGACGGGCCGAGTCAGTCGGGTATCCGCCACAAGATGGCATCATTTGGGTGTACTGGAGGCCGAAGGAGGCACGACCACCGCCAGCTGGAGGTATTACTGGGAGTCCAGGCGAACCACTTAACTTTGAACAAAACAAGAAAAAGGAATGATTGATAAACTGTGTCTTCGGACTTTAATTTGCTCAGTGCTTGTTATATTAACCGAGCAATCGTTTTGAAATCGTTTTGTAAGCGGTAACCGCAAAAATTATTGCTACATACGTATTGTGAGTGTAAATTATATAATTACCGCCAACTTTGTAATGCGCTCTGCTCGTGAGTGAAATATTTTTTTATCAATAAGCTTACTCGCTTTTACTTTTGTCATGAAATTCTATATTTTACATTTTGAGTCTATTAAAATTACCTTAACATTAGTTCTGTTCTGCGAAAAATTTTAATTAATAATTCGGTAAATCTTGTAATGAACATCGGTAGTATACGAAAATGATTTATTTTAAAGTCCAAATTATGAAAACGGTGTTTATTAACTATAATTTTTTAAGTGATTAATCGCTCCGCAACGTAAATAAAAACAGAGATCACTGACTATAGAAATAAAATAAGATGATAATGTAACATTACGATACACTGTAAAAATTGGAAGTTAAATTTTTCACTACCTTTGGAAAATGATAAACTAGAAAATAACAAAATGAATTTTAGCAAAGGCATACGCGCGAATCAACAGCAAAAATAGCTTTCTATTATTTTCCCAGCAAGCGGTATTTTGACGATTTCCTCGTTACGTTAGGTCAGCGATTGCTTTCTTCAATCAATAATTTTCGCAATTGTAAGAGTAATGGATTGTTTCTCTGTTCATTGAAGTCCAGAGCTGCAAATAACAGTCGGTCATCGGACAATGGCCGACCATAATTGGCCAATGTCCGATGAAATCCCAACTGTGGTCGGACAAAATGTCCGGACAATTTCTTTTTGCCTTCCAACACAAATGCTAACGAGTTATGATCAGTTATACCGCATTTTGTTCTAAACGCAAAGTATAGTTTACTCTCCATTGACAACGTATTAGCAGTACTGTATGATGGCCGACCTCATTTTTGTTTTGTCCGACCAAACAGTGACTTAGTCGGACACATGTCCTTTCAAGAAAACAAAATCATTTGCAGCGAAACTGATATATCTCTAAACATTAAATATTGGGATTGTTATTTTAAACTATTATCCAAATTCAAGTTGTAATTCTTCGGAAATCGTATATGAAAATTCCTTAGCTGCGATATGATCATCTTGTTAAATATGTTATTGCTACTAGAACGGCCTTTTTAAGGAGACAAGAGAGACGACTGGGGACGAGTCAGCCTTTTTTGCATAATAAGTACTAAGCAGCGGTGCCATAAAGAAATATTTTGACAAACAAACAACGCGAGATACGGTGGCATAATGGTTAGAGCGCTGTTCTCCGGACCGAGTGGTCTGGGCTCGAGCGCTGGCCGGGGTCAATGTGTTGTGTTCTTGGGCAAGACACTTTACTCTCACAATGCCTCTCTCCACCCAGGAGTATAAATGGTACCGCGGCGACAAAATGCTGGGGGTAACTTGCGATGGAATAGCATCCCATCCAGGGGGAGTAGCAATACTCCTAGTCACTTCATGCTACAGAAACCGTGTTATGGGCCACTAGGCTCGTGAAGACATTGCATTTTTGTAACGTTAAATTATCGAGTTAGCTGTAATCATATTACAATACGTAGTAGTGTGTTTTAACTTATTTTATAAATCATTCGGTCAATCGAAAAATTCGCTCGATTAATTTAAATGATACAGGGTTAAAAAAGTACTGAAAAATGTCGTTTCTTGCTATTTTCCCCTTTCTATAATTATCAAATTGTTTTTATGAGTAGAAAGAAAATTTAAACAAACAGTATAATGGGAAAAATGAAAGTACCAAAATTTAACCAATTTATTATTCATTCAACAATATTCTTCGACAGTTGACTGATCATGAGCCCGCGGTTGTCGCCTTAGAAATGTTGCTAAGTAACATGACGTAAGCTTGTGACGTAGCCCTAAGATAACCAAATGACCAACTGCTGGCCACTCTGCTCGACTCGACAATGCTCGTGCGATTTCTGATTGGATAAAAAGGGTCGGAAATTCTTCGGGACTGTCTACGAATATTTCCCATGAAACGAATAATTAAAATGGTCCATTGTCCTCGAATTTTCTTCGATAACAGCAAAACAATAAAAAGCTACGGTTTATTCTCCTTGACTGCCGTCGCCATATTGATTTCGCAATAACGTTAGTGCCGTGTCAGCAAGGTTGTTGCAATATTGCAACCAATGTTGTCGCAATATTGCAAGCAATGTTGTCGAAATACTGCACACAATGACAGTATGATCAATGATCAGTAAATTATATAGTCGAAGCTCTCTGAGCGGACACTCTCGTAAGCGGACAGCTCTACTTATGGCCGCCTTGATAACTCCAGCTCATACAAACTCTGTATTTACATATTCCCGTAAGCTGCCAGCTCCAGTTGCGGACACTTTTTCTGCTTCCCGAGGGTGTCCGCTTACGGGAGCTTCGATTGTACTTGAGAATAAATACTTGATGAATAGCTGGTAACACTTGTCTATCGACCAGCAAAAGATTGCAACATATGCTGCCTAAAATAACACCGAAATAAAATTCAACGCATTCAATTTACAGATATGCGGCACGGTTTGCAAACATAACCTCCTACCTACAAATCACCGAATTATTACTGGTTGCAAGCACATAAAATATTACATGTACCTTGATTCCATCTCGAGTCTGTTCAATCTGAATAACATCTTGCCTTTTAGTTTTTCCAGCTTCCTGATAAAAGACACGCTGTTTATCCGCTCCGTTCTTCGAGAAATTAAAATACGTTTCCGTAACGACAAAGCTGAAATTATGCATACAATTTTGCGAGTCTCGTACCTGTTCCAAATGGTTTCGAGAGTATACGGCGAAATTCTCACGTCAGTGGTGATAGTATGTTTACGTCAGACTGGCTTCTCGTCACCACCAAGCGAAGTACTTGTCAATTTTATCATGAACGAATTTTCAAAACAGCAATGATGAAAATAATACCTACGTGTAAACAGTTTGCACGTGCAGAAAGTTGAGAAGAATTACCTGAATCACCAAAATATGCTAATGAGATGTATATAATTAACAATTATTCCACGAAAAAGCCAGCGAGGCGGGTAGTATACTCACTACAGGATATTGCAATTAAATTACTGAGGAAAGAACGAGGAAACAGGGGAAAAATGGGATATTTATAATTTGAAAAACATGACTTTGCCTGTGTGCACGTGCCCTAACTCGTAATTAGCGGGCTTCCCAAATAAGGTAGTACATATGCCTCGAGTAGGGAACCAATCAGATTGTCAAAAATTGCAATATCCTGTGGTGAGTATATTATAATTCGTGTGTGTATTACACAACTTTCCGCTGAATAAATTGTTTATTATACGACATAATTATTTCCAAAATATAGGCTTTCAACAGTGTTTTCCGTAGCGCGCGGTCAGGGGGACTGAGACCCGGTAACACGGTCTCATATTTGCTCTCGTCTTTGTGCGTATTCGCACTCTAAAATGCTATGTCGTATAATAAATCAGTACACATGAACTGTTTGCATCATCTCAGTTCGAGTAACGTGATGTTGAAGCCTCAGAAGAAAATAAAATAACTTTCACAGCATGGCGCAAAACTATTAATAAATTTCAAAAAATTATCCAGCTGGTTCACAGGGAATCCTTCACTTGAGGTAATGTTTTGTAGCTGATCAATTCTCGAAATGATTACGTCTACTGTAAAATAACAACTAAATAGGCACAACTGACTGAGCTGACTTTAATATATTGTACTTCAATGTTCATTAGTAAAATGCATATTAATTTCAAAAGGTTGAAATAACTTTCCGAGTTGACTTTTACCTCTGTTTCAAAACGAGTCCTGGTGCACAACCTTTGTTATGGAAATGAGTTTGACAACTCTCGCCTTGCGGACACCCCGTTATTACGGACACCCGCTATTACGGACAAAATCCAGCCATCCACCAAGCGAAAGCCGATAGAGGTTTGACTGAAAATGACTCCTGCTATTGCGGACTCTCGCTATTACGGACTCCAAACGACAGTTGACTGTATACAGCTGTTTCGAGAAAGGTTGTCGGAAAAAGCGCACGCGACAATCCCGAAAGGTATTGTGGGTAATTTTAAGTTCACGGTTCCTTGACTTCAGCATTTCAGGGAAATCTGAGAAAATGTCAAGAGACGCCATGGACGTATGTTTGCGAGTGCTAAAAGAAAGCAACAAAAGTAGGTTCGACAGCTGCAGTGTCAGGAACGTACCTTGCTGATCATATCCCAGATTACCTTTCGGGATTGTCGCGTGCGCTTTTTCCGACAACCTTTCTCGAAACAGCTGTAGTCTCTGACTGTCTCTCTGGGTGCCCCTCCAGCATTCTGCACCATACAGGAGTACTGACAAGATGTTGCTGCTGTAGATCTTCATCTCATACCAGTTTCCATTTGAGTGTTGTAAAACTAAAACCACAACAATTACATTGGCCAATCACAAAAAACGTAAAAAACACAACGAACCAATAAGAGCTTGAAGCAAATACACTCAACCGGCGCCAAGCGCGGGAAAACGCGTGTGACCAAGTCGCGATTGGTTTGGTTTTACATCTGATTGGCTGAGTAGGTGGCGCGAGTTTTTAAACCAATCACAGAGCGTAGTAACGTGCACACAATGGCGGCGCTGAGCGCAAAGCAAAACCAAAGCAATTCCGGATTACTTTCGACACTCAATTGAAAACGCTCTAGCATCTTTGTAATACTGTATACCACATTAACAGCGGAATATCCCAAGACTAATTGTCGAACTTCCACGCTTTCTAAAATCCACATTAACCTCCTCTTCTGTAACTAAGCTGTTCCGATTGGACAGTGATACCAAATCCAGCTGGGCATTTTCTCCAATTATTTGAAGATTATTGCTCTGATCCTCTGTGTTATTGTAAGCTGAAGCTGTATCTTGTAACCCGTTCGATTTATTCTTGCCGTCTACCAACTCACTATCGTCTGCGACGGATTTTTCGTCTGAAGATTTCGCCGCGGTTTTTTCGCGGAGTGATCGCACAACCCGTACACTGACCCCATACTGCTCAAGTACGGTGTTCAACGAGCAGAAAATACTCGACACAAAGGCGAGACCCACAAAGGCAAAAACAACCAGAACGTAATCTGCGTCTTTGTCAAAGTGCGGTAAAAAGTCGCCAAAACCGATGGTGCTAAGTGTTATGAAGGTGAAGTAAAAGCTCTCTACAAAAGTCCAGCTCTCACGTCTGACTTTCACTATAAGTGACATGAAAGGAAGCAAGAAAAACATGGTTGAAACTACTGTTGTTAACGCGACTTTCAACTCCACGTGTTTGGGTGTGGTCTTTTTAAAAGGCGCTTCTCGAAGGTCGTGATGAGTTTTGTGAATAGCTCCGCTATCTTGTCTCCCACGGCTTTGAGTGTCAGGCATGTTGCGGGGATTCCAAGTAGAGCGTAGAACACGCAAAATAGACGGCCCTGGACTGTCTTGGGTACAATATTGCCATAGCCTAGAGGAAGGAACAAGTCAGTTAACCCTTTCAAATGAAAGCTATTGAGGAGTTATTTCATGTGGTACTTTTTATTATGCTGTACAAGTAGTTTGTGGTGTGACCATTCAAATGAAAGCTTTTGAGCAGTTCTTTCATGTGGTACTGTTTAGTATGCTGTACAAGGTGGTTCTAACTTTTAAGTCTGTGGATGAAACTCTAGTGTGTGACCATTCAAACGAAAGCTATTGAGCAGTACTTTCACGTCGTACTGTTTATTATGCTGTACAAGGTGGTTCTAACTTTTAAGTCTGTGGATGAAACCCTAGTGTGTGACCATTCAAATGAAAGCTATTGAGCAGTACTTTCATGTAGTGCTGTTTATTATGCTGGACAATGTGGTTCTACGTCTTCTACATTAGTGTGTGACCGGCCATTCACATCTGACGCGTTTTGTGAAAAACAGATTGGCTTTTTGTCAGAATAATATTTACCACCGACTGCGTTTTATTGAATGCACTTACATTGCATTATAAGATCATCTTTTAATGAATTCTATAGACAAAACTTAATTTTTCACGTTCTTTTATCGCCTAAAAATGCCTTAAACAATTAAACAGAAATGCCGCACTTTTAGAATTTTTTATCACCGTTCATCCATCTTAACAGACCGAATATTTGACAGTCAAGGTGGGGGGGGGGGGGGGGGGTACTCCCTATAATGGACTACAAGGGAGGCTCCGCCCGAAAGGGGTCCTTTTTTAGGCTCGAGGTATGTGAAAGGGTAGGGATTTCACGAGTTGAAGTATATGAAAGGGTAGGGATTTCACGAGTAAATGATACTATTGTTTGGTTAACATCTCTACTGGTAATGCTTGATGATTTCTGGTGATATATATTGTTCATTAAGTTCATTACAAGGGTATAGAAAAGGGATGCAGTGCTTCTACTGTAGGTACGTGAAAGGGGTACCATTTTCATAATTTCTATGGAAGGTATATGAAAGGGGTACCATTTTCTATGAAAGGTATATGAAAGGGGTACCTTTTCTGTCAAAAATGGTATATGAAAGGGTAAGGGGTTGGACCTCTGGGCGGAGCCTCCCCGTATAAAACTTTTTTGAGTACCCCCCCGGGAATGTTTTGCGGTACATATGAAAGTCTCTTATCGCTTCTAATGCTCATTACAAAAGATAAAGTCAACAAAGCGTGCCGCGAAAATGTACTAAAATATATTACGTTGATTTTATCGGCAATCTTTTTAAAGGAGCTATGTCACGTTAATTTAAGTTGCGACGTGCAAATCACCTTCAAATTGAAGAAAGCCTCAAAATAATAATTTACTAAGGTAGAAAAACACCAAATTGGTGATAATAAACCAAACATGAACAAGGATGGTTGAGGATGGCGAAGATTACATGTAAGGCCCAGTTCAGACGCCGTACTTCACATGAGCCGAATCGAATTCGATGAATTAAGTTCATGTGAAGTACGGCGTCTGAATCAATTCGGAACGGCTGATTGAATTCGGATCGGCTCAGCCGTTCTTCCCGCCTGGCTCATCCGGGAATAACGGCTGTTGACCGGCTTTGATTCAGACGCCGAACTTCACATGAGCCGAAACAAATGCATGAATTATTATAATGTATTTTTCAATATAACAGCAATTTCCCCTATTAAATTAAGTTCGGCTGAATTAAGCACGGCGTCTGAATCAATTCAGTCGGTCTAAATTAATTTGGGTCGGCCTAGATTCGAATTCGATTCGGCTCATGTGAAGTACGGCGTCTGAACTGGGCCTAAGGCGGATTGCGAACGGCGAACTTGAAAAAAATTGGCCAATTTTTTCAAGATGCGCCAACCGGGAATACGTTTTTTAAATTGTTTTTATGAAATAAAAGCACGAAGCAATTTTCTATGTTTGCATAGAGTTATGGTAAATGGTTTTGAGCCAATCAGAGCGCGCGTAGTATCTTGTTTATTCTATAAATCGCGAATTCAAATGAGAGATCTGAATAAAAAACAAATTGATAGACGAAACTAGTTTTTGAGAATAAAAATGAAGAAATATCAAAATGAGGGAAAACTAACTTTTCGGATGGCGCATCTTAAAAAATTGGCCAATTTTTTCAAGTTCGCCGTTCGCAATCCGTCTTAATCTTCTCCATCCTCAGCCATCCTTGTTCCTGTTTGGTTTCTTATCACCTCTTGGTGTTTTTCTACCATAGGAAACTATTATTTTGTGGCTTTCTTCTATTTGAACTGAGTTGATTTTGAACTTTCGCGACATAGCTCTTTTAACAAATATACAATTAAACTAAAATGAAAAATGGAGACCTGAATCCAATACGGATTAATATTCAAAAAAGGCGACAAAGCTTTATATGTTATGTTTGTTATGTCTATCTTTCTACTTCAAGTAATAAGACTAAAAGCTTATAGAACTTTTAGAAGGCCGAAGATTGCACGATTCAAGACATGAATGTTCTAATTTATAAAAATGAAACAAATTTTTTTTTTGAAGAAAAATTCAGAAAGTTCTTTGTTGAACGTTGTCTAATATAAATTTAAAGGGAAGTATCACAGGGATTCAGTGTCATTTCAAAAACTAAAAAAACGTTTTTGTATTAACAGCAACCTAAATAAATTACCACCCTAATGAACTAGAACTGTGGATGAGTGTCTCTGGCCACAGATGGACTGGTCAAAATGGATTTCAACTTGAAAAAAATTGGGCTAATATTTTTCAAGTTCTCGCATTTTCGTTTCCAAAATGCGCCAGAATAGAACATGATTTGTTCCTCTGTCAATTCGTTGATTTCTTCTCCTTGGTGTTCTAGAATTATTTTGTAAATAAGAAAAGGTATTGTAGCACAGTTTTGACCAAAAATGCATGGTCAAAATCCCCATGATACTGCCCCTTTAAGAAGAAATTTGCAACATTGCCAATCGGCAGGTGGATTAATGTAAAACCATTGAAATTTGAGCGGAAACAAATTGGTTTTTGAGATCGATCTTATATCTCTCACCTACATAACACTTTGTCTTTGATTTATGCATGACGAAATGTTCAACGGTGATCGATGACATATCCTCTTTGTAAAAATTCACACAACAATAATTATTTGCGACTTATATTATAAAAACCAGCAGTGAGTTAAACGTAATGTCAGACAACTTCTGTCGTTGTCATAGCTTAAAATTATTTATATGTAAATTTTTTCTTCAAATTAGGATATCGCAACATGAAAAATATAAAAAGATTTTAATAGTTAGTTTCACTGGATTTCAATGAAAAGTGAAATACACCTTGTAACTTTCATAAAAAGCGTGCACACGCTTTGATTACAGCGTAGCTCAGTCTTTTAACATTATTTTGTTTTATTTGTGCGAGACTAACGACTAGTAACCGTTTAAGCTCGCAAGTAGATATTTCAGTGTAGTGACAATACATACAGTCGAAGCTCTCTGAGCGGACACTCTCGTAAGCAGACAGGCTCTACTTACGGCTGCCTTGACAAAACCCCGTTAGAACTCTAGCTCATACAAACTCTGTATTTACACATTCCCGTAAGCGGCCAGCTCCAGTTGCGGACACTTTTTCTGCTTCCTGAGAGTGTCCGCTTACGGGAGCTTCGACTGTATTTCCAAAAAGTGAAAACACGAAAAATATTCTCGTTAAATAATCGAAATAACGCGAAAAATTTAAGGAAGCCATATAAACGCTCATGTGACAACACGAGGTAAACATTTACAAAACAAGTTTAACATTTCATGATTAAAATTTTCTTGAAATTGCAAGCGGACAGTAAAAGTTTCTTACTAAGTAAAACATTTGTTAATCCTACCAATTGTTGTGACCACCACCACTGCAAAGAGGAAAGAATTGCCGTAATTCCACTCAAGAAAATCTTCATTTCCCAACGAAGTTGACAGAAATGTTCTCGCCCAGCGCTCCGCGTCGTTTTCCGTGATGTTGTATTTCCTTAAAATCTCCGTTCTTGTATTTTGAATTCGTTTTATTTCTCTCATTTGCTCCTGGTGTTCAATGGCTTGAAAAATGGCCGCTCCTGCCAAAACATAGACTGAGAACAGCACCATTCGAATACATAATACTTTTGTGCTATCGGAGATCTCCATGTTTGATGTATCACACGGTTTGCATGTATTCAGCTTTAAGACAATGTTTGCATGTATAATAGCTCATGTCGCAGTTAGTTTGGCAGGCAATATGGGCCGGTGATACGCATTGTGGTTAATCAAAAATTACATGAATATTTTATCAGAGTAACTTTTGGTATTTACCATTTAAAAAACTCCATCTTTTTAAAACTGCGACAAAACTTTCATAATAAAAGATTTAAAAGCGGGTAAGCCATGTTAATGCGAGTGTGTATAAAAAGGGCGTTTGAAACATGATTTTATACAAAAAATATAAACGAAAATAAACATGACATGCAAACAAACCCCCCTCCCTTTCAACGACAAGCTCTTATTTTCAAGCACTGAAAGTTTTAAAAATTGATTTCGTGCAGTCTGGCGGTTTATGCTCAGGTTATTACGCGCTAAATTGCAATATTTACTACCTAATAAATATTACAGAAGCAGAAAGGTGTTATCGGGAACTCACGCAAAAAATAAATGCGTTTTCATGCGCGTAACACGGAAAAAATTAATTCAAAACTTACGCCAAAAGAAAACAACATGTGGTTCTTATTGAACTCAAGAGGACAACCTGAAGTAGCTGTCGTATGACGGTTTTATTTTCAAGATAACAGCTTTTTTGTTTATACTCTTGAAAATGGATTTTTAAAAAAACGTTAAAATGAGTCGCACGATAAAAGGACTGCCTGCGGTTACAATGAACGCACAGAGAGCTTGATCGATTTTTAAAATATTTCGCAATTGAGTCATGCATGTATGATAGCTGGCGTTCGTCAGCAAAAAAATAATTTTACTTTGTTCTCGCATTAGAAAGCTTTTTCGTTCTTGCTCTCCTTTGCTCAACATGTAAAACACTTTCATGCACTCGTAAGTGACATCTGATGTTTTCTCACTGTCGATCGTTAAGTTCAACATTAATGGCACTTGAAAATTATATACGAGAAGTGACTAGACAAATAAAACTAATGGAGTTTCGGTGTCCGCAGGCTCTATTTGTACAAGTGGCGCGCCCGTGTCTTAGCAACGAGAAGGGAACAGAGGCTTGCTCCATCATTACTTAGTTAGTGTGTGAGAGTTACCCTGGGGAAGGTTTTTAAATAAAACCGAAAATTTGGCACGTCAAATATCCAGTTAATTAGGTAAGGTACTCGATAAGAATTTTAAGGACGATTTTCAATGCAGCATTTTTACGTTAAATGCAAGAGAGGATGATCTAAGAGAAGGATTCCTCGTGCCCCATGATAATTTTTTAAATCTATTAATAGTTTCGCGCCATGCTATGAAAGTTTCTTTTATTTCCTTCTGATTAGGCTCCGACATCACGTTACTCGAACTGACCAATCAGATAGCGTTGCGATAAATCGTAGTAGCCGCCATCTTGGATTTGCAACCTCGTTCCCGGGCTTTTCCCTTTAATTTTTTCGATTGAAAAGGTTAAAGGGCTGGGATCGAGTTGCTTGGATTGAACCACAAGAGAAGACCCTGGGGATGAGATTGAATCGATTGAACGTCAATCTCGTTACCAGGGTCTTTCTTCCTGATCCTGGAAACGAAGTTGCCATAACCTAGAGGAAAATAACATAAGAAAGCAAGAGAGGAAATAAATCTCGTACCCAGAGCCCACAGGTTCCTCGACCAACCGCTGACCGAGGAGCCTGTTGGCTCTGGTACGAGATTGGAGAGGAATTAATATTCTTATATTAAAAATGGTACTTTTTTTTTTACTTAAATCAATTTTTAAGTTTATAGTTTGACTTAGTGACATAAACTTCTTAAATTCCAGTTTAAAACATAAGACCCTGGAAAACAGGTTACTCAAAACAAATTATGTTCCAGGCGCTAGTTGTGGCTTCCGATTTAGCAACAAAATTATTATCAACAAAGGCATTAACATAGAAAAAACGCAATAATACATTCGATATGCGATGTAATTGGGCGAGTTAGCGAGCCGACAGAGAAGTCTTGTTGGGTTCGATTGAAAACTTCTCCAGTCCACCAGAAATGCCAGGCATGCAATGGCTACAGACAGAACCACAACAACCAGGAATACCATCGTTTGTTTTCTTGCCATAGATTCCAGTTCCTCGTTTGAGCAAAAGACAAGCCAGCAACGATGCAATGAGACGAGACACAGAATCAACAAGCTCGTGCACAGAAACAACGCTGTTAAAACACCCGTCGTCTTACAAAGCAGGTCACCATATTTCCATTTTAGCTCCAACAGCGAAGCGACCATCAAAGGCATCGTAATAATGGCGGTGAACATGTCTGTGACAGCGACATAGAGCAGGGTAATATTTCCTGTATAAGACTGACTGGGTTTTCGGAAACTTAACACAGTCAGAAGCCCATTTCCAATGATAATTGTCGAGCACATTCCAATAATTCCCGCGGCCTCGAAGGAGAGAGCCATTGGGGAGATATCAAACGCTTCCATCTCTTCATCTCTGTCGGCCGGTGCATCGTCGCTCATTTTAAATTTGTCCTACACGCTGTTAGCTTTTCCCCACTTCTTATTTATCAGACTTCATCCATGATACCCTCAAACAAAAATTTCTCCATACACACTGATTAGGATAACGTTATTTAGGCTTCGTTTTGTCACTAATTTGAATTAAATTGAGGTCTTCCTCCTATTTCACGCTCTGATAGTTTTCAATGTAAACTTCAACCGTAAATAAACATTCCGGCTAGTTTTCACTTGGTAAATTATTTATTTCATTCGACTTGATTCCATTTTTAAATCTCTAAATAACTAAAAACTCTCCCAATTTTAAGACCAAGCCTTAGTTTATCGTCGGTATAAAAAAAAATCACTTTTCTTTGTACATCTAATTTTCGATATAAAAAGTTGTTTGTGCCCGTCAAAAACATGAGCAAGTTCCCGCCTTTTTGGGGTGTTCGTGTTTATTCTTACTGGAAAATAACACCCTTTTTCTTTCAACCGTTCAGGCTTACAACTGCAATATTTAGAGGCTTTGGAAGTGGTTACAAGTTAAACTTCATGTTTTAGGATAACATTGTCACAGAACTGACTGGTACAGTATTCACTAACCGTAGCAGATACCAGTTGTTTGAAGTGCGAACGACGAACGAACCCGAGTATTAGCGAAGTTGATACGAAGATAATACGAAGTCAATAGTGGGTCACGAAGATTTGAAGTGCGAACGACGAACGAAGCCGAGTATTGAGCGAAGTTGATACGAAGCCAAAAGTGGGTCCGAAGATCGCCGACTCTCGTGCGAACGACGAACGAAGACGAGTATTAACCGAAGTTGATACGAAGTCAATAATGGTCACGAAGATTTGAAGCGCGAACGACGAAAGAACCCGAGTATTAAGCGAAGTTGAAACGAAGATAATACGAAGTCAAAAGTGGGTCGTGAAGATCGCCGACTCTCATTAGGAGATTTTTAGAGGTTGTACAAGTACACAATACATTCCAAAAACAAGTTTCTGTTTCTTGTTTGAAGCCGTTACATAATCTTGTCAGGATTTCAACAATTTTAACGTTAGCTTCCCAGAACAGAATCTCAACAATTTTAACGTTAGCTTCCCAGAACAGAATCTCAACAATTTTAACGTCAGCTTCCCCAGAAATTATTGTTCAAGTGTACACCATTAATAACAATAATTGAAAACAATTCACTTTATGTAATAGTTTATTTACTCTTTCCCTGGATATGCAATATAGTCATGCATTCTCTCTATTTGATTCACAGCTTCGTTCCCAGGGGCGAGAAGAGAGGTCCTGGTAACGAAGTTGCTTGACAACCTCGCTCCCAGGGTCTTCTCGTTTTTCAAGATGGCGGCTAAAAAACGAGAATAACCTGGACTCGAGGTTGTTTGATTTCCTATTATTAACTAATATCTCCTCTCCAAATATTCAACTAAACAAACTTATAATTGCTGACCACCGAATTGTTTTTTAAAATAATATTCAGTTGATAAATATACAGTTTTACAAAGACAAGAAGCTTGAAATTACAACGTTCATAAAAAATCCAGAACGAGATTTCAAAGTGATTATAAATTCTGAAAGGATATGTATGGGTTTCAAAATTTTCGTCAAATGAGAAATTCAGATACCGACCAAGGCTTAGCTTTGAGTGAAAATACTGTACTGTCTGGAATGGCGAAAAAAGCAGAAATATATAATATATATGTTTTGCATTTCGAGGTGATTCGATCGGCGGAGAAAGACAGCAAAGTCGTGCATGCGCAGCAGATGGAATTCCGCTGTACGCTGCCATCAATCACGGTTACGAAAGCGACCGAATATTCCCGAGTTAATGTTCGGTCTCGCTCGTAAAAACTCGTCTCCAATCAGTTTTAAGTTGTATGGATGATTGACAGCACCTGAAGAAAGCCATTCAATGGTCGACGTTTATTTATTTTTAGTTCAAATATTCTGAAAAGCGCTGTTTGATTTTTCGTTTTGTTTTCTTTCAAAAGAGCTACAAACTCTTTCGTACTCAACAAAAACTTTTTTCAACTGAGTGTCGCAAAACCAAAACCAAAGCAATAATTACAATGGCCAATCACAACAAACAACACACAACGAACCAATGAAAACTCGAAGCAAATACACGTAACCGGCGCCAAGCGCGGGAAAATGCGTATGACCAAGTCGCGATTGGTTTTGCATTCTGATTGGTTGAGAAGGTGGCGTGAGTTTTTTTAAACAATCACAGAGCGTAATTAAGTGAGCAAAAGCAAAGCAATTCAGGATTACTTTCGACACTCAAATGAAAACCACTCTGAAAAGCGCTGTTTGTTTTTTTCTTCAAAAGAGCTACAAACCCTCTGTACTTAAACAAAAACGTGTCTGTGCATAAACGCGTACAACAGTACATCTGATGAACCCTTCACTCCCAAGATCAAAATATCAATTCTCCTCGCTGATTCCCATACATTTCTTGTAATCTCAGTTGTGAGAATTTAGTTTTACATCAAGTCAATATTCCCTAGTTGATGATTTCTTTATTCTCATCACCTGTCTGCTTGACAATGTGTTGATATTGTAAAGAGAAATGAGATGTTGATCTTGGGAATTTAAGGGTAAATTTAATAATAGCTTTATTCATAGATTTTTCGTTCTAATGATTTATTAAAGTATAACGCCAATTTCTTCCTCTTGTATAAAACTGTTTTAAGATAAAATTATACCACTTAACTTTCTCTATGTTATTCTATTTCAGATCATTTTGTAATATTTAGACTCTTGTAAGTCTTAACATACCAAAATATAAATCTACTTACTATATTAAAATTAATTAATTAATTTAATTAAGCCGAATTTGAACGACAATTAACATGTTTCTCTTTAGAATATTTTAAGGGAAATAGTTTATCACCATTTATATTGCTTCCCTTTAATAAATTAAATATTTGGCGGTGCGAGATTTAGAAATGAGTTAGAATGAAAATATTTCAAATTCGGTCCGTTTAACTTCCACTAGGTACAAAACTTTGTGTGCGTGACAGGGGCGTAGGAAAGCATGACAGTGTCGCGTGACAGTGTCGCGTGACAGTGTCACGACAGGATTAGACGGAATGCTAACATCCATCAAGGTTTATGCTTCAATTCAACGTGACGTCATCACACGGTATCGTCCGAGTCGAGTTTGTGTTTCCGGTATAACTGGTTTATAATGTTCGTAAATCGACTCAGACCCTCGAGGCACATCCTCATGTCCCGTATGACATCTTTGTGAGCGGCCACGCCCTTTTCAGTGGTCGCGAGTGAGGTTAGGAAGTCTGACCTGTACGGTACCGCCTTAACAGCCAACTAAAAATACATTGAAGAATACGGTTAGATTTGGAGAATGAATTGAGAGCAGTAGAAATTAAAGCGATATACGTAAAAAAAAAACTCTGGTAGGTTTAATGAAGTTAAATGCAATTTAACCAAGTTAACCAACAACGAGTGTGCAGTCAGCTGTCATAGTGGTCAGCGGTTCTTAGCTCTTGCCAGGCTCAGGATTCCACGTTCCTTGGACGTAATGGTGTGGTGTTATGCGCTCGTATCATGGCGGTATTTCAGTGATGTTTAGCGAGTTCTTCCCCCCCCCCCCCCCCCTCCTCCCCCCTTTTCTACCTTTCCACTGATCTAGTCAGTGTGGCGGGTGCTTGGGCGTGGGGGCTCATGGCTGGTTGGCGGGGATTGCCAGCCATGGGAGCTGTATTTCATCTGGGGGCGCTGGCTGACCACAGTGGAGCCCCCTGGATATCCCAGGCACCCATCCTCCATATATACGAGGCAGTTGGTTAATGTACATGTACAGTAGGGTGGGTTATACTAATGTGAACAACCCGTGTGAGTCGCGTAGCACTCGTATAAAGTGAACATTTATATGAACTATCTGAGAGTCCTAGAAACTGGGAAATAAACCCTTTATAAATACCCCTGGGCTACCCCTGGGCTACTGCCCTAGAAAGGAAATTAAACCACAAAGGAAATATTTGACCCCGGTGGGATTTGAACCCACGACCATCGGATTAGATCACCATCGCTCTAACCAACTGAGCTACAAGGCCAGATGGGAGACGGTAGCGGTAATTTAGGTGGTGAACTCCGGTTGAAAAACGGCTTACTCTCGAGGTCTTGAAGTGAAAGGACTAACTGTAGTGTTCGTGTGGACATCCGGGATTCCCTTAGCGCGGGAAACCATGGGTCACGTGACCAAGCGAGCGAGGGACTAGCGTGCATAACTGTGTGTTGACGGCGATTGAGTGTTGCTCGAGTTGTTGGCCTTTGTGGCCCCTAAAGATACTACACTAACTAACCTCTAAGTCGAATGAATGAATGAATGAATGAATGAATGAATGAATGAATGAATGAATGAATGAATGAATGAATGAACGAACGAACGAACGAACGAACGAACGAACGAACGATCGAACGAACGAACGAACGAACGAACGAACGAACAAATGAATGAACGAACAATTGAACAAATGGACGAACAAACGGAACGAACGAACGAACTAATGAATGAATGAGAATAAAACACTAACCGCGAACACGCCTCTGACAACCCAGCCATGATATCTTCGAAGCGTCTTGCCGTATGCTGTGCCTAAAGATACGAATTGCAATTAAACACGAAATCAAACACAAAGAAATGAACGCGACTCAAATTAAGATCTCTTTGGAAAGTTGATGACGTAGCTCTACAGATAAATGAATCATTGCTACACTGCAAATCCTGACCACTGAAAAATAAATTTCTTTATTTGATTTGCTTGAGGATGGTTCTGAAATAGCTCTACGGAAATCCGTGTTTTGGTTGTTGCTTGGTTTTGAATTTTCGCGCGCAACTAACAACCAATCAGAGACATACACGGACCTATGGCGTCTCTCAAGCGGGGGAAGAATGGAGACGAGTGCGCGACAAGCTCGGGCCAAAAATGGCAAGTTCCACAAGTCTGTTGGACTTTGTTCGCTATCGGGTTTTGATATACACTGTACTACTAAAAAAGTAAGTTAATGCAAGTTCAACCTTAACAAACACTTTTCTTCCCTACCTGCCGCTACGGCGAGATCTTTCTCCCCTCGAACAACTTCAGCCAGAAACACTTGCATGAACTCCAAAGCTCTGAAATTAAATTAATAAATTAATTGGACAGCAGAGGAGCGCACGCTTAATGAAAGGAAATTCAAACATCCTCGTTAGGCGACAGAAGATCATGACGCCCCTACGCGCCGCGTATTTGTATGTCCAGGATTGAACGCAACTACGAATTTTACGAAAATTGCGAAAAATCTCAAAGTTACGAGAAAAAAACCCAAATGTGATTTCAGAGAGGTCTTTCGAAAACTGCGAATTTTACGAAAAATGCGAAATTTTCGTAAAATTCGCAGTTTTCGTCAGACCAAAATGATCTCATGAGGTCTTGACGAAAACTGCGAATTTTACGAAATTTGCGAATTTTCGCAATTTTCGCAGATTTCGGAAGACCACAGTAAAAATTTGTAAATTTTGTAATTTTCGTAGCTGCGTTCAATCCGGGACATAAGTGCGTATTTGACGCCCCTACCCTGTTGTTACAGTTACTAGCTAATAACCAGCATTTGTACTTGTCGTTACCTTTTCAGCCATAGTAACGCATCTGTGGCTGAATTTTTCACCGTACAAGTGTTGCTTTTGAGTTCTTGGTAAATAATATTTTGTAGCGTGACGAAAGCTTTTGGGTCTGTGACGTGTTTGGCTTCGAGTTTCTGAAACAAAATTAAAAACATAATTATTGGCTTGGTGCCTAGGTAATGATAATTATTTCACATAATTCTACAAGCTACAACCGTCGTCAATAGTAGTTGGGAAGGTTGTAAAATATAGTCTTTTCCGAGTGAGATTAGACTTAAACTCAGTTAAAACCGTAAACAAACTGTTTTACAGCCCCCTCTCCCCCCTATCAATGTTTGAGCCTAGCAATTCAATCCTGTGAGAATAAGGTCGCGAGAAGCTCAATATTGAGCAGGGGAGGGGAGGGGAGGAACAAAATTGTTTCCAACACTTTTGTCGACGATTGTAGGTCACACATTGTTTGGCGAATCACAACAAACGCAAATAACGCAATGAGCCAATCACGACTCCAAGCACAAGCATGCAGCCCGTGCCAAGCGTGGGAAAACGCGTGTAAGCCAAGTAACAACTGGCTTTGGTCTTGCTCCTCATTGGTTAGAAAAAACGGCACGCTTTCTCTGATTGGTTAGCCAAATTGCACGAGATTTTTTAACCAATTAGAGAGCTCAGAAAACGCAAAACCAAAGCGAACAGGCAACGGCTCGAAAACGAATGAAGAAAAGTTTCAAAATCTTACTTTTATATTCCGCTAATATCCATCTTAACAGGAGCAAATGCTGTTGACCCGAGAACGTCTGCAAAAAATAACGAAATACACAGATTAATTTAACATTTATACAGCAAAACGCGCTCTAATACATTACCTTTTGGTTACGTTTACGATTAATAAATTATTGTAGACATATTTTTGATATTTTTATGATGATGCCCGTACATAGCCAGCCAAATTCCTTTAGTGTGATCATTTGTAAGAAAGCTGTTGAGTAGTACATTCTTGTGGACGTATTGTTTATTACAGTCGAAACCTCCACTAACGGCCACCTCTCTATAACGGCCACCTCTCTACATAAGCCAGGATTTTTCGTCCCGACCGTGCGGTGCAGATCCATACACTTTACTCTTATTGAAACCTCCCTACAACGGCCACCTCTCTACAACGGCCAGATAATTCTGCACCAGCGTGGCCGTTGTGGAGAGGTTCAACTGTACAATGTAAAACTGAAATGTTTATAAATGTTTCAGTATGAAGCAAATAAAAACTAATCATGGTATAAACCTGATCACGACAATTAAAACGGCAAACAAAGACTCCTACTTACCCAGAAATGGGATAATACAGGAACAAGATGACAGAAATGGCTTTGTGGGATACCATTATCTGCTCCAAGCTGGATTCTTTCAAACCTACAGATGAAGAAAAGATGGCTTATTAAATTTACCATACAAACCCTAGTGTGATCATTGAAATGAAAGCTATTGAGCAGTACTTTCATGTGGTACTGTTTATTATGCTGTACAAGGTGGTTCTAACTTTTAAGTCTGTGGATGAACCCAAGTGTGTGACCATTCAAATGAAAGCCATTGAGCAGTACTTTCATGTAATACTGTTTATTATGCTGTACAAGGTGGTTCTAACTTTTAAGTCTGTGGATGAAACCCTAGTGTGTGACCATTCAAATGAAAGCTATTGAGTAGTACGTTCATGTGGTACTGTTTATTATGCTGTACAAGGTGGTTCTAACTTTTAAGTCTGAGGATGAAACCCTAGTGTGTGACCATTCAAATGAAAGCTATTGAGTAGTACTTTCATATGATGCTGCATGTTTTTAATATTTTGCAAAAATAAAATAAAGATTTTTTTTTGAATTTTGAATGAAGAGTTTGCTACTACTTTACCTAAATTTTGCAGCGGTGAAAAATGTTAACGGCTCCTCCTTCATTTCCTCTGAATTTGATGTTGATGATTGCGAATCGAGGGAATTCCGAGATGATTCAATGTACTTTGCCTTGTGGGTCAGAGCAGAGTTAGCCGACACCCCGCTGGCTTGCACATGTCTGCGGTCAATATGCTCAGAGGAGTTTGTTGAAGAACGATTTCCAACGAGTTGGTTGGAGGTGTGGGTTGATGGATGCTTGACAGCAGAGGATGATGTTCTTTTGCTGTGGACCAGTTGGTCGCTGACTGTTGTTAAGCTCGGAGGTCCTGATAGTGTAATAAATACATCCGATAAACAAACAGATAGCATAACTGAAAAGGGAGTTAATCCCGGCCCAAACGAGAATGAGAGTTGTAGAGTTCAAACTCTTGCTATTGTTTGGCCTGAAACACTCATGCGCTCTTGGAAACTTGTCATCAAATTCTCCCAACTAGTTCTATAAGAAATGTATAGAGACCAGTAAGGAGAATTTGTATGTTGACATCAGGACTTAAGGGGTTAATACAACATCAAATTCTCTCAACTAGTACTATAAGAAATGTATAGAGACCAGTGAGGAGAATTTGTACTTTGACAACAGGGTTGCTACTCACCATTAAAGGTTGAGCTTAACGTGCTTGCAACACTTGAAGTTGGCGACGGAGGAGGTGATGAAGACCTGAAATAACAACACATTTGACATTTTACGTCATTGTAACAAACTACCAAGAACTACTCAAATGAACATCGTGCAATGCCAGCCAGCATACCTGTGACCTTCATGGAGTATCTGTTTTCTAAATGCACTGTGCTTTGTTGATGACAAAGTCTAGAGAAAAAAGAAGATAAAAAATATAGTTTAGAAATAAATGATGGTAGAAACACAACAAGAAAGATTATTCAGTCAGTGATACAAGCAACGTGGAAAAAGAATTCCAAGTTCACCCAACAGGAGTCGAACCTACGAGCCTCCTGTAGCTCAGTGGTAGAGCATCCGACCGGTGTGCGGAAGGTCATAGGTTTGAGTCCTGTAATTTAAACAGTTGGGAGAACTCTAAATTCTTGTAGATGAACGTTTAATCGTTTGTCTCACGATGGAGTCACTTTGAGATGTTGATCGCGACGCTTCGACTGCTTAACTGCTAATCTTCATCAGGCGATGAGGTCAATAATTGTTTATGTGTCGCTATATGTAGCACCTTGGTTCGTTGCTATTGATGCATTTCGATCCTCATTATTATTCCGACTAGAGGTTGTTCCCTCAGTGGACTGACTAGAGGTTGTTCCCTCAGTGGGCTGACTAGGTGTTGTTCCCTCAGTGGGCTGACTAGATGTTGTTTTAAATTCTTTTTCCACATAGCTTGTGTCATTGGCTGAATAATATCTTCCTTAGTTTAATTCAACCCTAAACTCACTCACTTAATCTTTTATTAATTAATTACAATAGTTAATTAGTTCCCACCTTATTCATGGAAGTGGTTGGAGATGAAGGTGATGAAGAAGAACTCCCTGTGAGATGAATGAATAATAATGAGTTGGCAACAAGAAATTATTACGTGTACAATGCTATACAGTCATGTACAGTTGAACCTATCTACAACGGCCACCTTGTTGTAGAGAGGTGGCCGTTGTAGGGAGGTTAGAATTAGAGTAATGTGTATGTATCGGTGTACGGTTGGGACGAAAAATCCTGGCCGTTGTAGAGAGGTGGCCGTTGTAGAGAGGTGGCCGTTAGTGGAGGTATACTGTATATTGTTGGTCTATTGCAGGTAACCCCCCAGCAATTTGTCAGGTTGTCCTGGCTAACAATTTGCTTGTGCCCATCATTTTACACTCCTGGGTGGAGAGAGGCACAGTGAGAATAAAGTGTTTTTCCCCAAAACTCAAAACAACGACCCCGACCAGGGCTCAAAGCCTCAAACCCTGATCCCTTGATCCAGATTCCAACATACTAACCACCACTTCGCATGCCTCCCTTCCTCCAATTTTTTTGCAAAAAATTTCAGATGTTTGATATTAATAATGACTCACCGAAGTTGCTTTCTGCCAAATCCATACAGTCACAAATGTTTTTAAGAAATTCATCGCAAGTTGCAGACAGCATAGTCGCTGCTTCTCCAAATTCCTTGTAAAGAAAATCAGAGAACTGCATTTTATACTGGATAATAAATAAATTATTATTATATAGTTGAACAGTGTGTGCCATTTTTCATTTGTCATTGATAAGCTTTCTCTGGTAATCTAATTGACAGATCTTTTTTTGAATAAAATAATAATAAAAATAAGTGATAATAAACAACGTTTCGATGTCACCTTGACATCATTTTCAAGTTTGAAAATAACAGATTGCTGTGTTAATTTATATACTAAACAAGGTGTGAATGGTTGCATGCGATAAATGTTAATAGTTCAGACTAAAATTAGGTTTTACAAGTGTCGAAAATGAAGTCAAGGTGACATCGAAACATCGTTTATTATGTTATCACTTATTTTCATATTGAAATGTATTTCTAAATTTTCGCTTGTGTGTGCATGCTTTTGTGTTTTTTTTTTTTATTGTTTGATGTTGAAAATCTGATAACTTTGCAGGCAAATGTGTTGTTGACGGGCGGTGAAATGGCCAGTTGCCTACTAAAATCCCGGGCCAAACGAGAAACAAGAAGAGTTCAAACTGGCTTTTGTTTGGCCCAAAACTGCCACGCGCTATCGGCGACTCTTATGCACTCTCATCAAATTTGAACACACTCAAATTTTTCTTAAGAGTCGTCAAGAGTTTTCTCTTGTTTAGCCCAGGCTGATTGTTTTATTTTTATTTTTGTGTGTACATGTATTACCTGGTTGTCCTCTTTATTGGTGCAAAGCAGTTTAATGGTGCTGATTTGTTGTAGTAACAAGCTGCGATACATGTTCAACTCTTGCATCTTCTCTTTCAACTGGTTCTCAGCTGTGGAAAGCAATGATACTTAATGTACATCTTGTAGAACTATGACAAAGATACAAATCAGTCAGTGACTTGTAAGTGCTACTTGGAAAAGTACAAAAAAATTGTATTCAGCTTAACATTTACCATCTTTACATTAATTATTTTATTACTACACATGACGCTTTCGACATTGCTGATCCTAGCAGTATGCAAGACGCGTGTCACATATGAACCTAGTATATGACCGCTCACCACATGAGATACTCCGTAGCTCAGTGGTAAGAGCATCCGACCGGTGTACGGAAGGAAGGTCATGGGTTCAAATCCTGTCGGGGACTCAATTTTTTTCTTTGTCCCATGCTCGTGACAAACTGAATACAGTTACTTACTACAGTATGACCGAGCTTAATGTTCATTTACCATCTTTATATTTATTACTATAAAATCAATCACTTTCCATGGTGTAAAATTTCTATGTCATGGTTATGGCTATGTTTCAAGCTAGCCAAAACGTCAGCATTTTGTATGACGTTATTTTCCATTATAGTGGAATTTCATTACTTGAGCTTTTTATTGCATAAAAGATGTAAAAGATGGTTTTCACTTGGAAAAAAATCATCTTTTTGGAAAAATCCCCCCCCCCCCCAACTAAAAAAAAGTTCTTATTTATGCATGTAGTCACATTTTCAGTGGGTACAATGTACATAACTTAATATTCATTTGAAATTTCCATCTGTATCATTAATACATGTATTTACGTCATTTTCAGTAGCCATGAAAAAACAATAGACATGTCCCATCTGGAAATCCTACTCAGCCAATAACCAACAAATGTATGAAACACTGTATATTATCCACTTACATTCTCCAGGCGCCTCCGAGTGTCCATTATGCTTCATTGTTGTAAGACACGCCTTTGCCGTTCCTAGAGCTACTAACCACTGTTGTCGTTCAGCAGGCGTAGCTGCTCTAAGGTAGATGTATTGGTCTGGGGGGATCTTTAGGTCAATTCTCACAGTATCTGTAGGATGGACTGCAAAATAATGGCTCGTCATTATTAACCAGCTTAAAGGGACACTGTCCCGGCGTATTTGCTCAAACAGTTATAAATGCACGAAATGGTCCCTAAATCTATGACATAAGAACGTAATAAACTCTAACTAAATGATAAAAAGCAATTTCTTCAATAAATTCCATACTGCAAGAAATGTTTGCAAAATTTCAAAGATTTCCGAGCCAAACTTGAAACTTTGAAAAACTGACATCCTGACGTTTTTTCAAACATCCATATTGCAATCCATTTCCATCCTCGCTGTCGTTAGTCATCCTCACTTCCTAATGGGTTCCTGTCATTTGTTGAGTGCTAATCTACAGAATCAAACCATTATTGTTCAACTTCCTACGATCTATATATGTTTCTGAGCTTCCCAAAATCATGCTAACATCAGGACAGTGTCCCTTTAATAACATATAAGGACATGCGGTGGCCTAATGGTTAGTACGTTGAACTCCAGATTGAGCGGTCCAGGTTCGAGCGCTGGCCAGGGTCATTGTGTTGTGTTCGTGGGCAAGACACTTAACTCTCACAGTGCCTCTCTCCACCCAGGAGTATAAATGGGTACCGGCGACAAAATGCTGGGGGGTAACCTGCGATGGACTAGCATCCCATCCAGGGTGAGTAGCAACACTCCTCGTCGGCGTCATGCTACAGAAACTGGGATAAGCTCTGAAGGCAGTGCGGGCCAGTTGTTGGCCAGAGTGTGGCTTTACCTTAATAACATTGTATAGACAACAACACAAGAGCATGCAGAGGTACGAAATTTCACATCTCAAGTGCTTAAAGCGTCTTTTAAAACAGTGTTCCTGATTAGAGAGGGGTCTCTGGTCAAAAACCTGACTTGTAAGGTCGAATACCTGACTTGACAAATTAATGGAAAACGTCTGACTGAAAGGAATGGTTAAACTGGACAATCAGTTGTCAGAGAGACTGTTACAGTGAAGATGACGCTACCGTTGCAACTCGACAAAGTTTTTGATTAATTTTTGACATCTTTTTGACAACTTTGATGGGTTCCATTTTGTGGCGCCACATTTGAACTAGACTAGAAACTAAAACCATTCAAATTTCACGACTCCACCTCCAACACTCCTTGGATTTTGATTGTTCAAGTCAGATGGAACCCATCCGAAAGTTGTCAAAAAGATGTAAGAAATTAATCAAAAACTTCATCGAGTGGCAACAGTAGTGTCATCTTCACTGTAAGAATGTTATTTTTGTCATAATGATACAAGTTTACCGGGTATTACTTCATGTCACGGAAACCATTGTTGAATAGCTCAGTCATGTGGTATTGTTTATTGTCTTTTTAATCTTTGTTTGTCACATTGTACATCATTAAATAGCGATTGCAACATCAATAAATTGCCTGTTTACCTGAAATTTCACAACAAGCCATCTTGACAGAGCCCCTGCTTCCTAGACCAACTTCTTCCTGAGACTTGTAATACGCCAACACACCGACTTCTAGAACAAACCATCTTGGCTGCCAACCTAATGACAAAGCAAAACATAAACAAGATTAATAACCTTGATTCCCTAGAGGAAAACAAATAACCATTGTGTGTTACGCACTATCAGGCCATCCCATAAAATGCTTTGTTTCCATCGGACCGACCAAATTTTTTTCAAAAGGTAAAAAAAAAAATTCTGATTCATTGTCTGCACCCTTTTCTCGGGTGTTTCCAGGTTTAATATGCTTTGTTTACATCTTAAAGTCACTCTGACATCTAAATCAGCCCATAATGACGTCTTCGAACATTTTTCAGAGAGATATTGGCTCGTTACAAAATGGTGTCATGGGGAATATATAACTCGCTTGGAATTATTTATGTATAATTTGTCAATATTTCGTTCCTCTGCTTTTCTTTTTTTTCTTTTGTTACGACCGACCCACTTTCATGAGAGAGAGGGCAGGGCGATGGGAAACAAAACATTTTATGGGGATGGCCTCAGTATCTACTTAGGATGAATTACATATTTAACATTCATGGAAAAATAGACTACTTACTTCGGGCAGCTAGTAACATTTTATAAACGTACTGTACCAAATAACTCTTATTCTTATTTGAATGGTCGCACACTTCGGTTTCATCCAGACTTAAAATGTACAACCTTGTTCAGGATAACAAACAGTACCACATGAAAGTACTGCTCAATAGCTTTCATTTGAATGGTCACGCATGCACTAGGGTTTCATCCACAAACTTAGTAGTTAGAATCACCTTGTACATCATAATAAACAGCACCACATGAAAGTACTGCTCAACAATAGCTTTCATTTGTATAGTCACACACTAGGGTTTCATCCACAGACTTACATGTAAAGTTACAATCACCTTACAAGTACAGTACATGTATAACAAACAGTACCACATTGTGGTCACACACACACTAGGGTTTCATTCTGAAAGTAAAAGGCTTAGGAAGACACTGCAGGCAGCTCTAAACTGGACAGTTGGAGGCTGTTACACGTAAACTCAAGCATGTCTACTTTAGAGGAAGTGAACTTTACCATATAATGTGTTTCCTTAGTCTGCAAGTTGGATGACAATTTTGCTTAATCTTGATACAGCACACACTTGGATTACAATAAGTGTTACGCGGTTTTTCAGGTCATTAAATCCAAGTAATCATAACACCTTTAAAACCCCCTTTATCACCATAACAACGTCTAATGTGATACAAGAATGCGATAATTGCAACCTAATTACAGTGAAGATGATGCTACCGTTGCCACTCAACAAAGTTTTTGATTAATTTTTGACATCTTTTTGACGACTTTTGGATGGGTTCCGTTTGACTTGACCAATCAAAATGCAAGGAGTGTTGGAGGCAGAGTCATGAAATTTGAATGGTTTTAGTTTGAGTCTAGTTCAAATGTGGCGCCACAAAACGGAACCCATCAAAGTTGTCAAAAAGATGTCAAAAATTAATCAAAAACTTTGTCGAGTGGCAACGGTAGCATTATCTTCACTGTAACATGACTAAAGCCAATGGCTGAGAATTAAAGAAAACTGTAAGTCATGTATTATAATTGAGAATTTTGCTGATTGTCCCTTTCAGTGCAAATCTCAAGATATCAATTCTCCTTAACGACGCCACACATTTCATTGAATCGCAGTTGTGAGAATTTGGTGCTCCATCAAGACAATGTCTCTAGCTGATCATTTTCTTTATTCTCATCACCTGTCTGTTTGACAATGTATTGATATTGTAAGGAGAAATTAAATGGTAATCACCCAAATTGGGAATTAAAGAATTTTAAGGACAACAATTTAAAAAAATACATGGATGAGTAAAACTGATGCAATAAAAATAATTTTCAGTGTTTTCATGTTTTCAAATCTAGAGTTTGCATGGGAAAAGTTATGAACTACTGTAGATGGAGATATTGAAAAACCTTGAATATTTTATTTTTTGATGTTGAAAATCAGATAACTTTGCAGGCAAATGTGTTGCTGGGAGGCAGTGAAGTCACCAAAATTAATGAGAATGAGATATGACAAGAGTTCAAGCCCCAGGCCATGTAGTTAACATTTGTAAATGAAATTGACATAAAAATGAGAGCCCTGGGTTACGCTTTTTTCCAATCCCCCAAAAAGTCCTTAATTAGCAAAATCTTCCACCCAAAAAAGTCACCACAAAATTTATAACCCCCAAAAAGTCCTCATATTGCAAATTTCAGACCCAAAAATGTCTTTGAGCCTCCCCGTCACTATTATACCTGAGTACCCCCCCTGGGGTTCAAACTCTTGCCTTAATTCATTTGGCCTGAAACTCTCACACTCTATTGGTAACTCATTGACGCATTTTATATTTATATATTATACTCTCATCGAATTTGAGCTTGCTCAAATTTTTCTTAAAAGTCATCAAGAGTTTTCTCTCATTTGGCCCAGGCTGATGAGATTTGAAGAAAACTCTTGGGCAACTCACATCCTTCCAGTCCCTCTCTGCTCGCCTTTTTTTTTTTTGCTTCTCGTTGGACAGACTAACAGAAAGAGGGACTGTTTGTAGTCTATCAAACTCTTGGCGACTTATATTATTCTCTTTTGGTCCGGGGGGTGGGGGTTGGACTCCCATATAAAAGTGACGGGGGTGATCGCCGGAAATTTTGAAAAAATCCTCTAAAAGGTACCAAATCTCGTTTTGTGGGTGTGGCTCGAATTCATTTTCACCCTAAGAGGTACCAATTCTAAGACAAACTAGTCCCTGTTATATATTTTTCCAGCTTAATACTCTAAAAGTACCGGAATAACTCTAACGGCAGTCATTTTAGATTTTAATACCCTAAGCGGTACCAAACCACGACGTTTAACCCCTAAAAGGTACTGCGATCACCCCCGTCACTTTTATATGAGAGTCCCCCCCCCCCCGAGGTAAATATTATCCTGCTATTGATGACTACGGTAAGTGATAGAAGTTGATTTCTTATAAGATGCTGAAGATGGAAGCTTCTGTCACTAACTGGGCCCGGTTGTTCAATGGATGGATAATGCTATCCACTGGATAAGTCACTATCCAGTGGATAGCATAGTTTGTATTGTTAACACTTATCCATTGGATAAAAAGAGGTTATTCAGCGGAAAGTGTAATACGGCTGGGTATTTTTACGAGTCAGTTTTTATTTTTTTGAGCTTTGGGCGAGAAAAAATAAACATTCATTATGTTGTATAATAAACAATTTATTCAGCGGAAAGTTGTGTAATACGGCTGGGCATTTTTACTCGTCAATGATTGACAAGTAAAAATGCCCAGCCGTATTACACAACTTTCCGCTGAATAAATTGTTTATTATACAACATAATTATTTCCTAAAACAATAGGCTTTCAACAGTGTTTTCCGTAGCACGCGGTCAGGAGGACTATAAAGACCAGTTGAATACGCTCTCATATTTGCACTCGTTTTGGTGCGTATTTGCGCGCTAAAATTCTATGTCGTATAATAATGATTTATCTGGTGGATAGCGTTATCCACACTTTGAACAACCAGGCCCTAGTGGACAGCGTTATCTTTCTCAATACTTCTTTTGTGTCACTGGTAGCTACTGGATAATCTGGTAGAGTCATTAACACATGAAAAGGTACTTTTAAAACAACTAAAAGGTTGCCATGATTACATTTACAGCCTCTTCATAATGGATTTTATGTAAAATTATGCTAATAAACAAAACTGAAAATAAAATTTATCTTTTAATTACAAATTGCCAATTTTAGGGCCTGGCTAAACTAGGAAACATTGTTGCAGAAACATTGCTGCGGATGCAAATGTTTCACAATTTAGCCATGCGAGAAACATTGTTTCAGCAGCAAATTTTGCGTCTCAGAAGCAAGAAAATGTTTTTGAATCAAGTCAAAAACATTTTTGTTTCACAGACGCAAATTTTGCTTCCGAAACATATGCTTCCCAGTTTAGCCACGGAGGAAACAATTTTACTAGTTTAGCCACCTGAGCAGCGAAAGATATCTTGTGCTTCCCGCTAGTTTGGCCACCCAGGAAACATTACAGCAAACAATGTTTCTGCAACAATGTTTCCTAGTTTAACCAGGACCTTAGTTTCATAAATTCATCTTGCATTGTGTGTACACACACTGAATAAAATAATTTCAACAAATAAATTCATCATAATACCACTAAGATAATCTTCCTCTCTGCAAGAGATTTATAGTAAAAATCAATGTGGTTTCCTGCGATAATTAATGAATAATAGATTTCTTTGTTTGATTTTTTTCCCAACCGGTAAATAAGTTATGATTCCGGGTAAATTAACTCGCGTATAAAAACCGCGGGAACATCTACAAATATATTAAGGCAGTCACAATTTTGACAGCGAGACATTTCCTAGGGAGATTGTCTACGTAAAAATCGCCAAAATAATGGGGAAGGCAATAAGTAAACACAGCGTTTTAAAGAGAAACCGTTTTCTGACAAGATTGTGACATTTAGCGTAGCGTAGTAACATATTACTTCAGCAAACTCGTAGCTAATACTAGCTAAAAATAGCTTTGAAATTTTGCCACGACGTAGAAAAACAAACACACGAGTTCAAGCTCTTAAATTTCAGCGAAAAGACCACTACTTTCTAAACAATAATAAAGGAAAAAGATGAATTAAAATTATTACAAACCACTCAAGTAGTTGGTCCATTTCCACAAAGTTCCCTCCATAATCGCCATTTTTCCGCTTTCGTCTTGAAATCTTAGACGCAGCCTTGCTGTATAGTAGTATTTTCGGATGAAAGTTGAAGAAATCGTCGATTTAATACAGTTTCAGTCATCTACCCTCATGTTTCCGACTGTGTATTGACGAAACATTCTTTGTCCGCCATTACAGAATTTTCAATTCAAATCCGTAGTACGCTTGCGCGAAAGTGATCAGAACTTCCGGTGGTGTTGCATGCTGGGAGTTTTGAGGGAACTTCCGGTTAAAATAAAACCGCCTTGTCACTGTTCCAAATTCAATGCTGTTCCAGAATCAAATGAAACACCTCTAAATAATGATTTCAAACGGTAGAAGAACACGTAGCCTGAAAGGACAGCCATCTCCTCGCCCCAACCCCACCTCCGAGGGGCTGGGCGAGAGAGACCTGGCCCCTGGGGGAGGGGAGGGTGGGGGTTGGGGCAAGGAGACGGCTGACTAGGACTCTTCAGACTAAAGAACACGTGGTAATTGGGGTGTCGGCGAAAAATATATTTCAAAGAAAGCTAGATGGACAAAAGTACACCCCACCCCCCAACCCTAAGGCTGTCCATAATATGCTCGGCAACTTTTGGGCAACTTTTCCGATTTCGAGCAACTTTTTTTATTTGGAGCAACTTTTTTTATTTCAAGCAGCTTTTTTTCTTTTGAGCAACTTCTCATTCTTTTACATATTAAAACAAATTTTAAAATAAACAGACCTGGGCCATAATACACTTTGCAACAGCATGCAGTAGAGCTGTAGAGGCGTAGAGAACATAGGGAGACAAAGGGAGTAGGGGTTTGTGGAACAGTGGTCTACCTGTGGTTATTTGAGAAGCCGATTCATGATCATGTGGTCAGCGGAATGAGCAGATAATTTTTTAATTTTTTTTAATTTTTTTTTTAATTTTTTAATTTTTTAATTTTTTAAATAGGTACTAGTGAGCAGCACACATTTTTTTTTTAATCTGCACGTATTTCTTGTGGGTGTTTTTGTTGTTCATACCCTAAATGGAACGTAATTTGTACTGTAAAGTTTAGGTATAAAATAAGTTCCCCTAACTATCTTGTATAATCCCTGACGAAGTGTGTAGTAATCACACGAAACCGGTCGGATAATAAAACAAGTTAACAAGATTCGTTGCTGTGTGCTGCTCACTAGTACCTATTTAAAAAATAGCATCTTATTATCATAAATATGAAAAAAAAAAAACGTTGTAGCAACCTGAAGATTTTTTGAGCAACTTTTGAGCAACTTTTTGATTTTGGAGCAACTTTTGAGCATCTTTTAGATTTTTGGAGCAACTTTTTGAGCAACTTTCTGGGATATTTTGAGCATCTTTTTAAACATTTTGGAGCATATTATGGACAGCCTTACCCAACCCCAAGGGCAACAGACGTGAAAATCAAGTGCAAAACTTTGTCTCTTATAAGATATTTATTGACGTTTCCAACAGAGGAATATCTCCTCTTGGCGTTTCTTTTTACATTTGACTTGAATGATAAGCGTCAAACTATCATACAATTACAGGAGCATATACGGGTGATATATATGATATCAATATCATGCAATATCATCTTTAATACATACAGTCGAACCCCGACTCGAACCTCCACTAACGGCCACCTCTCTGTAGCGGCCACCTCTCCACAACGGCCAGGATTTTTCGTCCCAATCGTACGTCTATCCATACTTTTCACTCTTATTGAAACCTCCCTGCAACGGCCAGTTAATTCCGCCCCAGGGTGGCCATTGTAGAGAGGTTCAACTGTATCCAGGAAATAATTTATTGCATGTCCAGTCTTGGCTACTTCTTTTAAAATCATCCACTCGGATACCAATTATGATATATAAGTGAGCGTTTATCATTTGCACGGAAAACTCGGTTTCTCCTGGAGCCTCGTTTGCCGGAATATTCTAGTCAAGGGTCTAGGCACGACATGCATAGATTACTAGTACCAGGCTCTTTTTTTTTTTTTTTTGTACCAGGCTCTTTGTCAGTTTGGCCTGTTGTTACCCAGGCTCTCACGGAAATAATCAACCTGCTATTTATCAAATGGTCATTTCTTTCCATTCCGTCTTACGAAAATTAAGATCTCGTCACCAATTTTCACGAGGCGGCCATTTTATCCTCTCACCATTTTTAACTCGTGAATGCGAAAGCAATGAACGGGTTATAGCATTTGGTGTACAAATTTCACTCGCTCGATGGGCTGTAAACTTTCATCGCGCTATTAATTTATTCATTCACGAGTTAGGCCATAGGAGCCTTTGATTTTCGGTGCACGCTCGTCAAGCTGTTGAAAGATTCTTACCAAAGATTCCAGGCAAATGGTACACGCCTACTGTTCACTGAAATATACATGATTATTTACATTGTTTACGAACGCTTCAGTTTCATGTTAAAATATTCACATATTTACAAATTAAACTCACATTCAGTGTTGTCACACTTCTGCTGTTTATAGTGTAACTGCTTTGATTTGTATTACTTTTGTTCTTGCTGCCGTCTTCGTCGTTTCTTCTTAAACTTGTTCCTCTCTCTCCCCTCCTGGTTGGTGCCAAGTTTCTGTTTATAGCATTCGCTCCGTTGACATCTTGCTCCTCTCTCTCCCCTCCCTGGTTGGCGACAGCATTTGGTGATCGAAACACTTTCCTTTCAAACTCTTCAGCTTCAAGGTGGTTTTTCTTCAATAGTAACTCGATATATACAACACGAAACTGTCTTAATCTGATAGAATAAATAAGCGGATTTATAAAAGAGTTAATCGTTGCTAAAGTCGCAGCGGAGTAAAGAACTGCATAAATTGTGTCTATTGATACTATGTCTTTAAGAGCGTTCTTGGTCAATCTAAAACTAAGTATAGGAAGATAAACTTAGCATCAATGTTACAATAATAATAGTGGTTAGCTTTAAGGGCTCGTTTTTCATTCAAAAACTTTTCTCTGGCCTCCACTGAAACTTGCTGTTGTGCTATTTGCCTTTCATGCCGACGAGTCTCACAGTAAACAATAACATTGCAGATAATAATCATGAGGAATAAATGCAACTATCAATGCATTATTGATAGGAATAAACAAATCATTGTCGATTAACAGTACGATGTGCACCGCTGCAGTGAAAATCCACACAACTGCAGAAGCGATCAGCACACGAACTTTGGTGACGATTTGCTCATAAGTGAAGGTATGTTTGATGGCCAAGAACCGATCTGCAGTTATCAACGCCAAGTGGACAAGCGAAGAAAAACAGAAAACGTTTATGGTGTATCTTACTGCATATTGCAATGGACACACGTCGGTTTTGTTTTCCCAAAGTAGTGTTGTTATCAGGTAATAAATGTAAAGTGGCTGGACAAGAACTCCAACCAACGCATCAGTTGATGCTAAACATGCCAGTGCTATGTTAGACATGCTTTGCAGTCGTGCCTTGGTCTTCACAGCGATCATCACCAGCAAGTTTAACACGATGGTAAAAGGCCAGGTGATTATGAGGATGATTATATCGAAGACAAGAACACCGAAGGCCAGTGTGGAAAACTGATCTGGTATTCCACCAATGAAAACGTACATCGAACATTCTGATGGGATCGTTGTCTGAATTTCCAGGCTGGAATTCATCTTCTCGGTTTCTGTTCAAATCTTCGATCTGTCGCTTGTTGTAGCTGAGATGGAACGTTTTGTTACCAACTGTACTGCGCGAGATATATCCTCGATCTGTTTTGTTATAGAGTTTCCGATGTATTTTCCATAGTACCGTGTGAACTAAGTTTGGCATTCATGTGTATTCAAGTACCTATATACGTTGTTAGCATTTGTTGTGGATTTGTTTCGCTTCCTTTTCACGCACTACGTTTTATGTGAAGCTAATGTAAAACACTTTTATTAATGCACCTTTATGTTATTGGTAATATGATTTAAATGGTGACTTTACCAATTGGTCAAGTCGCAAAAAGGGTGGGTGTATGTTGAAAACCGTCTCGCTCTCATCCTAACTAACGGTAAAATTGTATACCTTTTGTACTTTGTTTTCTTTGTATAAAAAAAATTGCCTGACCAGTTATGACCAGTTAATTCGTGAAATCTCGTATATCAATTTGATCTTTTAGCTTTTTGTAAAGTAGGCGTGTAAGCAATCTAAACCCAAAACAGTTACAACTGATGACCAATCCAACAAACGTAAACAACACAATGAACCAATGAGAAATCAAAGCAAATACACGTAACCAGCGCCAAGCGCGGGAAAATGCGTGTGACCAAGTCGCGATTGGTTTTGCATCTGATTGGTTGAGTAGGTGGCGCGAAATTTTTTTTTAAACCAATTACAGAGCGTAGTAAAGTGAGTAAAACCAAAGCAATTCCAGAACCGTTCCTAACATTTTTATCCAGCTATCAAAAAATAAATAAAATAAATGGGGAAAGAACAAATCAGTGAAGAAACACTAATTACAAGCTAATTATTTCTTTTTTTATCACGGCCGGAGATTACTTTGATAAGAACATGATGTTGAACAATGGCGACGTTCAAAAAATTCTCACATTCTCAAATCTTCATGATTGAAACAGCTTTATTTTTTTTTTGCCCCCCCCCCCCTGTCGACGAAGGAGATCGGCAAGACATAATTTCGCAGTCTTCTCTCGACCTTCTCTCAGCACAAGTCGGGACTTTTTTGAGGGATTTCGGCGTTAGTGTTTCTATCTGAATCGGACACGCATTTGGCCCCTCCGCGTGACATTTTCGTCATCAAACTCGTTCACCAGGTTACACAAGAGAGGAAAAGGGATTGAGAAGCCTGGGCATCTTGTTGTTTTGTTCAAAAACGTTTGCGTATTTTGGAGTCGATCTCAACGTCGGGTAAGTTACTTTATTTTTCATAATATTTAGACATATTATGGCATTCAAAAGCCTTGCAGCTCAACATTTAATATCATGTTTTCAGGAGGCTGTGTAAACGACTCCATGGCTGCGAATATAATGCCGCCAGTTAGCGGCGCTCGTGTTGTCCAAACCCGACTCGACGGCTCTTCTAGCCTGTATGTCAAAACAACTATACGAAAACTGTGTCCATTTCCACTCTGATGATCATGATTTGTAGTTGAATTATATAACCACACAGGCGCGAGTTGTTGTAGCTCAGGTTTGTACGTTAGACTAGTTGTATAGTCAAGAGCCAGAATCAGACCTAGTTTCAACCTTCACGAAATTTTAATAATGCTATGGAGGTCGTGCAGAGATTGAAGAGGACATGTAAAAGCGTGTAAAATATAAGGCTTACCTGACAACGAAACAACGGAATGGTTTGTAGCAAATTTGTATATTATGAACAAAGAGATAAGCTTACTGTTATTTATTAATACCAAATTCCTGTTTTGTTTAAAAATTTGTTAGGAATAAGTTATGTTCAAAGCTAAAGTTCTTTCAAATAAATGTCAACCGTTGCCAGTTTTGTGCCTGGGTAGTTAATACCTCTCTTTTACAAACAATCAACATGACCTAAAGAAGTCCATGAAGATGTCAATGTTATATTTAGTGTTATTTATTGGGTTGGGCTATACTCCCAGGCCGATTCCCTGTTCAATATAGCTTTCAACATCACGGAAGCGCAGCAAAGACAGATTTGAACAAAAATATGATAAGCCTCAGGAAATACACACTCGGATTTATTCACCAATTTCCGGAACTTCACTTTTGCGCTACCCCTTTACTGTTAGGTGTGTCGGGGCAGTTTGGGGAGGTTGGGCGGGGGGTTAGGGAAGAGGACACTTGAACGGTACTTGCCAACTAAATATTTAGAAAATACCACACAACTTTAAATTGATGCATATATCCGCACAATATCATTCCACCAATTCAGAATTATAACTTACCTTGACACAATTCTCTAATGAAGAGACTTATTTCAAACCCAATTAAAGTTTCCGTCCACAGACCAACAAGGTTTATATATCTACACCGAAAGATAATATGAGAAACATCCTCGTGTTTCGAGAATTCACTCTGTCGAACGCATTTTCTTAATATCTGTGATTACTACGACTAACAGTATACAGTTTTATATTTGGCATGAAAATGAGAGTAATTTCGACTTCTCTCATTAGGAGAATGGTGTGTTTATATTTTAAATATCAGGCTATGCACTAGATTTTGAGACATTTTATTTATTATTGTGTTCAACAAACAAGCTGTATGCATTGGGGGAAATTTTTCAATCCAACTTAACAGAGTGGCATTTTCGAACTGCTTACAAACTGGCTTCTATGCCAGCCGACGTTTCTAAAAAATTGCGAAAATTTGAAGGAACTTTGAAAAAAAAAATCAGGTTATTGACTAGATCATTTTTGAGACATTTTATGTTAAGAGTTTTTAAATAACTAAAGGAAAACAGCATTTTGTGTTTCAAACAATCGGTTTTTATACAACTAAGATCGTGTTCTATTGGGATCAAACATTTTAGGTTGGTTGGGTAGGCTCCTGTTGCAAATACATTGGAAGCTCTTGCGACCATTCTCGTAAGCGACCAGCTCTAGTTACGACCACCATTGTAAAACCCCGTTTGAATTGTCACTCAAACAAACTCTGTAATTAAAAGCTATCTCAAGCGACCGCGACCACTTTTGGGAATTACTAACTGCGTAAAAAAGAAGCGAAACAAATCCACAACAAATACTAACAACGTATATAGGTACTTGAATACACATGAATGCCAAACTTAGTTCACACGGTACTATGGAAAATACATCGGAAACTCTATAACAAAACAGATCGAGGATATATCTCGCGCAGTACAGTTGGTACAAAACGTTCCATCTCAGCTACAACAAGCGACAGATCGAAGATTTGAACAGAAACCGAGAAGATGAATTCCAGCCTGGAAATTCAGACAACGATCCCATCAGAATGTTCGATGTACGTTTTCATTGGAGGAATACCAGATCAGTTTTCCACACTGGCCTTCGGTGTTCTTGTCTTCGATATAATCATCCTCATCGTAACCTGGCCTTTTACCATCGTGTTAAACTTGCTGGTAATGATCGCTGTGAAGACCAAGGCACGACTGCAAAGCATGTCTAACATAGCACTGGCATGTTTAGCATCAACTGATGCGTTGGTTGGAGTTCTTGCCCAGCCACTTTTCATTTATTACCTGATCACAACACTACTTTGGGAAAACAAAACCGACGTGTGTCCATTGCAAAATGCAGTAAGAAATACCATAAACGTTTTCTGTTTTTCTTCGCTTGTCCACTTGGCGTTTGATAACTGCAGATCGGTTCTTGGCCATCAAACATACCTTCACTTATGAGCAAATCGTCACCAAAGTTCGTGTGCTGATCGCTTCTGCAGTTGTGTGGATTTTCACTGCAGCGGTGCACATCGTACTGTTAATCGACAATGATTTGTTTATTCCTATCAATAGTGCATTGATAGTTACATCTATCCTGATGATTATTATCTGCACTGTTTATTGTTTACCGTGAGACTCGTCGGCATGAAAGGCAAATAGCACAACAGCAAGTTTCAATGGAGGCCAGAGAAAAGTTTTTGAAGGAAAAACGAGCCCTTAAGCTCTCCACTACTATGTTGTAATAGTGATGCTAAGTTATCTTCCTATACTTAGTTTTAGAATGACCAAGAACGTTCTTAAAGACATAGTATCAATAGACACAGTTTGTGTAATTTATTACTCCGCTGGGTCTTTAGTAACGATTAACTCTTTTATAAATCCGCTCATTTATTCTATCAGATTAAGACAGTTTCGTGTTGCATATAGCGAGTTACTATTGAAAAAAAACCACCTTGAAGCTGAAGAGTTTGAAAGGAAAGTGTTCGGATCACCAAATGCTGCCGCCAACCAGGGAGGGGAGAGAGAGGAGCAAGATGTCAACGCAGTGAATGCTATAAACAGCAACCTTGACACCATCCAGGGAGGGGAGAGAGAGGAGCAAGATGTCAACGGAGCGAATGCTATAAACAGCAACCTTGGCACCAACCAGGGAGGGGAGAGAGAGGAGCAAGATGTCAACGCAGTGAATGCTATAAACAGCAACCTTGGCACCAACCAGGGAGGGGAGAGAGAGGAGCAAGATGTCAACGGAGCGAATGCTATAAACAGCAACCTTGGCACCAACCAGGGAGGGGAGAGAGAGGAACAAGTTTAACGAAGGAAACGACGAAGACGGCAGCAAGAACAAAAGTAATACAAATCAAAGCAGTTACACTATAAACAGCAGAAGTGTGACAACACTGAATGTGAGTTTAATTTGTAAATATGTGAATATTTTAACATGAAAACTGAAGCGTTCGTAAACAATGTAAATAACCATGTATATTTCAGTGAACTGTAGGCGTGTACCATTTGCATGGAATGTTTGGTAAGAATCTTTCAACATTTTGTCGAGCGAGCAACGAAAATCAAAGGCTTCCATGGCCTATCTCGTGAATGAATAATTAGTAGCGTGATGAAAGTTTACAGTCGATCGAGCGAGTGAAATTTGTACACCAAATGCTATAACCCGTTCATTACTTTCGCATTCACGAGTTAAAAATGGTGAGAGGATAAAATGGCCGCCTGAAAATTGGTGACGAGATCTTAATTTTCCTAAGACGAAATAGAAAGGAATGACCATTTGATAAATACCAGGTGGATTATTTCCGTGAGAGCCTGGGTAACAACAGGCCAAAACTGACAAAGAGCCTGGCACTAGTAATGTATGCATCTCGTTGCCTAGACCCTTCCGGTTATAAGACTCGATCCGGTAAAAGCGAGAATATTCCTCCTTGCTTTTTCATTTGATTTTCGGCCAACTGTAAAGAAAACCAGGTTCCTGGTGAAACCGAGTTTTCCGTGCAAATGATAAACGCTCACTTATATATCAAAATTGTTGTCGGGTAGATGATAAATGAAGTAGCCTAGAACTGCTGTAAATGGGGGGGGGGGGGGTTTATTCGCCCTAGTTGGCATCACATCTGCCTGCTAATGTTTCAATAATCTTTTTCAGTAATGGTTTAGTATACCTCCCCCCCCCCGGGGGGATCAGTAGCGCGCGCGGATTCGGAAATCAGAAGCGAGCCGATTTGTAGCTATGCGTCGTCTATTATCCTACCTCAAACGAATCCTTCACGGGTTGACAATTACTTTATAGACTCGATCGTTTGTTTGAGGTAACTTTAGCTTTAGCCACATCAATTAGGGCTCGGATATGGAATTAAGCGAACATTTGTAGGCGTTCCTAACGTTCTTTGGCTGAGTGTTCTGTGGCTAAAGTCTTATGCTAAAAATCTGTTGATATAACGGAAGGCTGGCTTCCCCTTTTCACGGGTGTTTCGCACATCCGGGATATTGGTTAAAATGGCGTACAAACAGCAAAGTTCGCAGTCGCGAAGAATGGCTTCAAGTTGACTTCAAACGCTCATGTGAGTAAAACATTTTCGTTTGATGAGTTTCAGCTGCTCACGTAGGTAGATATTTCTGTGGTTTACAATCCAAAACCAAAGCAGTTAAAATGGTCAATCACAACAAACGTAGTCAACACAATGAACCAATGAGAACTCAAAGCAAATACACGCAACCGGCCACAAAGCGCGGGAAAACGCGTGTGACCAAGTCGCGATTGGTTTTGCATCTGATTGGTTGAGTAGGTGGCGCGAGTTTTTTTAACCAATTACAGAGCTTAGTAAAGAGAGTAAAACCAAAGCAATTCCGGAACCGTTCCTTAAAATATTTATTCAGCTCAGTATCGAAAAAAATAAAATGAAAATAAATCAGGAAGGAACAAATCAGTGAAAAAACACTAACTACAAGCTAATTATTATTTTTTTTATCACGGCCGGAGATTACTTTGAACAGAACATGAGGTTGAACAATAGGGACGTTAAAAAAATTCTCACATAGATTAATGATAAAACTACTAACTGCTATGGTGACTTCTCTCTCTCTCCCTCGCTCTCTCTCTCTCTTACGCATACGTGTTTAGGCAAATAAAATACTGTCCCTGAAATAATATCCTAAAAAGAAGGCGGGGAAAGCTGTCGCAAGCTAGGCTTGGATAAATTTTGCGACAGCAAGCATTATGCCTGCCGAATAACCAATTTTCAAGCAGAATTCGAGCAGAAGAGATAAAAAAATGGGTAATTAAAACAATAATATAAAATGATTTTAAAAATATATTTTTTCCCCTTTTTTTAAAATGATTTTCAAAAATGGCAAAAAAAAGTTCGAAATAATAACAAAAGCTGACGAAAGAGAATGCCTTACAAAGTGCACTAGTGATAAAAACACAGATTATGCAATATAGAAAATATCCAGTCGAGGTAACAAATATCAGTTGATGGAGAAATCCCGTCTCCGAGATGGGACCGAACCCGCGATTTCATCCCGAAGTTGCTAAGCAATATGACGTATCCTCATTTCACTATGCTGGCGTGACAATTTTCGGTGTACTCGTGAGTGCTTGCGCTGTTTCTTGATTGGATAATAAGAATCAGAAACTCTTCGAGTGCTTCAAGGAAGATTTGCCAAAACCGACACTAAGTGTCAAAGAGCAAGAACAAGTCTTGTTCATCAGACTGTATTGCTTGGAAAATAAACAAACTCGCAAGATGGTCTTGCAAAGAGTAAATATCTGTTCGGAGAGGCATAGACTGCCTAGAAAGTTCGATAACTCGAAAACGGCTAATTTCGAGATGGCTGTTCCATTCATCTAAGATTTTTGCAGCAGTTTTTTAAGTTACTTCTCCTAGTCTGTGGTACCCTGGGTACCAGAGGTTTATTTCTCCGTCGCGTCGAGATCCGAAGTTGGCCGAAGGCCGATGACGCCCCCGGACGAGCGGCGGAGCCATCAGAGAGATTTGAAACCGGAAACCGCGCAAGAAAAGCCTCTGGCACCCAGGGTAAGTCTGTGGAGGCCCTAAGTCCAAAATTGAGGGAAAATCTTGAATTTCATTTTGTACTGCTCAATAGCTTTCATTTGAATGGTCACACACTAGGGTTTCATCCACAGACTTGAAAGCTACAACCACATTTATTGACTCAAGGTTTGACTCTGGGAGTGAAAGGGTATTAGTACAGCCGCACTGGCAGCCCAAGATTCTCGCCAAAAAAAATCGAGAATAAAGAAAATGACTGTAATAGACGGTGACCACTTTGGCTATAGCCCTGCAATGTTGACTAGACCCTGTTTTAAGGCGTATCACACAGACTAAAAAACAATTAGCTACTTACAGTGCTACAAACACTGCGGCAGACGGAATACTGAGGTTGAACAGTTTCTGTACTAACAGAGTTTAGCCAAGCCTACATGTAAGTCTGTTACAGCTTCCAGTCACTTCCTGCAGAAAACTCAAAACAGGATATAAAAATAGTTCTACATATAAAAACGCTTTCTTGTTATCTCGTAGCATACACACTCAGTCATTATATGTTCACTCAGGAATTAAAATTTAGTACTGACTCATTCAAAACTACAGCGAAACACACCACAAACACAAAACACTTAAAATAGGGTACTAAAGTTTTGACATCACAAAAATGAAATTTGCGAAATTATGAAATTTGATCAGCTATTCGGAGGAAGCATGCCAAAAAACGTCCACTTGCCAAAAATTAACTCTTCATTGAAATTTGTGGCTGAGATGTGGACACTTCAGGTTTTAATTTCTCCATACAAACCCTTCTAATTTTGTGTCTGTTCCTTCAGTTTAGAACCGGCGCAAAATTAGAGGCTTGTATGGGATGGTACCAAACTATATCTCCTGTTCTATTCGTGTTGAAATGTTGTGGCTGATCATACAGCAGCAATCTTTATCTAATGATGGGATTTTGAGGCTTGATAAAAATAATTTGAAAATTTGTGACGTCACACTTTACCACTCTATATAATTATATTCTCCTAACTTATTTCCATACTTTTCTCTTAAAGTAAAGGAGCTATGTTTTTAAGTCATTTTTGCAAAGTGCAAAATCACCTTCAAATTGAAGAAAGTCTCAAAATAATAGATTACAAAGGTAGAAAAACACCAAATAGGTAATAATAAACCAAACAGGAACAAGGATGGTTGAGGATGGAGAAGATTAAGACGGATTGCGAATGGTGAACTTGAACAAATTGGCCAATTTTTTCAAGATGCACCATCCGTGACGTACAGTAGCTCCTTTTACATTAGTTGTGAGAATTGTCTCATCACCTGTCTGCTAAGTCTGCCGCCTCTCTATCCACGGGCTGTACCTATCTGCTAAACTATATAATAAAATGTTCATCCTCCAGCGAGTCTTAGACGGACCAACATGTGTCATGATTTTGGCCTCATCGCATACCTGTAAAGTGAAAAGATGAGCACTGGGTTAGGGAAAGGAACATAATTCGAGGAGATAACTACATGTAGTTTAGAGTGCCAACAACCCTCACAGATACATCAGAGCAAATTTAAACCCTTTTAAAACAGTACCATGCTCACAGCGGTACAATGTGAAGTCAGCAAGGAATGCGTGGAAACATCATTTAAATACATGTATAGTCGAAGCTTCCGTAAGCGGGCACCCTTAGGAAGCAGAGAAATTGCCCACAACTGGAGCTGGCCACTTACAGGAATGTGTAAATACAGAGTTTGTATGAGTCAGAGTTCAAACGGGGTTTTGTCAAGGCGGCCGTAAGTAGAACTGTCCGCTTACGAGAGTGTCCGCTCAGAGAGCTTCCACTGTACTTTCAAAATGTGCATGTAGATGATTTTGACAGCAATTCTCTCTTCCACTGATGTTTATACATGTACATGTATGTGCATAAATTATCAAGAGGTTCATTAAAACCTTGAACAAACGGTCTCATCATTCTCTCAACATTTGTTGAGTCATGTTCAGAGATTTTTTTTATTTTTTTATTTTTACTTAGACCCATATTGCCATGCTTCAACATTTGGAGAACAAAAGAAATGTTGAGAAGATCTTGAGACAAAGGGGGTGTCAAATGGCCTCAACATCGGCTCTCGACAAATGTTGAGACTGTTTGTTCGGGGCTTTAGGTACAGTCGAACCTCCCGTAAGTGGACACCCTCGGGACCAGAAAAAGTGTCTGCTTAAGAGAGGTGTCTGCTTATGGGAGGTTAAAAATGTAGTGTTTGTATGTAGCTGGGAACATGTCGACCAAGTGTCTGCTTACGAGAGGTGTCCGCTTCGGGAGGTGTCTGTAAGCGGAGGTTCGACTGTAAATTTTCTTTAGAATTTTAATTTATGTAACTATTGACTTTATTAAAGTAAGTAGGTCCACATACATTTTAACTCTGTAAGTTCACCAGGAAAGTTTTTCTGTACTTCATCCTTGATCACAGTGAGTGAAGACTTTGTAAACAATTCTCTAAGCTTCTCATCAGACCTGAAATAAATAAATAATAAATAAATACATAAATAAAACAAACAAACATATGTACATTCATTCATATTCAATATTTCACAGGTATACATGGAGTCAATAATTATTGTGGGTTCCGAACCCACAATAAGCTCAAACTTTACTTTGCTAAGGACAGTATCATATCCCGGCCTGAACAATCAATGAAATCGATGTTCGATGAAAATCGATAACAATCGATGCCAATTAATTGATTGATACGATAATCAATCAATGACTAAGCATTTTGTGATTATCGATTGTTATCGATGATCAATATTAATCGATTAATCTATCATCGATTCTATTCGCATGCATGTATCCGAATGCAAATCGTAACGGCGTGATCTAACCCTGCTGCTTTCGCATATTTTATCGCAGCGATGACTTGTGACTGCTTAGACAAAAAAATATATTTTTTATTTGAAACCTAGTAAAGAAGCTTACAAATAAACAGCAATTTGTATTGTCCTTCAGTTCCTCTGAAGTATGTTGCATATGTTTCTTTTCAGCCTCCTTCCCGAGCGCACCAAATCCCCGAGCAGAGAGCCGACAAAGTCAAATTATTGCAAGAAAATAATATATTCAGGGGACTGAATACAATATGCTAATCGATGAAAACCAATAGCAATCGATAACAATCGATGAGGCCACAAACATTTTCATGTGATTATCGATTGACCAATACCAATCGATATCAATTAACTAATTGTTATCGATTGATCGATTGGATTTCCGATGATCAATTTCCATCGATTGTTCAGGCCGGGATCATAATACATGTATATAATGTGTGTACCTAGTTACACTGCTGTCCTCGGAGTCCATATCCATTCCTGTCTTTGTAACGTTCTCCTTGACACATATTAATCCACCAGCTGATAGCCCTGACTGACATCGCTCAAAAAAATCCACAAAATCATCTGTTTTAGAACAGAAAATAATTAACAATAATTATTGGATGAGTTTTTGTAATATCCAGAATAATCAAGGTTGAGGTAAGAGTTATCAGCCGAAGCCAAAGGCTGATAAACTCTTACCTCGACCTTGATTATTCTGGATATCACAAAAACCAAATCTAATAACAGATTATTATTATACATTCAACGAAAAAATCCATGGTCAAAAATCCAGACTCCCGGATTATCTGGGAGAATAGCAGTTATGAATAGCAGTTATTACAGACGGTCAGCAGGTTTGACATGCAAGCGAGGCGAAAGGGTCAATCTGGCATTGTATTGGCCCATTAGCCTCATTTGTAGGCTCGATTACCAGCCGCTGTTCGGGAAAATGAGCCAGAACGAAGACCAGACTCGAGAGAGCGGCAGAAATCAAGCCTAACTCGTTTGCATACTTTTTAAAAACAAAAGAATATTTGACTGCAGGCTCAACTGTATAAACAGCTATTAACATGGATGCTTAACTCACTGTCTGTCAAATGACCTAACACCCACTGACACCAAATCACACTGTATCTTCCTGCCTCAGGCTTGAAATCCTACAAAAATAATAAATATTAATTACTATTAGCAATAACAAGCTTTTCATGATGGTATCTTTGCAAGGTTTTGACAAAATCTTTTTATCCAGTCAGAAACTAGCGCGAGCACTGACGTCATGCTGTTTAGAAACTTCGGGGATGAACATCGCGGGATCAGTCCCATCTCGGAGGCGGGATTTCGCCATCAACTGGTACATGTACTTATTCCCCCAACTGGTATGATTCTGGATAATCAAGGGTCTTTGCACGCATTGCGGACCTATGGTGCTAGTATTATTACCTGCAGTCCTTGTGGATAAAAGTTTCCTATTCTATCTTTTTTCTCTCCCTGAAAGAGAAAAAAGCATACAATTATACATTTGTACAGATCCCATTTTGTTAAGTTACCTCCAGAGAGTATTTTACAGTAAAGAGTCCAAAGATGTGACCACATATTAATTCACATCATTTTGTGCACGCATGAGATTCTGTATGGGTATTTCCGATGAAATCGAAGTCGCGACGATTGCCATTATAAAACGACGAGCTCGGATTGAAGCGACAATTTACAAATTATCGTGATCCGATAGAAAATATCAAATGCATCAAATGTTACCAGAAATTACCGATACAAAAACAACGATTTTGTTTAAAAAAATCGACGATTTGTTAAAAAAGCATGACGAAATCGAAGTCTGCTGGTATCCATAGAGAGGCTGACGTATACTATCCAATCAGAAGCCAAGGATATAGTTTCTCGGCTTCTGATTGGATAGCCTGTGTGAACGAAAGTATGTGAATTAATTAAAAGTGGTCACTCTTTTCGGCTCCTTGTTGTAAAATGATCATTATTTTGCCTACCAAATAAACTTTTGCCTTTTCCAGAAAATCAGGGTTTTGCTCAACCATGTCCACAGTATCAAACAATGGCAACAACAAGTTCTTTGTCACACGACCAATACCAGCACCACAGTCTAGAAATAATTCAAACAGAAAAACATAAAAAAGATTAAAATTTGATACTGTATGTAGCATTGAATAATTATTGTAAAATAATACATTGTACACTCACCCAGTGCAATGGCTGGCTTTATTCTTTCAATTGAGGAAGTGTCATTGGTCGGCTCAATACGCCTGACCTTTGCAGGTTTTGTCTCAATACATTCATCCGGTAGCTAAACAGGGAAAAGAGACTTGAACTTTATATGCTGTCAGCCATCACGGGGTTAGAATAAAAATAAGTGGAGAAATTAGAAGCGCATAACATTTTTTAGTCAAAAAGAAAGTCAGCTTAAAAACCGTATTTTCTTGATTAAACGCCAGGCCCCGAATAAACGTCGGGTTTAAACAGACGCCGGGCCTATCAGGTTGAGTTTTAAATAAATGCCCCGGGTGTTTAATCGAGGTCCCAGCATTTATTTGAGGTCTGGCGTTTATTTGAATCTAGTCTTATACAACTGAATCTCATCGATTAATAGGTCAGGGATGATTTAGGTTAAAAAGCCACTACACTAGAATACAGTGTAGTTCAATTTATCAGTTTTATTCACTCCACATTCCACAAACCACCAAATCAGCATTCGCAATGACTTGTTTCTGTCAAAGTTTTGACTAGAGAAGAAGTTGGTGACAATTTTTGGTGTTGTTTAAATTATGGACGTTTCTGTCAAAATTGTGCCTTTATTTCAGTAAACTTTATGTAAAATCAGCAGAAAACAAGGCTGTCAAAATTGATGAAAAAATACCCATGTTTAATAACCACCGTGCCTGAAAGGAATAAACACCGGGTTCAAATAAACGCCGGGTCTATAAGGCTGATTTTTAAATAAACAAGAAAATACGGTAACTTAACTAAGGTTTACCTCTAAAAATTTCTTTAAAAACTTATTTGAATCTTTGATGTCTGTGGGTGAAATGTGAGCATAAACCTCCTAACATTCCATTGACCGTTGCAGGAATGTTCTGGAAGATAATAATATTACAACACAAAATTAATAACTACAGTTCCTCCTGTAAGCGGACACCCTTGGGACCAAAAAGGTGACATCTTAGGAGAAAAGTCTGCAGTGTTCGTATGTGGCTGGGACCATGACTGAAGGCTAATTTACAATCATGCTATGATTTTTCAGCACAAGTCCACGTCTATTTTGTGAAACGGTGCAGTTTGTTTTTAAGTGTCCCGGGGTGGGAATTGCCTCTTTCTTTGTGCACGGGGGTGGGGAATAGGACGCCAAGTGAAGAAAAAAATTGCAAATCCCCGGGGATGTGCTAACAGTAGGAATTGAACCATGCATAAAACAAATATGGAAACTATATGGGCACAAGGTTTTTCTCCAGGTTCTCCGGTTTTCCTCCCTCCACAAAAACCAACACTTCTAAATTCCAATTTGATCTGGGACTCGAGGGCCACAGGTTTGTCAGTCACAAGACTGTTAAGTGCGTTACCCTCCTTAAACAAAGTTGATTGATTGATTTTAATCGAAACGAATCAAACACTCAATCCAACTCAATGTTTTTTCCCCTAAGTAATCGAACACTCAGTATTCCATTCATTTCGTTCGATTATAAGGCCATCCCCAGAAAATGTTTTGTTTCCCATCGCCTTCTCTCGCGTAAAAGTTGGTCGGTCGGTCGGTAAAAAGAAAAAAAGAAAAGCCGAGAAACAAAATATTGACAAATTAATACATAAATACAGGGATCCATATTCGTTTTTTCTCAAAGTCGTCAGCCGGGCAAGTATTCCAAAAAACATACTTGCCCTGGCAAAATTTTGGTTGCCCTTTCAAAAGTAGAGAATTATTGGTAAAAAAAAGACGACAGAATGGCTACATGTTAAAAACGTTTGCGTTTTTTATTAACATCGTATAATGCATCGCGCTACAATGTACATGAACGTTAACAACGACGTTTGGCGGCCACGACCGTTATTAAGTGATTTGAAAGACGCTTTGTGGATCTTCATGGACTCCAGGCGAAGCGATGTCACAGTGCAGCCGGCATCTACAAAAACATTTTTTTCTGGGCCAGTGATCTGTCTAACTGGGACGCTGACTGGCAAATTTTGCAAAACATATTGCCTCCAGCCGAAGCAGTTTGCGATGTGGCAGACGACGATAGCAATGCAGGCACAAATTTCAGCCAGGGCCTGTTTTTCTGCCACGAAGGTAGGAAGGCACGCTGTCGTTCCTCCTTTTCATATTTCGCTTGTTTTTCGCCAGCTTCACTTTCACTTTTTTTCTTCTTGGCTGGAGGCAATAACGCCATCCAAATATCGCCACATGTTGTTTACACGATCAGCTGTCAAGCCACATTTTCGCGTTTGAATACTGCAGTACATCAGAGAAATAACAGCGGTTGACAACATGAAAATTGAGCCTGCGATCATGCGACTCATGAAAATACCGCATTATCAAACATGGCGCCCAAAATTATGATTCGATCGCGAAAGAAAGCTGCAAATTTGTCTCTGTTTTCTGAAAGTTCCAGTTGGACGAGGAATCAATAGAAGGCAGGTACTCATATGCAAATTAAGGACTCAGATTTTACTCGTCCAAAGGACGAGTATTCAAGTTATTTTGGTCGTCCGCACGATGTTTTGGTCGTCACGGACGACCAGACGACTGCGAATATGGATCCCTGTAAATAATTCCAAGCGAGCCTTATTAATTATATCTACCACCATTTTGAAACGAGCCGATATCACTCTGAAAGGTGTTCGAAGACGTCATTACGGGCTGATTTAGATGTCAGAATGATTTTAAGATGTAAACAAAGCATTTTAAGCTTGGTGTTTTACTTTTTGAAAAAATTGGGTCGGGCGATGCAGGGCTAAAAATTAACGGTCGCCAGGTCGCCAGTGGCGATTTAAAACTGACCAGGGCGACTAAAAGTTGAGGTTTGATCGCCCGATGGGCGACTACGATATAAACTTAGAAAAGTTGCAAAGTACGAAGTTAAAATAAAATATGTACCGGTAGTTAAATTGGACTACCTTTCCTTTCTTTTCCTCAACTCTAAGTTCATTGACTTCAGTGGATTTTTAGTTCTTAACGAGCCGATTTAACAGTTTCACGAGTATTTAGATCGATCCGCAAATATATCTGGACGCCATTTTGATTTGTTATTGCCACGTGACTCCAGTCTTACCCAGAGTTCTATGCGGAACATTTTCGAGTCTCGCATGTTTATCGTCAACATACTTCTCGCCAGGTTTTGGCATAGAAATTCTGATGTAAAACCCACAGAATGTGGAGATTTCTCCAAGGATGTGAGCCGCTGCCGTCCAAAAAACCTAAAACCAAGGAAGATGCCGTAGAAAGTAACAAAAACTACGAAAAGACGAAAAGGAAACAGGAATTTCAGAAAAGCTGGACTCAGGGGAGGCCGTGGTTTGTTGTCCAAGATAACGCGTTTTGCTCCCTTTGTAAAGAGGCGGCAGTATTAAACCGTTTATTCAAGTAAATATGTTTTTTTTAATCAACTTGAGGAAAATAAGGGCCACTTTAATTTGGCCTGGGCCACTAAGAATTCAAGGAAACTGGCCCAACTGGCCACCAAGCACTGGAGTTAATTTTTAGCCCTGGCGATGGGAAAAAAAACATTTATGGGGATGGCCAGGGGGGCTAGCAGCGAGGCCTGGGACCTAGTATATATGATTGCACATTTTAGAAATTTGGCCGAGCGAGACTAAGTACTGGTTTGTTTAAAATAAACATGGCCGACGATGGCTGACATGACGTGCGTTTGTGTTCGTTCGGAAATATTTTGGCGATTCCACGTCCAAACATCTATGGGAACGATTCGGTCGCTGTTTAACTGAACTTTGGTCATTGTGGGACACCATGGATGAAAATTCCACAGCAAACTCCGTAGAGGTACGTTTCTCGAATGATTGACAGATTTCTTTACTTGTGCGATCATGTATTGCGGAAAAGCGGCAAGATCAAAGGGCGCTGCCTGTCCCCCCTGGGGATGGCCTAATAATTAATAAAGTTAGATAATTGGGTTTGATCGAATAGAAGAAGTCATTCCTTACTTTCCAGTAATCAGCAGCATCCCCATACCACCTTCCTTTATCTTGCATTTCTGTAAGAGCATCTGATTCATCAGTTGATGCCATTCTGAAAGGAAAACTCTACAATTTTAAAAACTTTTGTACCGAAACAGTCGACCTTTGTAAGCAGTTATAGACGAAATTAAGCTTATAAGACCATTATACTTACATTATTATTTCTCTTGCTATGACCTCGTCAAGCGAAGAAGCTTTTCGCCTTTAATTGGACGGTAAATATGCTTAATTTGACACAATAAAAGCCGTAAAAACCCTCCACAACAACTTTAACGACCGGTCGCCATCTTGCTTTATTTGCGCGGGAAGACAGCAGGCCTGGAAACGAGGGCCATTTCGGGAATAGTACGTCATATATGCAAGTTGTAATGTCCCCTTTGAAATGAACCGTCACAGCGCAGCTGACGTTTCGAGAGTTAGCGCTTCGTCGGAGCATTGAATTGATCGACGCAGAAAAATTTCTACAAAAAACTAATCGCTTTGTTCATTGATTGATTGATGGATGGATGGATTAAAGCACGGCCCTAATATTTACCTTGACGGATCCCAGACAAATTTACCTATTTAGATTGCGTTTAAAAATTTGTTACTGAGTGCTTTCAAAATACTTACAAATAAGTTAATCCTTTTCAGCGAGAAGGAGTTGAGATGAAACAAGAACTCCTAAAGTAGTTTACAAGCGGCCGATTACCTTAATAATGGGGGAAACAACAATCGATCTCTCCTCCCCCGACTCCCCCTCGGTCACTGTACTCTGAGGTGCACCCCTAAAATGAGCGAGAGTCAGCATACGAACATGCGTGACGAGAAATATAAATATAAGAAATATAAAATTAACTTTCGTTACTTCGTGACACGGACCCCTCCATTTCCTGCTCTGTAGTGGCTAAATCAACTGGCTAAATCAACAATTATGCCAACCATTAGATCTATGGTATAATTCCACCAATTTGTCTGTTTATTTATTAATATATTTATTTATTTGTCATTTAAGGATTCTTAATATAGTTAGGCTAGACTAGTTTTATTTTTTATTTTTATTTTTTTTATATAAATTAGATTTTATTGATGTAAATTTAGGCCTCCTAGTATAGTTTTTACTGATTTAGGAGTAATCTATTAAAGCATTAAGGCTCTTCTCGAGTAGTTGAGGTTATTTTCCCTTGTCTAATTAAATATTTCGCTTGTTTCTTTACATGAAAAGAGCTCTTACACGACACGAAAACTATCCGCGGTCACTGGACTCTGAGGTGCACCCTCCAAATCCTAAGAGTCAACACACGAACCTGCGTGACGAAAAACGTGACTGCCTGATGTAATATATTGCATCATGCTCCGGAAGCCGGAGAAATTCTCTTGTGGTTAATTTTAGCTAATGTAGATTGCATCATATTCAACGTGGGCAAAGATATGTTTTCGCTCCTCTATATAAGCTCTATAGGTATATGCCGTCCCAAAGGGTATGGTTTTTGAGCTGTTTTGGTCTGAAAAGGGGTATAAATGTTGGTCTCAAATTGGGTATGTTTAACTGCTTATTGAAATAGGGTATGGATGCCATCCAATGAAGTCACTGCTGATAGCAACCTTAACATCAACCAGGGAGGGGAGAGAAACATCAACCAGGGAGGGGAGAGAGAGGAGCAAGATATAACAATGTGAATGCTAACTACTTTGACACCAGGGAGGGGAGAGACAGTTTCCTATAGTGCGTTGGACTGTTCAGAAAGGACGCATACACACAACAATACGAGAAACTGGAGATCTTTATTAAAATTAATTTAGTTGTGATAACATTAAGTTGCTAAATCGAAAGATAAGTCCTAAAGCCTAATAACAATTTCTGCTTTCGTAAGCTGTTGATTTTGATAGTTAAATTATAATAAACGAGGAAGATCTTATATGTAAAACGTCTAGAGCTCTCCGTGCTTTATTCCCTGGAATTCGTCGTGTGAAATGAAGCCATCCTTATTTTTGTCTTCCTCGTGGAAAATTTCTTGCATCAACGAGTCATGGCTCTCGTCTCCTTCACCATTTGACATTCCTTCTCGCCTCAAAAACCCAGCAACCTGCGAATAAAAACAATTTCCGGGTTATTAATTGGAGTTGCAGAAACCATTTGTGGTCAGTAATTGTGTTTTGCCGGTGTGTGTATTGTTTTAACCTTTCACTCCAAGAGCCAGTTCCAAAAAGTGAGGAAAAAATCTTGAATTTCATTTTGCAAAATTGTCAAAAACAAACAGCACCACTTGAAAGTACTGCTCAATAGCTTTCATTTGAATGGTCACACACTAGGGTTTCATCCACAGACTTAAAAGTTAGAACCACCTTGTACAGCATAATAAACACTGAGTAGTGCTCATAAGCTTTCATTTGAATGGTCATACACTAGGATTTTATCCACAGATTTAAAAGGGTACAACCATATTTATTGACTCATGACAAACGTTGCCCCGTATTACCTCTGCATGTGAAATCAGGCCATCTCCGTTGACATCAATCTCTCTGAACATGTTAGGTTTTCCGCTATCCTCATTAGGATCGGTGATTTTTACGAGCTCGACATAAAACACCAAGAGCGCCCTGGGGGGAATTTTATCCCCCACCGGGAACTCTCCATATCCGTACTGAGATGGGATAACAAGCTCGCGAAGTTCCCCCACGCACATCTCCTTCAGGCCCAGGTCCCAGCCGGGAATTACTTGTCCTTCGCCCAAGGTGAATTCAAATTCGCTGAAAAAGAGAGAATATATAGTACATAAATTATCTTCTATTCTATTCTTCTATTTCCTGTCAAAACTCCTGAGCGAGATAACGCGAAATATTCCTCGCGCGGCGCCCACGATACTCGCGGCTCGCTCGCATGCAAATTTCGCATTCGTTTTTTCGCTCCGCTCAGTTTTTGAGAAAAATATAGACTTTACTTTACTGTTGGTATTGTAAAGACGAAATAGTTCATTTTCAGGATACGCTCAAATCTTATTCATGTCCGTTCAGCATATAACAACTTCAGCCAATGTATCTAAACAGGATTTTGATCATAAATATTAGTTCTTTAAAAGACTTATTTTCTTCACCGGCAGGTAAACCAGAAAAGATGCATTAAATTAAGATCCTTACAAAAATTTAAACATTAATTGTTATGTTAAATATCATTGTTTGCTATTGTATTGTGCTTGCAAAGCAGTCGTCACTAGTCTTCCTTAATTGTCACACGGCCATGCCAACTCAGCGACAGTTTGCATTCGCGCAAAAAAAGCATTTTGCGTCGCGATTATTACCTCAGCCTGGAATTATATGCTCAGTATTTCTGCAGAGGCAATTCAATGCCCTGTGCTGTATTTTTCGACGCAAAGAAAGAAAGAAAACAAATTAATTAAAACTCAGACCCGTAAACTGATTCGCTTGACGTTTACCGGCAATTATTGAAATTATAACTGATCTGAGTAACGCCGTAAAAATATTAACGCTGAACTGAAGCAGGTGGACATAATATACTTAATTCCTGGGGTTAATTTCACCTCGACACGTTAACAGATTATATAATTGCTGGAAAGCAATGCTAGCTACCTTATTCTCCCTTATTTTCGCGAGTATTACAATAATCTTCGTGGTTTAATTTCGCGAGTAGCAAAAAACGCGAAAATAAAGACGATATTTTCGCAAAAGTTTAAGCCTTTGAGCCCTTATTTCCCTGAAATTGCGAAAATAAAGCCTCGTTAAATATGGATCTGTCGATTTCGCGAAATTAAGTACACGCTTTTATCTTCGTTGCTTTTAAACTGCTACCCCCTGCCCGTGACGAAACTAAATTTAAAAGCACAAACAATGTAAATGATCGTAATAAAAACGTAAAATCCTATGGCCAGATATAAATTTTCCATTAGACAAGTTTATTGTAGCATTTTGCGTTACAATATTTTAAATGCGCGTTAGAATAAGCAAAAATATAAATGTTACTGAAGCTTACCTTGTTGTCGAAAGAGGAGTTTGGTCGATTAACGTGTTGTTATACCTCACTGTCAAGTGATCACCGTTTTTCGATTCTTGCGGACAATTCTCGGGTTTACGCATTATTCCAACGGACAAATGATCTCTTTCTTGCTCCGCTTTTTCATGAGCGAAGGCACAAACGAGTAGAGCGGCCATAATTGCCAATCCAGTGAACTGCAAAGAAACCATTTCGAAACCGGCAAAGTTTGACACAAGTAAAAAAGTTTAAGTCGGAGCGAGGACTTGACCAGCTCGAGTAGGCTGCAAAAGCAAACTAGCGCAGAGCTTTGCAAGCAAATGGTATTACAATGAATTTGAATAAGTCCACGTCGAGCAAAAGCCAACTAAAATGGCCAAACGTGGACACGAGTTAAATTAAAATTCATGTCGCGTTGGCATATACTGAAACATTCGTACCACAAACCGCCATGTTTCCTAGGAACGAGCAACTTCACTTTCATTGTTCACGATGCTGAGAGCTTTCATCTTCGTAAAATTGTCAAAACGTTGTAAAATTTGTGAGAAATAGAATTCTTAGTTGTGGAAATTGCGAAAAATGCGTTAAAGTACATATTAAAATTAAAATTGCGCAAAAAAAATTCTACGTCGATCGGGAAGACCAAAATGGGCTTTATCGTACGGAAAGTTATCCATTTACATTGTGTAAATGCGGGCCCAGTAAATCATAATAATTTGAATTATAATCAGCTAATCTTAGTAAATTCAAAGTAAACTTCAGTTAGAAGAATCCTTCCTTTAAGATATTTGGTTTTTAATAGCCCGTGACTCAATTTAAAAAGTGGTTTGACTGTTAAAGAGACACATTTTTATTGGCAAGTGATCCAGAAGAACTCAGTCTTTATGAAGCGAAAAACGCATTAAAAAACATTATGAGCTTCTAACTTTGAAAGACTATTGTCTTAGCCGTAAAAATAGGACCAAAGTGTACAAGAAAACGTTTAAAAGGCAATTTACACGACAGACAAGCGATTTAGCATCATATCGCGTCAACAATTTCAGTGATCTCTTGCGAGTCGAAACTTCTTAAACTTTAAATCGCCGAGTTGAGAAATCGCCGGCGATAGTTTCACACGGAAATTGCAAATTGCAAAATTCACGGCTCAATAAAAGGAATCTAAAAATCGCCTGAGTAAAAGAGTCTCGGAAAAAAACACTTACGTTTCCTTTATTGATCTTACATCTCCAGCCTAAACTGATTTTGAAACCCGCAGTTACCGGGTTTCCGTTTTTGACAAAAACGTTCTTACTAAGATTTGTGCAAAACTTTATCGAGGTCACAAAAGTAATTATAAAGTACCCCAAAGTGAGTACAGTAATTGTATAGGTTGCTTTATAAAGCATCTATAAAGACACTCGCTTGCAACTGAACTTCGTAAACAAATCACAACGATAGAAGTGAAGTTTGTGAATATATAGTTCAAAATGCGTCTGCTATTTTGTGCGTCTAGGGTAAAGAAGGGATGAGCTATTAGACGCACAAAGCCCTTAGTTCGTCGTTCAAGACGCACAAAAACAGATAGTTCGTCTTGACGCATTATCCGTCTTTATACTGAAACGCATAACCAGACACACTAGAAAAAGCTTGCGCAAGATCGACCATGCAGCCGGATTATGCGTCTCTATGAAAACAGCAATTGATGTTTTACAGTTTAAAAATGTAGGCAGGTGCTCTTCAGCAAAAATTCACACGCGCGCGTGTTTTTAAACTGGCCGGGGTTACTGTGTTGTGTTCTTGGGCAAGATACTTTACTCTCACAGAGCTTCTCTTCTCCCAGGAGTATAAATGGGTACCGGCGACAAAATGCTGGGGGGTAACCTGTGATGGACTAGCATCCCATCCAGGGGGAGTAGCAATACTCCTGTAGTCACTTCATGCTACAGAAACCGGGATAAGCTCTGGGCCAGTTTGGCCCGAATGCGGTTTTACCTTTTTTACCTAATAAACTATGCATCAAAGGAAAGCTTATTACATGTAGGATCTGTTAAAATTGTCGCGTTTTAGTTGTGCTCTTCAGTTCTCAACATCATATGTTGAAGTTCTTTTAAAAGTTCACAATTCATCATGACTGGTTTGCTGTGGCCACCATTCCAACAGCTCGTTCACAGCATCCCAGTTGATCACATTCCAAAAACTCTGCACGTATGCGGCTCGACGGTTTTGGTGCTTCAGATAATACGCATGCTCCCATACATCAATCACTAAGATAGGCAGAAGACCCTGCTCGTTTAACGGACTGTCTTGATTTGTCGTAGTACTAATTTTAACCCCACCCTCCCCACCCTCCTTGACATCCAAGCAGAGCCATGCATAACCTGAACCAAAAACACCCAAGGCAGTTTTCTCGAAGGTTGACTGGAAGTTAGAGTAACTCCCAAAGGAATCGTCAATTTGCTGAGCTACTTTGCCAACGGGTTTTCTCTCTTCGTTGTTTGGGTTTGGAGACATGACTGCCCAGTACAGAGCATGGTTAACATACCTGGAAAGACAAAAAACAGATATATTGGCCGCTTAATAAATTGCTTATTTCCGGATTTTTTTTTTTTAGGATTATAGGTCCGCAATGCGTGCAAAGATGAGAGATAATTTATTACTCACCCTCCGCCATTGTTCCTAATTTTGACCCTCCAATCATCTGGTACAAGGTGGATGTTGTTCAGGATAGTTGCAATGGGCTTTGACGACAGTTCAGATGCGCTGCCCTGAAAGGTTGATAAGTTAATTTCCAAGATAGCATTGTGCACAGAAACTAATATTTTCTCAGAAGGTTTTGGAGTGTGTAGCAATTGCCTGTGCAAGTCATGAAGGAGAGGGGGTCGTGGACTCTCACTTTGCTGACGAGCTCCACAATCTAGGAAAATATAGAGGCTGTCAGTGTGAGAGGTCTACTTCCAAGTGAAACACATTTATTTATTTTTGTCCAGCAGACAATTACCCTGGGTGCCAGAGGTTTTTCTTCTTCGCAAGAGGAGCGTCGAAAGGGCGAAAGCGCGATGCCGGCTGACGACGCGAAGAAAGCCACGTTGTGGCTCGTAGTCGCGGCTTTGCCGCTTACAGTTCGCGCAAAGGAAAAAGGAAAAAAATCCCTCTGGCACCCAGGGTAGCAGACAATGAGCAAATGACTGGCAAAACGGCCAGTTGCTGTAGCATGAAGGTAACCTACAATGGAATAGCATCATATTCAGGGGGGAGTCATGTCACCTTTTGCCTCTCAGATCACCAAGTTTTTTTGTGACCACCCCCCCCCCCCCCACCACCACACACAGTGGCCCCTTGAGGCAGTAGGCATTTTCACGACCCCTCCCCCCACTCAAGTGGCCTCAAGGCTTTTTCAAAACCCACACCCCCCTTGTCAGTAGGATTTTTCGTGTCTTGTATTGCATTGTACCCCCCCCCCCCCCCACCGACAGAAACATTTACCTTAGTCACGCTATATAATTTTTAAGATGAAAAACAAACGTTACAATTTTTCTTCAGCAATATAATTCCACACAATATGAAACAGAACAAAGTTTTAAAAGCTTTCTCTTTGGTACTCACCGATTCTCGCCAGCTTTTTAGCGCCGCATTCAGCTTCTTGGTGTAAGCTGCATGGTGTCCCAAATGATGAACGCGCAATGTAGCTTCGTCTATGAACGGCTCTAAACCATCATAACTGTACGGTAACTCCGGCAGAGTGTATTCTTCTTTATATTGTACAATTTCTTCGTAAGGAGTGACGCATTCGATGCTAGAAAAGCGAAGAAAAACAACGATATAAAACAGCCCGTGAACGATGGAAGCCATGTTTGCGTGACGTCACGTCCCAATCTCACGCGATCTATAGAACGACAATCGACTGGGTTCTAGAGATCTTTTGTTGTCGATTTCACATCAAATATTGATTTGCGAGGCAGGTGAAAATGTCCCGGCTATCTACTCTGATTTGTGCAGCGATCCTTTCTTTAATATCTATTGACACAGTTGTTTGTTTGGATGGAACGCTTGTTGGTCATCTCAAGCCGTTTGGTCAGCATAGAGAACCCGATGTTGTCACACAAGAACTCGACACTGTTCCACATCCCTTGGTGTTTTGGGAAACTTATGTGTCGCAAAATAGACCTGTTGTTTTTAGAGGGGCTGCGAAACATTCCAGGTAAAGTGAGACTCGACTTTCTTGCCTTGGTATAAACTTAAATCTGCCTGGAAGAGGTTTTTAATAATGGTTTGTTTCCGGCAAATGGTGAAATTTTGTTCGAGGAAATGTACCGTCTAAATTGGTCTGCACTATTTAAAAACGTTTTTAGAGTTGTTCTGCAACAAGCTTTTTAAAACCCCTTTTGAGCGTGGAAAAATATTGTGAAGTAATTTTGAATTTTATATCTTTTTGAGGACAAAACATTGAAAACCGAGAGGGCGAATTTTTTATTTTTCTTCTATTTTTGTTACAAATTGTTGCCAAAAGGGTAAATATTTAGAATTGTTATTTAAATGCTATTGAACAAGGGTGGCATTTAAGGCAACAGCTGCTTAAACACTTATTTTACTTCAGTTTTTAAAATATTTACATTACAATCATTGGAAAATATGATAACAAGACCAAAATTATCTTCTTTTGTTTGATGTTAATTAATTCTTTCGTTTGTTCAGTATTGATAATTAATTCAGATTATTGTGCATAAATTATTGCATGATTTTTCATTGATACTGAACTAGTCAGAATAATTAATTCTCCACAACTCTCCAATTTACAATCTATTTATTTTCTGTCATATTTTTTTTCATATTTTTACTCAAGAGCGTATGAACTATGGACTGAGGAATTTTGATCTCAGAATACGGAAATCTCACAGTGCGTCTTGAAGCGCGAGCTGAAAGTAATGGCCGAGCTCCATTTGGTGAAGCTGGAGTTCTTGGCAGAGATACAATAAAACATTTTATACGGAACTACCAGACTATGGATGCGTATGTGATTTCACAGGTTCCGCAGCCAATGGAAAGAGACATAGGAATACCACCATGTCTAAGGTAACATGTGGTAATAATAAAGAAAGATAACTCTGTTTATAAAACTTCTTATTATTATCCTGATCCATCCATCATTGCGTGGTTCCAGAAAATATCCATACCCCCCCCAAAGGATATGCCATTTCAGCTTCATACTTTCCTTTAAAAATTTTGGCTTTTGAGATCCCCTCCCCTCAGAATTTTGAATGCTTGGGGTGGGTATGGATATTTTCTAGAACCGCACAATCTCCCCGAACAAGGACCTCCCTCGAATAAGCACAGATCAATCATTTTGAATTTGGATAAAGTTGTTACATTAGGATGTTGCAATATCCTAGCAACAAACACTGCCTTTAAAACATTCATTTATTATTTTATTTCAGATGTGGGTCCTTTTCCGAAGCCATCCAAGAAGTCCATTTGTTTCTCAGTGCACGCGGCGGCCAAACAAAACTGCACCAGGATCCGTACAGTAACATACATTGTATATTTAATGGCACCAAGGACTGGCTTCTGGTCCACCCAGATCAGACGGATCTTGTTTACATGTCTGACGATTCCAAGTTTGAGTGGGGAGGATACTCCGAAATTGATATCGACTCCATTGACTTGGAAATGTTTCCAAAGATTAAAGATGTACATTATTCTAAAGTGACAATGAATAAGGGTGACTGTATTTTTATGCCTGGAGGTGAGAAACAAGGCAAATGTTTTATATTTTGTAAATACAGTCGAACCACTGTACTAGAGATTATGCTCGACGGGGTTCATACCTTTTTGGATCAAAAATCTGACTTTTTCAGGACTTTCAAGGACTTCAATTCAATCAAATTTTTAAGGACACTATGCACAAAAATGTTCTCTTTATGGTTCCGGAGTTGAGTAAAATGTTTGTCTGCAATTCATTTTTGATCTGTGAAAGTTTCAGATCCAGGAAATTCAGAAACAGGGGATGTAGCAGTGTTTCAACCATAGGGGGTACTGAGGAAGCGGGGGCAGGGGGTGTGAGGGCATGCCCCCCCCCCCCCGTAAATTGTATATTAGGTTCTCTGAGATGTTGTGTTCCCTAATAAAACAAAACCCGGATTGCAAAATATCATTTGACAGACATTGTTTATAAAAAAAGATGAAAGGGGAGCTGTGCCACCCTCGCCCCCCCCCCCCCCCCCCCCCCTAAAAAAAAATCTGCCTATGGTTTGCGCACTTCTTGGAATGTGGAATCAATGAAATAACAAGCAGAGAAGTGCATTTTTCTGAGGCCTTGAATTTCTCATTTCAAATTCAATGACGTTTATGGACTTTCAAGGTGTGCCAATCCTGTTATCAATGATAATTTTTTTTTTTAAACTGTGTAGAATAAGTAATTTTAAAATGTTCTTATATGCAGGTTACTGGCATCAAGTACGTTCCTGGGGTTACATGAATTCTGCAGTGTCCATATGGTTCTCACAGCTGAAACAGTTCACAGATAAAAGCTGCGATCAAGTGAAAGTCACTTTTACCCCCATGGACCAAGTCATGGTGTTGTGGCAGTTCTCTGGTCATGGCGATCTTACACAAGGCCACATGGATATTCACATTGTGAAACGTTTTCTGTTGAGTTTAGCTGACGAAGAAGGAAAGATATGGCTTGATGGTTTTGCAGCAACGTATCTTGATAGTGAAAGTGACGAGAGAGATGTGACGAGAGAAGACGAAGAGGAGAGAGGGAGAAAGGTAGGAGACCCAGTCACATCCCCCACCCCCCCCCAAAAAAAAAGTTTGCAAGTGCCCATTATACATTTGAGTGGTGGGTGGCACTGTGAGAGTTTTAAGTGCCCAAGAACACAAGACCCGAAGACCCCAGCCAGGATTCAAACGAGGTTGCAAACCTGGACCCCTTGATCCAGAGTTCAGTGCACTATATGAGGCATAAGGCCATTATTGTATTATTTTCCTTCCAGTTAATTGAGTACCTTGACCCTGACGGCGATGGTTATGTCACTCAAGAATACATACTGAACCTTACTATTGATCAGCTGAAGGAAGTGTTGTTGTTTATTGATCCAAATGATGTGTCAAATACTGAAGAATTTGAGTACAGCCACATTGATGCTTATGATATTGAGTAAGTTGTCCATACATCATCAGTCAATCAATCAATCCATTTGATTGATCATTGATCTACTATGTGAGCAAGCAACTAAATCAGTCAGTCAATCAATTTAATATTCAAATCAATCAGTCTTGATCAGATCAGTCCATCAATTTATGATTGAATAAATTAAATAATCAAATCAGTCAGACCAAAATGCCAACATTCCTCTACACCTTAACCCCCCCCCCCCCCCCTTGGGTGAATTGGCATAAAATGTCATTGACCTGATAAAATATTAAGCTAATTTCAAGTCATGTTGTAAGTTTCAATCATTATTTTTCTACAATCATTGTAAATTTAACATTACTCCTGCACTTTACAGAGGTTTGTTAACGCAGTGTTACAATAAAAGAGGAATGTTTGACAAAGAAAAGTTTCTTTCAAGTTATGTCGAGGTAAGGGGAAAGAAGTTTTATGATGGACATTCCTTAGAAAGTAGTCTTATATACATACAGTAAGAAATTAAATCAGAAAGCGAAAACAGAGTATATTAGGTAACTACGCACATACGTAGGATACATACATGTACATGTTGTATGCCGCAAAATATTTCTTACCTCAGTCTAGATGACAGATATGCTCACTAATTAGATGACAGATATGCTCACTAATTAGCTAACAAATATGTGGAAAGTGAGTGACACAAATCCAACTACAATATCTCATGTAACCATGTAGAGACTACAATGGTGACATGAGATAATAAAGCCTTTTCAGACTCAACAGGTTAGCGCTTAAATCAAAAGGAGATCTGTTCTCTAAATGTCATGTTTCTGTTTTCTTTTCCCAAGGATCTCGGAGGAACTCCTGGAAAGGCTGCCGAGGTAATAATTTGTGAAATTATCCATTCCTTTGAGTTTATGAGTGACCACTACAGATTAAAATATCTAATGCCATACAGATTGTAGGCCTGTAATGCGTGCAGAAGGCTATGAGATTAGCACGTTGTACGTATTGCATGCCTATGACACTAGAATTAGATAATAAAATGTTACTTTTTACATCATATGTTTCTCAACAATAAATTGACATGGTGCAAATAAATTAAAATTTATGAGTCTGTCCTTTGGGTCACTAGGTCTAATGGTTAGTGTACTCGACTCTCGGGACTCAAGAAACCCAGGTTTGAACCCTAGACACTTTACTCGCGCAGTGCCTCTTTATACCAAGGAGTATGTTACTAGGCAACCTGAAAAAATGGCGGAGGGTCGCTTGCAATGGACTAGCTTCCCATCCTATGGAAGAACAACTAGCCCTAGCTTATCAGATGCAATGTTCAACTGTGAAATACTTAGTTAACAGTCATTTTGTTTTTCCTTTTGTTAGATTGTGGAAAGCCTTGGAGCACACAATAAAGAAGTTTCCCTGACAGACGTTGTCAACCTTATCCCACAAGCCCTACACAAGTTTCACAGTTCTAAAGTACACGACCCTTCATTTGAACGAAAAATGTATCAACATCTACACCAGCATGACGAACTTTGATTGAACACAGCAACATGTTTAGCCCGTTTGCACATAGCCTGTATGCATGCTCACATTTGGGGTTAGGGTTAGAACAAACCAGCGGGTGAAGCAAGCCGGCTCGTGCGTGCTGGCCCCAAATGCATGCCTGCTAGTCTGTAAAATAGATTTATTATAATATATTGTACGCAGTATCAGTACATGTAGCTGCAATAAATGTTATATTTACTGCAACAATCAGATTCAGTCATGAAGAATTAGGGTCACTCTATAAAAAAATACACAGAATATGCAGATCTTTATTATTAACCCTTTCACTCCTAAGAGTGCTAAGTTCAAAACTGACAAAAAATCTTGAATTTCATTTTACAAAATTGTGAAAAATAAACAATACCACATGAAAGTACTGCTCAATAGCTTTCATTTGAATGGTCACACATTACGGTTTCATCCACAGACTTGAGGTTTGACTCTGGGAGTGAAAGGGTTAATATCCTGGTTAACAGTTACAGTATATAAGCGTCAACAGCGAAACCTTCTCCTGCAGCCAGCCACTGTGGCAAAATCTGCCTGTCACGGATAGTCAGCCACCAGCGCGCATGCAGTCATGGACATTTTTCATCAATCTTCGTTTGCGAAGCCAAGCCAAGAAGATATAAAATAACTATTATAATAACTTCATCGGGCATTGTGGCGTATTTTGCGGGCTAAAATGGAGAATTCAGCGGGCTAAAATATATTTTAGCCCGCTGAACTGAGCCAATCAGAAACAAGAAAATAACGTAGCAGCCAATCAGAACTGGAAACCATTCAACTGTTTGCGCCGTTTTCTTGGAATTCAAAGCGCCGTTGACTCGAAGTGCTGCCATCTGCAGCTGCAAAGCTATTGTTTTTTAGCTTTATATTATCAGACTGGCTGAAAAAGCTAACGAAGAAGCAAATTTTCAGCCTTCTCAGTACAGCTAGTTGAAGAGGACTTACAGAAACTCGAGGAAGAATCCATACACGGCGGCGAATTGAATGTAAGTTTGTCTTCTTCGATCGAAACCCGCTCAGTTCAGGCAAAATATTTTATGAAGCGGCTCGGGCTAAAATGAGCCTGAGTCGGGCCAAAGACATATTTACGCCCGCGAACATCAACTCTATTGTTATAGTACAACATACAAATAATGTATTTTTAAAATATTACTTTATTTTAATTACCTACATGCTACATGTGTTTTCTAGGAAACTTAGCAGGGCAAACATGTATGCTTGAAAATAATTTAAAAATATACAGTATACAAAATGGACACAAAAGCTACTAAAAACACTATTTGTAAAATGTATTTTCCTAAGTTAGAAGTGTGTTGATGAATTCTAGAAATCTTCCATCTGTTTGATCTGTTGGGAATTTCTTGATCAAAGAAGACTGTAAATTAAAACAGAAATAATTTTGTCAATCAAGAATGCACATCAATAAAATATAAAATAAAATGTTCTTGCACAAAATGAAGGTCTCTACAAGTCATTTAACCACCTCACGGTTTCTTTGTCACTCTTGATTACCCTAATGCCTTTTAATTTCCATGATGAGAATTTTGGCAGTTTGAAAAATCCAGAGTATGGCAAACATTTGCTTTTTCAAGATGGTGGCTGGACCCTAGACCCAGAAAACACTGAGGGACCGCGCCGTTCTTCGAAAAGCTCATTGTGTAAAAATTTCATGAAACAATTTTTGTATTTGATTTTTTTTGGGGGGGAGGGTATTTTCGGGAGGGCTTTTTTTTGGAGGGGGAAGGGGGAATTATTATATTCAAAAGAGACTCGCCCCCACGTTACCTTCACTTTGTCCAGGTATGTTTGATTTCCATGCCATGAGTTATCAAAGTTGATTGTGTCTGGACTACCTTTGTAAAAACTCCACATCCACCTCTGAAAAAAGAAGAAACATACAATAGTCAAACTACTACCATTTTCGAGCTACCGTGAAAGGCTAACTTTTCCCCGCGTTTGTTCAAGCGTGAAACATGCCAGTTTGTCTAGACAAACTGTCACGTTTGTCACATGAACCAATCAACTTTTAGACCGTGAAAATGTCACGTTTTGACAGCTCCGCCTTCGTGTTTTCGGTACGTGCAACACAGGTTTAGGAAACGTTGCATCAAGTTTTATTTTGTAATGGTAAGCCATGTCGCTCGTTCAAATCAAAGTCGTATATTCTTATTATTCTACCGAAAGGGTTACTCCCATTTTTGTGAGTGAAGAGTTGTTAGAACTAAATTATGAAGCGTTTACAGTCAAACCGGTGTTCTTTTATCAAATGCTCTGTTATCAAAGCGGGATGACTGTTCATCAATAGATTGTGAGAAATTTAATAGTGAAAGGTTGACGGAGTTCTCAACGCAAAACTGAAAGTCAAATTTGCTCCATAGCTCTGGTAAGTTGCGATTTACATTCTGACAAGTTCCATTTTCATTTTCCGCGAAACGACTTCTTATAAAAGAAGTAATACCATCTGATCTCTGTATCAAAGTGGGGAAAAATAATTTCCAACTAGTCACAAACAGACTACGATAAATTGTCAATAGTGAATTCACATCGCGTAATTGCACTTCCACTGTGCCGATCTATCTCAATGTGATTGAATTTATGGCGTATTGCAAGTTATCGAAACCAAGTATTCTTCAGATATTTAGCAACAAGCGATTCAAACCTAGAAATATTGATATGGTTGAGAATTATAATAATTGTGTTTTCAAAATCCCTTCCAATACGGAGGGGGACATTGGGGTTTGCGGTGTTGCGGTGTTGCTCAGTTTTTTATGCGGTATTTCGGTGAATAAAATCCCACTTTGCGGTATTGCGGTGATCTCAAATCCTGCGGTGTGCGTTGTTTGTGTTTTTAAACCTCCGGTGTACGGTGAAACGAAATTATTTGCGATGTTACGGTTTCTTGTTGGACCCTTGTACAATAATCGTCGACCCTTGTCGTCCTTGTCAGAACTAAATTTATAGCTTCTATATCTTCGTTAACCCGTGTTTATTTATTAAAAGCACGTACCTTTGTTAAACCTGTTAATTTGTAACACAGTATAGTCAAATACTACTGTCCAGTTAATATTTTATGCTTCAGCAGCCAGTCGCAAGCCGTCTTCATTTATAAGTAACTTAATATATTGCGGTGTCGGTGTTTCGTCAACTTTTCGTGCGGTGATGCGGTGTTTTTCGATTTTTTTTGCGGTGTTGCGGTATTCAGAGCACCCCAATGCCCCCCTCAATACGATTTGTACGGGGAAATCACCGACAGACCCCGTGTCGCCAGCCGTGTTCTTTCAGACAACTTCTTTCAATTCAACGCATCTATTTCATTCAATAATATTGCACTTATTAAATGTTGTCCGCAAAAGAACATCCGATTTGACTGTAATAATACCTGGAACATTTTCTAGCAAATATTTACATGAAGGGACAACGCAGCCAGCAACCTGTCAGTCCAAACTGGAAGATCGCGACCGCGGCGAGCAAACTGCTCTTGAATCTCCAATTTGCTCCGAGCAAACTGCCAATCACAATGTTGCAATGTGGCGCGCAAAAGAACATTCGGTTCACTCACAAAAATGGGAGTAACCCTTTCGGTAGAATAATAAGAATATACGACTTTGATTTGAACGAGCGACATGGCTTACCATTACAAAATAAAACTTGATGCAACGTTTCCTAAACCTGTGTTGCACGTACCGAAAACACGAAGGCGGAGCTGTCAAAACTTGACATTTTCACGGTCTAAACGTTAATTGGTTCATGTGACAAACGTGACAGTTTGTCTAGACAAACTGGCATGTTTCACGCTTGAACAAACGCGGGAAAAAGTTAGCCTTTCACGGTAGCTCGAAAATGGTAGTAATATGAACGGCTAATTTTTTTGCATGTGGCCTTCTATTTATTTGAAAGACATTGCCCATATTTTTCCCCAATTTGACCCATAATTTTGGAGAAAATTCTATACATACTGACAGGTTTTTTCCTTAATGTCCTCATGTCATTCCTTTGTTTCCAGTCAGTGATTGCTAATTACACAATGTAGAAGATCATTATTATTAGATACATGTAGCGACCTGTGCCTATATTCACGGTTTTTTTCTCCAAAATTATGGGCTAAACCAGGAAAAAAAATTGGGGGAGTAAAATTAGACATCTGGCTTTCTACTTTCATACCAATCTACTTTTCTCAGAGCCCTCGTACTGTTGCACACCAGTAGAAGTGGAGGTTCTGGGAATGAGATTGGCGTGACACGTAATGATCTTCTGATGATCTTGAGCATGTGTACTAGGTTTGAAAAGTTGTTCTCATACTCTTACTACGATCTGAAATTCCCTTATAACTGTACCATGCCTACCAGTTCATTCAGAAGATCCTGTGTGAGAAACTGGTCTTGGTGTAGAGTGGTATTAATCAGCATGGGAATGCCCAGCTTATGAGCCTGGCTGTCTTGTGATGCTTGAACCCAGAAGGAGCGCATAACCGATTCTTTTGTTGGTCTGTAAGTGTCATATGGAGCTGATATATAACAAAAGAACACACAGTAAGCATGTCAGTACTGTACACTATGTGCAGAAGGCCAGGGGGTTAACATTAACCCTTTCACAGTTCAAAACTGAGGGAAAAAATCTTGAATTTCATTTTGCAAAATTGTCAAAAAATAAACAGTACCACATGAAAGTACTGCTCAATAGCTTTCATTTGAATGGTCGCACACTAGAGTTTCATCCACAGACTCAAAAGTTAGAACCACCTTGTACAGCATAATAAACAGTACCACATGAAAGTACTGCTCAATAGCTTTCATTTGAATGGTCACACACTAGGGTTTCATCCACAGACTCAAACGTTAGAACCACCTTGTACAGCATAATAAACAGTACCACATGAAAGTACTGCTCAATAGCTTTCATTTGAATGGTCACACACTAGGGTTTCATCCACAAACTCAAAAGGTACAACCACATTTATTGACTCAAGGATCGACTCAGGGAATGAAAGGGTTAAATCTACGTGCACTACCAGAGCTTATCCCACTGTCCATAGCAAGAAGTCACTAGGAGTATTGCTAGTCCCCCTGAATGGGATGCTACATGTAGTCTGGGCACAAGTGACCCCTAACATTAGTTTTCTTAGCTTGTCACAACAATTCAATGGTACCCCATGGAATCCAACACGCTATTTTGGTGTTCCCAAACAATAGGAAAATGTTTGCATAATATATACATGCATTACTATTGGACAAAAATCAGTAGAATCAAAAACAGTGTTTGGGACAATTACCTAGTAATTACAGTACCTACAGATGCAATGTTCAGTAGTGATTATCAAATAAAGCAACTGGCTACATACAGTACATAAAATAAAATAAACAACTTTATTGAAGTGTCAGAGGATTTACCACTGCTGTACTATAATTGTGGACACTGTAAATGAACAAACAAATATTGTAAATAGAACATAAACTTTTAAGAATCCCAACTGGTGGGAGGCTGTCCAGTTGGCTATTTACAAAGCGTGGCCGAGGAGTTGAACTCGGGACTACCGAGAGCAAATCCAGCTAGTGGCTGGATGGAGGATTTGAACCAGGGACCTCCAGAAATCAAATCCAGCGCCCTAAACCACTCGGCCATGCCGCCTCCTCCTCCTCCTACCGGTAGTCCTGAAACCCCCCAAAGCACTTACACACTATCTGATTATAATTTATTATAATAAATTCCATTAGATAAATTATGATAATTAAGTACATGTATAACTGGCTAGTCCTGAAACCCCCCAAGCACTTACACACTATAATGCCCAGGCAGGGTCCATAGGATGCATTTTCCTGTTGCAAGAGGCTCTGATATTTGAGTTGATTGTGAATATCTTGGACTGACGGATCAGGTTGATACGAGGGGTGACTGTGGTACCATCCCACAAGAACAAGGCCTCGCTGGGCAATAGCATTCCGCAACTGCCACAAACAAAAAATTAATGTCAGTAACATGGGAGACAAAAATTAACAATTCTCTTTTATTATGATAATTATGATAATTTATTATAATTATTATAATAAATTATATTAGATAAATTATGATAATTTATTATAATAGTCATAATAAATTATTATTAGATAAATTAACAAAATAAAAGAGAATTTAATCATGGATCATTCCATACCTCATCCTCTACTTTGGGTGCATTTTCTTTGTCAGCAAATCGGCAGCGACATGGGAAAGCCTGTACAACCTTCATGTCTAAATGAAACATATTGATTTTAATTAGGACGACTAGGATATACAGTGGAACCCTGATATACATGTAACAAAGTGCCAAGGGACTGGGAAAATGTGTTCGTTATAACGGGGGTTCACAATGAACAATACCCCGTTACAATGAATAGCAGTTATTACAGTTGAGTCCGCAGTCAAATATTCTTTTGTTTTTAAAAAGTATGCAAACGAGTTAGGCTCAATTTCCGCCGTTCTCTCGAGTCCGGTCTTCATTCTAGCTCATTTTCTCGAACAGCGGCTGGTAATCTGAGCCTACAAATGAGGCTAATGGGCCAATACAATGCCAGATTGACCCTTTCGCCTCGTTTGCATGTCAAATGGCAAACAATACCAGATTGACCATTTCGCCTTGTTTGCAAGTCAAACCGCTGACGTCTGTAATAACTGCTATTGGGAAAACAACCAAAATCTTTGTTATACAGTCGAACCTCCGCTAACGGACACCTCTCGTAGGCAGACACCTCTCGTAAGCGGACACTTGGTCATGTTCTCAGCTACATACAAACACTACATTTTTAACCTCCCATAAGCGGACACCTCTCTTAAGCGGACACTTTTTCTGGTCCCGAGGGTGTTCGCTTACGGGAGGTTCGACTGTATTTGGGGTTGGCTAATAATTATTTTGCCTTAAAATTATAATAAGTTCATCACTTACGGTGTGTTTGTGGATCAAACTGTCCAGCTAAATATCCCACAACTTCACTTGATGTTAAGTGGCAGTGATAATCCTGTCAAATACAATGAATTATTAGTATATGTAATAGGACTACATGCTGTCCAAATTGGAAATAATTGGATGAAAAAAATTCCGAGGTCTGCCTAAATTGGATGAGACCATAGGTCGAGTCCAATTTGGCAGTCCGAGGAATTTTTTGAATTCAATTATTTTCAAATTGGACAAGCATGTAGTGCTATTAAATTTTAATTATATCGCGGATGAAACTGTCCAAATTAATCGTTAATTTGGACACGTATCCACATTAAGGATTAATTTGGACAGTTTGAAAAATTAACAAATAATCGTGCGCACGCTTGTATGGGGTTTTGGGCTAGCGATATAATTTATGCACTAAATACATGTACATTGTATCATAATTCATTTAAGATTAATGCCTCAAATTCTCTTAAGGTTACACTCACCATAAGCAAAATACAGTTTGTTGAAATATCCACAGAAAACGGCTGCATTTTTCCCATAGCACTGAAGTTCACTAGTTCAACCAGAGTATGTGGATCACTAGACGTGCAAATAAAATAGCTTATTATTTATTACTGCAGTAATTATTATAATTTATTACCAACTTTATCTGGACAACATACATGTAGCAATAAATTATTATTCATGATCCATTCTAACTTCTGTCACATTTGGCAATCTACATTTAAGTATGTTATTGACAATAAATATATATTTAGTGCAATTCCCTATACTTTTAATTAAGCTACATAATTTGCATGTATTGTTTCAGAAAAAATAATATCCATTCTAACCTCAAGGAAGGTCATTGGAAATTCCGAGGGGGAGGGGGGTCTCAAAACCCCAAATTTAGTATGAGGCTAAACTGGAAATTCCAGGGGGGTGGGGTGGGGGTTTGAAACCAAAAACCTTCCATGGGGGGTATGGATATTTTCTGGAACCACACACAATTCCACTCAAGAAAGGTTTGAATTACAATCTTTTTCTGACAACTGTTGGACACGCCACACGGTTCTTTTTGATTTTGCGTCAACTTTTTGTCAATATCTTGTGCAATAGTCCATTTTACAGTTGTGTGCTTAGAATCCAGGCCTTTGAACAGAAGTGAGGCTGGAGGTGACTTTGATGTGATACAAACCTTTCTTGTTTTCAAATGTAAATTATTCTGTTATTATGTAAACTAGTTTCTGATCTCTATCATCTCATGGTCACCCCTAACCTCGCTTTCATACAGAGGCTTGGTTACATTTCACAGAACTGTAAAATGGTCTATATTCAATATATTCTATTCTAATATGTGCCACAGTTACTCAATCAAGCAGTAGCCTTTCATGTATTACATAGCATAGCATAGCGCAGTTTGACTTGACATTGTTATTTTCACCTGTCAGGAGTCAGCATTGTGTACTTGATTGATTGACGAGTCCTGACGGCTGACCGCTTCCTTCCTCCTGAGCTAGGTGGAGATGACAGTGGGCTGGGTATCTCTACAATCAAACAACAATGTCAAGAACCAAAAATAATCCACAAGTAAAATAATCATCCCAAGCCCTTCAATTACAGTGTACAGTGTACAGTGTACAAAAAAATAATAATAATAAAATAAAATAAAATAAAATAAAATAAAAAATAAAATAAAATAAAAAATAAAAATAAATAAAAAAAATAAAAAAAATAAAAAATAAAAATAAAAAAAATAATTATAATAATTAAAAAAATAAAAAGTGTACATGACAGGCTGTACTCACAGATTTCATGAAAAAACAGCATGGTAAAAAAAAAAAATGTAAACATATGATTCACTCACCCACTGGACTTCTAAGGGAACTTGAAGAAGACTTTGATGAAGAGGAGGGAGTTAACGCAGTTGGTGAGAATGGTGGTGATTTTACAGGTGGTGGGTGAATGCAGCCAATATTTGGCTTCCTCCTGCAGTGTTAATAACAACAAAAAGATACCATGCTCATAATAATATCCATAATATTTATACATTTTAAAATTTTGATTGACATATAACACGCACTCTGATTGGTTGTGCAGTCAGTCAGCATGAGGCTACACACGGCTATGACGTACAGTATCATTGCAATATTCATTTGTTGGCTTTACTTTGTTAAAGAAATAAAGTTACGAATGTACAGTACATGCACAAAGACAAATATTCATGAATCGTTTTGAAGCCAAATGGAAGCACTGTGAGAGTGGAGTGTCTTGTCCAAGAACAAAACACAATGACCCTGGTCAGGCTTGAGCCTGGACTGCTCAATCTGGAGTTCAACACACTATGTATTACATGCAGCAAGGCCGCTGTGCCATGCAGTAGAGCCACAAAAACCTTGTTTTGTTGTCCACCTCCTCGAATACTACAGTGGAACCCCGTTAATACGACCACCATCGGGCCATGAAAATTTGGTCGTATTAACGGGGTGGTCGTATTAACGGGGTAGGGTCAAATTATGGTGCTACACCCTTCTAAATAATGCCATGACAACTATACACATGTACCTTTAATTCCACTGTAAATTGAACAGGCTAATCAGCAACAACTTTGCTAGACAACATTTAACTAGAATGCGTTATTGTTTGTCAGATTGTGTCTGTTTTCATTTAGCAGTCTCACCAGGCATTTTGACCGGTTGTATTAATGGGGTAATTTTATGAAGAAAATAACGACTGGAGACTCCAAAAGGTGGTTGTTAGTCGTAATAACGGGGTGGTCGGATTAACGGGGTTTTCAGATAAGAAAATGAGTGGGCTTTTGTTCGGGCCACAAAAAAGTGGTCATAATAACAGGGTGGTCGTATTAACGGGGTGGTCGTATGGTGGGGTTCCACTGTACATATGCTCTATTTTGTGGAACGATAACGCAGATAATGGCAGTAAGCATCTCACCCTCGGCCTGACGGTGTTGTTGAATGCGATGTTTTGGATGGAGGTTTCATGCCAGTTGGCCAAGAACTGCTTCCAGACGAACTGGATCCTGAAGCCTTTTGTGTGGCGTGCTTTGAATGTGCAGATAGCTGCGACACTGCTGAGATTGGTGAATGTGAACTGGTAGTTGATGACGACGACGACAGGTTGTGCGCATCACCATGGCTACTGGATGATTTACTTGATGATGTCTTGTGTGATGAGATAGGCGTCGACTGGGAGCCAGGATTGGCTGATGCCTTATGGGAAGATGTTGGTGTCTCAACATGACTTGATGATGTCTGTTAGGGAATAAGACAAAGTTGTCAGTGGTGTTTATAAAGTACAATGTACTGTATGCAACAATCAATGACATTAAACTCATCCTGGGTGGAGAGAAGCACTGTGAGAGTAAAGTGTTTTGCCCAAGAAAAACACAGTGTCCCCGGCCTGGGTTCAAACCCGGACCACTCAATCTGGAGTCTAGCCTCTTTTTTTAATTAATTAATTATTTTATTTTATTTTATTTATTTATTATTTTTTTTATTTTTTTTATTTTATTTTTTATTTTATTTTTATTTTTTATTTTGTTAAAAGCCTCTTGCTTATCTTGCTTATATTAAGAGAAGCGAGAAATGTAGTAAATAAAATACTTACAGTTGGATTCTGCTTCCTAAACCAAGTTGTCTTAAACTGGTCAAGTTTTTTACCCTTGTACTTCACCTTTAAAAGAGAGATACAAGTGATCACTACATGTAGTCCATTGACTGTAAAAAAAAAACTGGTAAGTCTACATGTACTCATAAGCCATGGCATACACTGAGAGCTTATGCACTGTCTCATCTCACTTAATTTTTAAAATTCATGTTAACCCTTTCACTCCCAGAGTCAAACCTTGAGTCAATAAATGTGGTTCTAACTTTTGAGTCTGTGGATGAAACCCTAGTGTTTGACCATTCAAATGTCAATATATTGAGCAGTACTTTCATGTGGTACTGTTTATTATGCTGTACAAGGTGGTTCTAACTTTTAAGTTTGTGGATGAAACCCTAGTGTGTGACCATTTAAATAAATTTAAATGAAAGCTAGTGAGCAGTACTTTCATGTGGTACTGTTTATTATGCTGTACAAGGTGGTTCTAACTTTTAAGTTTGTGGATGAAACCCTAGTGTGCGACCATTCAAATGAAAGCTATTGAGCAGTACTTTCATGTGGTACTGTTTGTTTGTGACAATTTTGCAAATGAAATTCAAGATTTTTTACTCAATTTTGAAGAACTTAGCACTCTTGGGAGTGAAAGGGTTAATTTCTTAGAGCATTCATCCTATATAATAAGGTACATGTAAAGCTACTGGTTAGAAGTAAGGTGGAATGGAATGTGTTTTCCTTCATAATTTACACGTAGGTTACTTCTACAATAGAATCTGTAAACGGGGATCCCCTAAAAGTTTGAGAAAACTTGCTGGGATCTCCTGCCAATAATGTCAATACTATGTAATAATGAGAATTGTAATCTTGAAGCAATGGGGCAAACAAATAAACTTGAAAAATAAACTTGAAACTTGAAACTTCTGACCAGCTGAGTACTGTACATGTATTAGGCCAGTTTGCCTCCCACTAACACTCGCTGTGTTCAGTATCTACAGTTGTGGTATTATTTGTATTTTTTTTATTTGTGGTAGTTATTTGTACAATATACATGTAGTAAAATATAATAATTTATAAAAAAGAAACTTACAGATGCCCAACCACAGCCTGATTTCTTGGAAGGATTCACCAGCCTCTTGCAGTAGATTGCCCATGCAGATGGCGAGTTAAACACTTGATTAGCCTCTGGCCATCTGATTCTACCATCAGGTTGGAGATCAGCAACAAATTTTTGACCCTGAAACCAACAGGAAAGAGGTGCTGAAACATGTTACTAAATAATATGGTCTTTTATTATACGACGTGACATTTTAGAGTGCGAATACGCACAAAGAGGAGAGCAGATATGAGACCGTATTACACGGGTCTCAGTCCCCCTGACCGCGCGCTACGGAAAACACTGTTGAAAGCCTATATTTTAGGAAAGATATTATGTCGTATAATAAACAATTTATTCAGCGGAAAGTTGTGTAATACGGCTGGGCATTTTTACTCGTCAGTTTTTATTTTTTCTCGCCTAAAGGCTTGAAAAAATAAAAACTGACTTGTAAAAATACCCAGCCGTATTACACAACTTTCCGCTGAATAACCTCTATTTATTATACAGTACAACATAACATTTTAGAGTGCGAATACCAGAATACGCACCAAGACGAGTGCAAATATGAGACGGAGACTTGCAAAACGATAAGGATAGCATTTTCTCTGTGAGCCTGAGTCAGAGACTTTTTACTTTTTAAGCTACAATAATACAAGTCATGTAGTGTGGGACACCAAATCTTTCAATTTATTGCAACTATTTTTCTGGCCGTGGTCACCTACATGTACATGTACATTTGGTAATCCATTGCGGAGTTGCATAAGATCATCTTGAGTTAAAAATTAAAGTAATGCAGCTACATGTACATGTATAAGCTTACCAAATAGTCAATAGAAAGACACTTTTCCCCAGGCTCCATCACACCATCGTCAAGCAACATGCCGAGGGTGACGCCTCGCCCTGTTAATACTGATCGCGGCTTCCTTCTGCCTTTTGGCTTTGTAACAATTTCTGGTTTCTCTGCATCAACGTCATCATCATCATCATCATCGCCGCCATTCTCTTCCTCATCCATCTTTTCTTCTTCATCCATGTCGTCAATGTCGTCTTCTTTTGCCGCTGTCGTGAAACAGTTATTGATTTGAATTACAGCAGAAACCCGCTAACTCAAACTCCCAAGGGAAACAAAAAATAGTTTGAGATAGCGGGGGTTCAAGTTAGCCGATAGTAAATGACTGAAAAACAAGGGCAAGGGGAATGGGTTTGAGATAGCGGGGAGTTCCAGTTTTTTTAATAACCGAGTTCAAGTTAGTGGGATTGAGTGCCATAAAACCAAAACCAATATTGAAAGCAATACCGTTAAAGCTCTATTTAGCCGCGCCCCCCCCCCCCCCCCACCCGTTAGAGGTTAGAATTAAATATAGCATCTGAATTGATTTCCATCAGGCTGATGTAAATAACGTTTCATCAATATTTTCTGGCGTTTCAGTCACTTGTATTGAAAAGTGGTCTTTAATAATATCGTTGAGCGAGGGTAAAAAATCAGTGACATTGCATTTGTAAGGCGGTCATACATAACCTATTTCTTGTTCTGTTATAGTAAGTGGCGTAATAGTAAAGTTTGAAAATTAATGCGAATTTTCTTGAAAATTTATGATTTGAAATAAGCCCCCCCCCCCCCCCCCCCTCCCTTCTTGGGGCCTGAAATTAAATATAAGCCCCTAGGGACTTAATAGAGCTTTTACGGCAATTACAATGCCAAATCACAACAAACGTAAACAAACACAATGAACCAAATGAGATCTCGAAGCAAATACATATACTGTACATTACATATACATAATATTACATACACATGTATACATGTAATTGAACCCAAGCGTAGCCTATGAATAGGCTCCGCGGTGGGGATGGGGTAAAAGAAAACTGCGAGCGAAGGGCGACGGAGCCTATAGACATTCATTTGAAGCCGCCATTCCGCCCCCTTGTAATTTACCTGTCAACGAGCTGTCAACAAGATGTCATTATCTTGGTTGGATGCATTGGAATGTAAATAGCTCACGCACGTACGTTCATCGGAATCTGACACTTCTAAAAGACTAAACTCTGTATATTAACTGATGCGTTTAAAATCTAGTAGGATATCATATGCATCTCTAACAGTCATGAGAGGATTTTAGTCCTTGCATGATTTGCAAATATGAGGCAGTTTCGGTGTATAAACAAGCCTCTGCCAGCCCGCTTTGAATGAATTATAATGACAGGCATTTCTAAGATCTGTAGCGCTTCACTGGCCAGCTGGAATAACACTTTCGGCGAAGCGAAACACAAAATATGCAAACACTCCCGGAGAAAACGACTCGCTCGGCTCAATCGGTGAACAAATACAGTCAAGAATTGGCGTGAAGGTTGTTATCGGATTTCACGCCATGCGAGGGCTAATTTCTTTCTCTGATTCTTCTTCACCTAAAAACGATGTCAAATGCTTTTAGTACTGTCAATGTCGATCTCTTCCATTTCCTTCATGATTGAAATCAACGGCGTTCCGATTTTGAGATGCGATCAGCCTGAGTAGTTGCCGTTTCATTGCAAATACGATTTCATGACCCGCCGCGTGAGGTCGCGTCGGCGAAATCGGGATATCAATCAAACTTGTCAACAATCAGTGATCTGACAATTGGAGCTTGCACCAGAATCTGGTGCACGGAATGGCGGCTTCAAAGGAATGTCTATAGGCTCCGCCGTCCCTCCCTCTCTCCCCAGGCTTCGCCCGGCTCGCACGCCATTTTTCTTTTTTACCCCATCCCCACTACGGAGCCTATTCATAGGCTAACCCAAGCGTGGGAAATCGTGCATGACTAAAAGGCTTGGTTCACACAAGCGACATAATGGCATAACAGCAAGGTCATGCAAATGCAAAAAACACCCCATGTCGATGTTTTATGTCATCATAATTATGAGAATAACAAAACAATAATGGCAAACATAACAACATTAGGAAAAAGAAAAAACGGATTTTTTTCTTTTTGTGTGAACCAGGTCTAAATCGCAATTGGCAGGGTTGGAAATTAGCACTCGCCCGCTCGCCAATGCGAGTGTCAGGAGTGTCAGGCGAGTACAAATCAGCGATCGCTCGCCCGTTTGGCGAGTACGATTTTTATTTCTGAAGTAATTAATCATTCAATAATTTGCAAATAAACACTGTATTTTACTTTCAAGTTTGGCAAGAAAATCTCTAAACATAAACTTACCAGTTCTAGTTTACATATTTTTATATATATTCCGAGATGTCCAACAAATTGGCGTTGAGATACAACTTCGTGCTTCGTAGACAAACATGGCTTCCTTTTGGTGATAATTACATAACGCATGGATGTGTACAAAATGAAACCGCTGGTTACTGCGATCAGGTAAACAAGATGGCGTCCGCGAAGAACAGACACGTTTGCTCGTAAAGTAAAGGATCTCACAAGAATGTGTCAATAAAAGCCGTATTGAAATATAAAGCAAGTGCCTACATTGTGTTTTCTTGGGGTTTAAGGTATTTTAGTAAAATTTTTCATTCAAGAAGTAACTATCAGTTTACAACGTGCTCGACAACGCTGCCAGTGATTGTTTTGCCATGTGAGAATTCACTACAAGGACGTTGCTCTCCAGTAAGTTTTAAAATGAAGTGAGTTCACTGAGTTGATAGTGTGTTAAAAATGTGGAAATATCTTCCCGGAGTTTACAAAAAACTGACGAGAAAAAAGATCAACCAATCTCCCCGAAAACAGTCCGTGATTCTAGGGGCTGGGGGGAGGCGGGGTATATCTCTGGGCGGGTGGAAACAAATCCGGGCAAGTGCATCCTGATAGTCACTCGCCCAAATGGCGAGTGCTCTAAAATTAAGTGTCCATACGGCCTCATCAACTATCACATCATAGAAATCTCGAGCTCATAATCTAATTGTTTTAGTAAAAATTATAACAATAATTGTCTTGTAATAACTCTAAATCCTCTTCCAAAACTAAAGAGAAACAAGAAGAAACCGCAATTTTGTAGACGACCTCCAGCCACTGCACACTAATGGCTGATAGTGTACGAGTAGCTCAGCAATCAGATTGTCTCATTTGCATTAGTACACTAGTAGATTTTTACTAATGAGAGTTACATGAACCAAGGCTGAGGTTTGAACATGAAAGCCATTAAGAAATTGATAATTTTGTCTGTCACATAATTCGCCACTTTAGAAACGAGACGCACATTATCTGGGGCGAGTCGCATCTCGCAGTCGCTTGTAGCTCGACAACACGTCCCCAGTAACGGTCCCACAAGCGACTTCAAAATGCAACGCGAATAAACACTTTTAGATGTCTTATTCTGTATTTTGCACGTTCACGTTTAAAACGAGTCTCGAACTCATCCGTGACATGTGGTTAAATAAATTACTTACTTACTACTTTACTGCTGCTGCATGATGACTTTCATGCGTTGTGTTCAAGATACAACTGTATACATGTAGGTCAAGAGTTCGACCCTAAATATTTATCGTAGCAATTCAGTTTATACTATCAGTAGCCCTCTCTCCGCCCATGTGACACAGTGTAGACCATTTTGGCTTGTCACATTGTCCAGACCATTGTGAAGATTTCCTTGCAAACAATCGTGACAGCTTCTAATTTTGTTCGTTGTAGCTCACATTATAATATGCATTACCGCTAAAATTGCTACCAGATTTAAAGAAGAAACACACTTACCCATAACAGACTGGATTATTGTTATGATATTTGAATAAAAGACGTCGAAAGTTGCAATATTTTTTTGTGCACAGAGAGCTCTTCGCTGCTTCGCTGCCGACGCGCTGCCTCGTACCCAGGCGTCGCTCCTTGTTTGAGCGCGGTGCGCGTGGGGTTGTGGGACTGTTGCAGGCGAGAAGACGGGAGTGCTGGGCCGCGCGCTCCCTGTTTTCCCGCTCGCATGCAACGTGTTTTCCCGCTCACAACGGCGCCTGGGGACGAGGCAGCTTTGGATGCACATCGACATGCACATCGTGTAATCATCGTAGTCATAACCTTGGCACGGCCTTGGCACGAGAGAGTGCACTAACTTGCGGGAGGTCGTGCGAGTACCACACGCGCGCGCTAGATTCCAGTTTTCCACAACATTTCCGGCAAAGAATTCCCAGTCCTACCCTCCCCTCCCTCAGACCAAATCACATCAAATGCCTATCGAAGCAATACTGATCACACAAACACCCAAACTGCATTTAACCACTTTATTGCATTTCTACTGTTACAGTTTATTTCCCTGCATGTGCGCACCTACATACATCACAGCGTAATTTTCATTGAGGAAAAAATAGCAAGTCTTATTTCGCCGAGTAACTTGCAACTTGACGGATTTCTCAGTGAAAAGCGTTTCTTATACTGTAATCTCAATTATCTTTCAACAGTAGTCCTTATAAATATTTACTTGACATGGACTAGCTGCCTCGCTTTCGAAATGCAAACTTGCAAATTTTGTCATTCCAAGAAGACTCAATTCGTGGGGGGTGGAGGGGGAATATATATGTTTAAGAATTTCGGTGATACGCTGACAATCCCACTAAAGATCTGTCTGTCCTTCCCTCCACTCCCCATCCCTCCCTCCCCTCCCTCCCTCCCCTCAAACCAAATCGCATCAATAGTCAATCAAAAATGACGCAAACTCCAAAACTGCATTCAACACCTTTATTGCATGTCTGCTTTTACAATTATGGCTCTCTACATGTGCTGAAATAACATCAGTTCTAAAAGCGAAAAAAAAACTAAACTACAAAGTTAATTTTAACAGCAGTTTTCCATGTTTTGGTCAAAACTGGAAATGTATGAATCGTTATTCACTTTCGGCCAACGAAAACCGGGGGTTTATGATCACGGTGGTTGAAGCGAGGGTTGCGATCGTTGCCGGCATTGTTGTTCACTGTTCCGCCGCTCTGGTGGATGTGTTGCCCTTGCTGACCGATTCCGCCTGAAACGGTTTGGCCACCATTAATGTTGAACTGGGGGTCGTTCTGAGGTGTTTCTGAAAAAACGAGATTAAGCCTGAATTTAGACGGTTTCCTTGAACAACAAGGACTTAAAAGTACTTCATGTCATGATTCTCACTAATTTTCGCGCGTACTTAATTTCACAAAAATGAAAATGCCCCATATATTTCGCGAGAACTAATTTTCGCGAATTAATGGGAAAATAGACTCAAAAGAAACTAAATTTCGCGAAAATGTCACAAAATTTTCAGCATTTTAAAAAATCCGCCATTCACGATCGGAATTATAGCAATAAAGTGTTCAATTGAGAAAGCATCAGTACTTAAATAAGAACAAAACGCAATGAACTGGGATTGACGGTTAAACCATCTTTTAACTGAATTTTTTAAACGATTTCAACTGTCATCACAACTCGAGACAAAAAAAAAAACATTTAACCGATGACAAGCAACCCAGAGAAAAACGCGCCAAAGTTAAATAAGTTATGGAAAATGTTTCCTCCAATTGGTTAGCGGATGTCGAGCAGATTTATCGAGCGTTCATCGAACTCAAGAAAACAGAGCAAGCACAAAATTAGTCCATTGGTGAAAACCTCCCCAGAATCGTTCCTTGCATTTTGCAATATACAAAGCAACTGTCAACAACAACTGATAGACTTACCAGCAGCAGTCCTTTTATCATAGTCAGGAACAATAATCTGTCCCATCGCCAGGCCCAAAGCCGCGATAAATAAGAAAACAAGGCACTTCATATTCCTTTCAAATTACAAAATTGTGGTTGTCAGTATAGCTTGTAAACAGTATTAGATGCATTTTATGTGCCTATTGTAAATCTGAAAACACTTTCTTAGCACTAAACTGTTTGCTGATAAATCTTAGAAGGATATAATCGAATATAAAAAAGAAAGGAAAGTATAAGCTCGGGTAAATTGGTATACCAAATCCTAACACTAGCTCTAATTTGAGTGTATTTAAAATTGGAGCTAAGAAACGTAATATACATGTTAAGGGAATTACCTTTTGAGGCAAAATCAACAGTTGATTGTAGAAGACTTCTGGACACTCTAAAGCGTTTCTTGTAACCACTGTGAAGGGTGAATTGATCAGTGAAACATCGTCTGTTTATATAACATCCAACAAATTAGCATATTTATTCATGCCATGGTTAAAGTTCATTGATTTCAACAGGAAACGGAACGAGCAGAAGCAGAAGCAGATCGGAGCATAAGCAGAAGAAGGTCAACTTCAGGAAACGGATGATAACAACTTCAGGAAACGAAAACAATGAAGGTTCCATTTGGGCGTGTTCAGTGGTGCGAGCCATTGGTGTACCACGAGCAAAAATCGACAAAAACCGCAATACTGTGTCTAAGTTTCTACATCGATCCAATCTTCAGCTTATATCAAGGAAACGTTAAAACGGTGGATTTAATAGAACACTTTTCCAACTGTTTCGGTCGATACGGTTGAAGTATATTCAACAATCCTTTCAACGAACCCAACCAACCGAATGACTGTTGATCACTTACAACAGAACACGACATAACAGTCACCAAACATTTCAACCTAAAACAGTTTGAAAGTTTAATTTCTACCAAATAAATCAAGAACGGTTGCCGTTGACATGATTGGCCTCAACTGAAGACAACCTACCAAAGTTAAAAACTTGAACCAAATTAACATTTTAAAAGAGCTTACAGCAATTAATTTTTTTTAATGATTTCATTGTTCGTGTTCAATAACATCACGGGCACGGTGTTCAGTGGACACAAGCAGGCGAATTAGGCAAATGTTTTCTAAATTTCTCAAGTGTTCTCAATTAGAATTCGCGAATTCATATTAGAAGACGGGAAACTCGTCTCAGACGAAATTCCGTCTAATATGAATTTAGGACGGTAAAATTAGACGTTTAAATGACTTAGCCGTCGGAGACCGAGGACGTGTATGAGGCCAGGTTTTCATTTCTATCCCAGAAAACAATTGCTGAATTTCCAGTTCCAGTGTAGCAAACAGGAAACCCGTCCTCATTTTCTCGTCTATTGACGACTTTTCCGCCTGATTTTCCCGTCGTTTAGACGGGAAAATGGACGAATAAATTTGAGACGGGAAACTCGTCCTTCACCGGATTCATATCAGACGAGTTTTCCGTCTCCCGTCTAAGACGGTTTCCGTCTCTAATATGAATTCGGCTATTAATATGTAATAGGACTACATTATGTCCAATTTGGAAATAATTGGAAGAAAAAACTTTCCAAGGTCTGCCAAAATTGGACGAGGCCATAGGCTGAGTCCAATTTGGCAGTCCGAGGAATTTTCAGTTGAATTCAACTGATTATTTTCAAATTGAACAAACATGTAGTGCTATTAGGTTTTAATTACACCTATTTCAATTAATATAACGTTGTCGGATAGAAATGTTTTTAAAAGTCCGCAAGACAAGACCGAAAGGTAGCAAGGGTAAAAGTAGAAAACTGCTGCACGCGCCGAATACTAATAAGAAGTAACATGAAAAACATTATTTCTAACGTTTCCTTTTGTTTTAAACCTGTAGAAGTAAGCTACTTTTAGCCAAACTAAAACAGGAACAGGAAACGGAACGAGCAGAAGCAGAAGCAGATCGGAGCATAAGCAGAAGAAGTCACGATCAATTAACTTCAGGCAACGCCCCCGGAAAACATACAACTACAGGAAACTAATGAAAATAACTTCAGGAAACGAAAACAATAATTTGTTTCCGATTGTTTCCGCCGGTTCAGCTTGGGGTTTTTTTCGTGTTCGGTTAAGGCCCGTTTACACATGCGATTTTTTGATGCGATTTGTCGCGGCGATTTAGTGGCGATTTATCCGCGCGATTCCAAATCGCCCGTGTAAACCAGCTGCGATTTCACGGCGATTTGACTGCGATTTCAGCGCGATTTTAGTGCGATTTTCCATGAAACGTGATAATTTTAAACAGCGGCATTGCATTGGGGCATGTGCATACGCCTTGAAAACATTATTCAAAGAAATACACTAATAACTAATAAAACTGTTTTGAGAATGCTTTTACCAAAGAAGACAGTGCTTACCGGTAAAAGTGCAGTCCTTAAATTGGGACTGCATAGCTCGCAACAGCTCGAGCGGCTTTTTTGTCGTTGCGCTTGTAGTCTGCGGAAGTTGTGTTACAAAGACAGTCTTTTTTCTGCCCAGCAGCTTATTAAATAGTCTTCCTCCTCTAATGTCCAAATTTTCTTTTTGACTTTTGGCGTTCGCGGGGAGACTTCTTTGAGGTCGAGCTAGCCGTATTGTTTACGTCCGCCATTTTTTGTCGACAAACATACCCTTGGGGTGGTACGCCAAGGCGGATTTTTGGTCAAATCGCCGATATATCGCATAAAATTCGAGCAAGTTCGAAACAGCGGCGATTTCGCGGCGACAAATCGCCGTGAAATCGCAGCTGGTTTACACGGGCGATTTGGAAGTGCGCGATAAATCGCCGCGACAAATCGCATCAAAAATCGCATGTGTAAACGGGCCTTAATTAGAAAGCTATTTTTCGGTTTGATTTGGTTGATCAACTTTTTTCAACCCGCGCATCAAAGTCGGTTGAAATGGTGGATTTTGTTGAAGTTTCCCAAAAGAACACTTTTTTAATGTAACGGAGTATTCAACAATCCTTTCCACAAATTCTCATTCATCGACAAATCTAATCCTAGTAGTATGCGGGATGTTTGTCACACTTGAACATAGTTATATGGCCTAAGCTCCCACGAGTCTCCTGTAGCTCAGTGGTAGATGCGTCCGACCGGTGTGCGGAAGGTCAATCATAGGTTCGACTCTTGTTGGGGGAACTCGGAATTTTTTCCGAGTAGCTTGTGTCACTGACAGAGCAATATATTTCTCACAATCCTTTCACTTACTTAATTATCCCGATTTTAATCGGGTTAATTTCACGGTTTGGCGCATGTTCAGGCTTATCAACTTTATCCGTCTAAAAAGCCCCACTTACATGTACTTTGATAGTACTTCAGTAATCACATACTGTAATTAGTCCAAGCATAACGACGAATGACCAAAATTCACAAAAAATTTCAACGGATTACACCGAGGATATCAACAATGAATACCAGAATATATTACCAAAATAACTGAAGTGTTTGACCATATGGTTTGACCGAAGGATTTATTCTGGTAATTTGTATTCAAATGTCGACATTCTCCGTTGAAATGTTTTTGTGAATTTTGTTCATTAATTCGTCGTTTTGCTTGGATTACTGAAGTATCGACAAGTACATGTGAGTGGGGATTTTAAACGGATAAAGTTGATGAGCATGAACATGCGCCGAACCGTGAAAAACCCCACCAATCCAACCAACCCCTATTGCCCGTTCCGAACTTCAAAAGGGGCTGGGCCCTAGTTTACCCATTGTTCAAATTGCGTCATATTAGAAATGAATTCCATCGTATGTGACATCACAAACATCATTAATAATTCGCAAAAAAATACAAAATAAATGAATGTTTAATAAATTTCTGTAAATCTTCCTGATTTACATAAACTTTTCCTTCGATTTATTCGCCTGAGATAGTCGATAAACATGGAAATTTAGATACAATATTCGCGTCAGATCTATATGGGATTTATAATGGATCGCCTTCGGCTATCCATTATTAATGCCCATTACAGATCTGCCGCGAATATTGTATCTATCACTTGCCTAGCAACCAGGCTGTGAGCTGCGACATCAAATAGACTGCAAAACAGTCCGTATTTTAGCGCAAGAGTCGGGCTTGAACGTGGCCCGAAAAGGATCTGGAACGAGCGTGAAAATTACGAGTGGGATTGGGGAGAGACGCAGAAAAAGAGAGACTGTTTTTGCAGTCTAGACATCAAAGGTCGCCCAAATTATATACAAATGTCTCTAATTCAGAGATGGTGTACCCCAAATCCATACAAAGTCCGGCTAATTTTTCTAATGTTTGAAAGCCTTCTACATGGTTGCAATCTAACGAAACAACCCCAAACGTGGTAAACTCTAGGCTAATTTTAATGTGATCTTTCTTGTGATGGGCTACAAATTTTAATCAAATTAAAATTTTAAAAAAACTCGTCCCCAGTCTCCATTTGAACTTTCGAACGGGCAACCTAACAGTTAGGCCTGGGCCAAACGTCGAAACTTCGGTAAAATTTTGCGACTTTGCGGAACTATATATTGGCGATTTTACAAAATATGAATCTACAATTTGGCCAATTTAGTAATTTCAAGGTGCTCTTTCCCAGCAGTGTCGATAGACTTTTGCCTAACTGGCCAGTATCAAGTTGAAAAAGCCCGTGGAAGGGTCTATCGAATCGAAAAACCAATTAAAGATCACCAAAACTGCATTTAACAACGCCTTTATTGCATTTTTACTTTACAGTTAAAATTCCCTGCTGTGCTGGCCAATAAAATACGCACAAGCAAACAGGGAAATAAAGGGGGGGGGGGGGGGGGGGGGGTACTTGGGGTATTTTAGTGATGGGGAGTTGCGAATGACTGCAAATTTTCTGCCACCCGGCCAAACCATCAATGTTATTGTTTCCGTATCCGGGGTTCCAAACCTTGGTTGTTGTTATATTTTGAACCGCGCCATTCCATCCCGCGTTAGTAGTTGCTTTGCCATGTTGCTGTCGCCATGTTTGCTGTTGCCATGGTTGTTGTTGTCATGGTTGCTGTTGCCAGGTTGCTGTCGCATGGTTGCTGTTGCCATGGTTGCTGTTGTCACGGTTGCTGTTGCCATAGTTGCCACCTCGCCATCCGTAGTTGTTCATGTTGACGTCCACCATACCACCACTGGTTTGTTGTTGCTTTCTCCCCCATACCAGTCAAATTTGATATTGCCGTACCCGCCCTGGCCACTGTGCGTTGTTGTTATTGATGCCGCCTTTCCATTGGTTAATGGTAATTGTTGCTGCCGCTGCCACTGTGCGTTGTTTAGCGTTGAGTCTGTTGGCGCGCCTTTCCATTGATGGTTGATATTGTTGCGTCCGCCATTCCATCCTGCGTTGTTGCTGGGGTCATTCAGAGGTGTTTCTGGAAAATTAAAGTTATGATAACCGGAATTTTTAAGTCAAATTTGAGAGGGACATTCAATAAGGGGGCGTGGGTCAGGGAGAATTAGATGCCTAAATCAACTTCCCAAAAAAAACTTAAAAAACATTAAAGTCACCCACACTCACCCCACCCCTACAAGAAGAAACCCTTAAAAAATCCTGCGCCGCAGCTTCAAGATGTATCATATACTGACCCCGGTTGATTCATGAAAGACCCGGCAGAAAAATCCCGCGGTTAGTAGGTAGGTTAAGGTATTGGATATATCTAGCAAAACAGAGCAGTTGCTAACAAAACTAAACTGATGTATTTATACCAATCATGTTTTCCTCCAGCTTTGCAGGATCCCATGATTCTGTAAAGAAATAAATTAAGATATGTTAGACAAGACTCTGAAAACACATAACGCGTTCCCGTAACGATGTAACGTGTTTACCTTTGCTTGTAGTTTTGGTCTTTTCCATTCTGGAGAGGAAAATGCAACCGCCGGACCCAAAGTTACCAAGAAGAAAACAAGGCACTTCATATTCCTTTAAAAAAATACATAACAGAAATTCAGTGTTAGGTTGTCAGTATAGCTCAATGAAGTATGATCCATTGTAAATCTGTAAAACACTTTTCAAGCACTAAAATGTTTGCTAAAAAGTGGTCCCCAATTAATAAAGTGCATTTGTGGACAGCTAGTAGACTCGACACTTAAAGACCTTAAATAAAGTTATTGATTAATTGATGTTAGAAGGAAATCAAAACGAATGGAAAAGATTAGTTACGCCGGTAAATACATTGTAGGTATAAAATCCTAACACTAGCCCTAACCTATTTCCTAAACTATAAAGCATTTAAGGTCGGACACACTTGGCGACAGTCGCAAGCGACATGACGCGGGAACAGGTCGCAGCGGCAATTCCCTTCGTGTGACATGCCCGTTTTAATCGGAAAAAGTCCTTGTCGCGCTGCGACAGAATTTTGTCGCCGCGACAGGTCGCACAAATCCAAACTGGTTCAGTGAATTCGTGCGTCAAGGTCGCAGCGACAAAATGACACAAATTATCACTGTCGCCGATGGAGTAAACACAAGGGGACAGGTCGCAGAGACCTGTGTCCCGGCTTTTAGGCTGTTCAGTTTTCATGCCTCTGGAACTAACCTAGTTAACATTGAGAAACGTATGCCCGCTGAATCAACAGTTGATTGTAGCAACTTCTGGACACTCTAAAGCGTTTCTTGTAACCACTGTGGATGCGTGAATTGATCAGTGAAACATCGTCTGTTTAAATAACATCAACAAATTAGCCTATTTATTCATGTCATGGTTAAGTTCATAGATTTTTCACCGAGAAAGAAAACGGAAAGAAAACCAGTCCAGGAAACGGATGGCAACAACCTCAGGATACGGAAAGAAACAGCTTCAGGAAACGGGAAAAACAATTAAGGTTCCATGACGCCATATTTTTTGGCTTTTGACTTTCGAAGTGATGCCCATGATACTGAGTGCCCCTTTATTTTAGGCGAAAACTATTTTTATTATTTTACTGATCAACCAGAAACTCAATCGATTGAAACAGTGGATTTTTATGACGTTTTCCAATAGGCAATGGTTACAACTTCTAGATGATTTAATTCCTATACATGCATAAAAAACAGTGTCTGTAGCTATGAACGTAATCAGGAAATAGTGAGTGTGTTTATAGCCAATCAAATTAAGATAGCCATAAACATTGACGTGTAATCATGTGTTATTAGATTTTTGAAGCCATGAGCATTTTTTATAAATGAGATGTTCAAGGTCGGTCATTAAATTCAGGGCACCAAGAAGGGGGGTTTATTGGACAGGGGGCTTAATAGAGAGGGTGGCTTATTTCAAATCATAAATGTTCGAAAAAATTCACATTAATTTTTCAAACTTTACAATTACACCACTATACTAAAATAGAACAAGAAATGGTTACGTATCGGCCGTCTTACAAATTCAAGGTCATTTATACTCTAACTAAAGCTAACTAAAATACTTCTGCGAAAATTAGAGAGCACGTTTCAATACAAAGTGAATGAGACGCCAGACTGAAATATTGCTGAAACGTTATTTACACTCAGCCTGACTGAAATCAGTTTTGATGCTATATTTACCATTTAACTCTGACCTCTAACAAGTTGGTGGTGGTGGTGGGGGGGGGGGGGGGGGCTTAATAATAGAGAGGGGCTTATTATATAATCTGACTTCCAAAGGGGAAGCTTATTAAGAAGGGGGCTTAATAGAGAGAGGGGGGAAGGGTATGAATAGAGCTTTTACGGGCGGCGAGTGGAAAATTAGAGAGGGCGGAAATAGCGGGATTCCCACGTGGCATGAAAACTGGAATAGAAAAAATCGCAACATACGTAATATTTTGCAATAGGAAAAGCACCATAGGCGGGAACCACGAAAGCGGGAAGTTCTGATCTATCTGCCTCCCCCAATTCCAAAGCAACAAAGTTGAAAAGATTACCCACGTGAAACTCACATTATAAACGGTGCCAGGGATTTGAGAAGAATTTCGCATAAATTAGGATTGGTGGTGAATTTTGAGACAAGTGACGTAACTAGAGCTTAGACACAAGTTGCTCGAAAATTCCTTAAAAGTTGCCCCAAATTATAAAAAAGTTGCCTAAAAGTTGCCATTTTTTTAAAAAATTGCTCAAAAGTTGCCAATTTTCCAAAAAGTTGCCGAAAAAATTCATGTGGAATTGCTTTTATTTGTGATTCATTTCTTTAGATATAGATACTTTTATTAATAAAATCATATTTTCTTTCTTTTAACAAAACTAGATTACAAAAAAACCCACATACTTTTAGCTGTTTGTTAAATCTGAATTGCTAAAACCAAAAAGTTCGCCAGAAATGTCAAAAGTTGCCAACAAGTTGCCGAGCAAACTTGGTGTCTAAGCCTAGACGTAACTCTTTCTGTTTCATGAGTGTTACACCCCAGGAGAATAGAAACATACATGTAATCTGGCGAGTTGTTAGCGGACATTGTGTAAAATATACACGAACGGATAAACTTCTTGACACAGGTTAAGATTATGTCTGTCAAACGTGTTAAAAAAATACTATATTCCCGAGAAGGACTCAATTCGTAGAGGAGGGAAAGGGGGAGGGGGTATTTAACTAAGAAGTTGGATGCAGTTTTCAAGCCGACAACACCCTTCCTATCCTCCCTCCCTCCCCTCAAACCAAATCACATCACGCAGACAACAAAAACTGCATTTAAACATCTTTATTGCATTTCTAATTTTACAATTATGGCTCTCTACATGTGCTAAACCGGAGGAATACTCCTTTGTATAAGCTAATGTATATAACTAAGTTTGTGGCGGCGCCAAACAGTATATAGTTTTTGACAAGTTTGGTCTGAACTCAACCTCGTCCCCAGGGCGCTTTTCCACTTTTAGGGAAAAGCGACCTGGGGACGAGGTTTGAGTCTGAACTAGGATACGTTCAACTGACGAGGCTTATACGAAACAAATTTTGTAAGTCGCGTGTGCAAATCAGTCAACCTCGATCCCAGGCTCTCTCTCATTTTCCTCCCTTGTCGTTGAGGAGAGGCCTGGGATCGAGGTTGCAAAATCAGTGTGTTAAAAGTAAGGTTTTTCCTGATCAAGATGAAGTTAAGTAATACTTTCTTGGCTTCGACAACAAAATTTCACAAAAAAACGCGAATTGGCATGATTTGAGAAGAATTGAGGATTAATTACCGTCGAGAATATAAAGCCTCTCAAATGTTTACGTAAATGGAAGCAGTTTAGTAGCCGAGATCATGTATCGGAGTGTCTGTGTGGTGACAGCGGCTTGTCACGTGATCCTGCTTGTCACGTGCCGGGGCTTGTCACGGGCAGGTTGAAGGGAAAATCATTTTCTGTCATCTGAAATAAGGTAAGGGTTTCCAAGGAAGACGAGCTCGCCACACTCTCCACCCAGGAGGTACTTTCCGGGTGCTGGACATAAACAGACAGTTCTAAAAGCGAAAAAAACCCCAAACTAAACTACAAAGTTAATTTAACAGCTGTTTTCCATTCTCAAGTTTTAAGACAAGAAAGCATGAATCGTTTATTTCATTTTCGCATACAGGCCCCCATTCCAGCCTTGGTTTCTGGTTGTTGTATCCTCCAGACCGAGTCAGTAATTAATGTTGCCCGGCTCCCCCTGCCATCCGTAGGAGTTTGTTGTTTGGTGTTTTCCACCATTCACCAGCCTTGGTTCTTGGTTTATCTTGCCTCCGATACCAGTTTTAGTATTGAATGTTTTGCCGCGCCCAGCCATACCATCCAGCGTGTTTGTATATTGGCTCCGCCGTTCCAACCTGAGTTTGTCGTTGGGGTCGTTTCACTGAGGTGGTTCTGGGAAAATTATTATAACTGGAATTAAAAGTTAAATCTGACGCTTTCACTCCCTAGAGTAAACTTGAGTCAATATTTTGGTGTAGCCTTTCCGAGTCTGTGGATGAAAACCCTAGTGGTGTGACCAATTCAAATGAAAGCTATTGAACAGATACTTTCATGTGGTACTGTAGTTGTTTTTTGAACAAAAAAACTTTCCCCAAAATGAACTTCAGAGATGTCGTCTCCCTCAATTTTTTAACTTGGCACTCCGTGGGCATTGGAAATGGAATTAAAAATGAGGAACATATCAATAAGGGCATTTACTGCAAATTTCTTCACTTATATATATAGCAGCCGCTTTTCAAATCTATATATATACCTACCAGCGGTTGATTCGTTGAATAGGTTCTATGTCACGATATTTTTAAGCCATTTTTTGTGAAGTGAAAATCACCTTCAAATTAAATAAAGCCTCAAAATAATAGTTTACTAAGTCAGAGAAAACCCAAAGAGTGATAATAAACCAAACAGGAACAAGGATGGCTGAGGATGGAGAAGATTAAGACGGATTGCGACGGCGAACTTGAAAACTTGGCCAATTTTTTCAGATGTGCCCATCCGTGACATAGCTCTTTAAAGTAGCTCAGTGAATTGCATGTCAATGGTTATAATTTATCTCACTAGATACAGATAAACGACTTTGGTTTTCAGTTACGTACAAACAGAAATTTCTCTCGTTTCAGTTCTGTTGAATTACAACTATTCTCATGGCAACTTTGCATACATTTGATTTTCAATCTGAGCAATTATGCCAACCAAAGCAAACAAACAATAAACAACAACACAGAGAATACAATCTAATTTATTTAACCCTTCACTCCCAGAGAGCTAATTTCAAAACTGAGGAGAAAAAATCTGAATTTCATTTGCAAAAATTGTCAAAAACAAACAGCACCACATGAAAGTACTGCTCAACAGCTTGCATTTGAATGGTCACACACTAGGGTTTCATCCACAGACTTAAAAGTTAGAACCACCTTGTACAGCATAATAAAACAGTACCACATGAAAGTACTGCTCAATAGCTTGCATTTGAATGGTCACACACTAGGGTTTCATCCACAGACTTAAAAGTTAGAACCACCTTGTACAGCATAATAAACAGTACCACATGAAAGTACTGCTCAACAGCTTGCATTTGAATGGTCACACACTAGGGTTTCATCCACAGACTTAAAAGTTAGAACCACCTTGTACAGCATAATAAACAGTACCACATGAAAGTACTGCTCAACAGCTTGCATTTGAATGGTCACACACTAGGGTTTCATTCCACAGACTTAAAAGTTAGAACACCTTGCTCAGCATAATAAACAGTACCACATGAAAGTACTGAGCTCAACAGCTTGCATTGAATGGTCACACACTAGGGTTTCATCCACAGACTTAAAAAGTAGAACCCCTTGTACAGCATAATAAACAGCACCACATGAAAGTACTGCTCAATAGCTTGCATTTTGAATGGTCACACACTAGGGTTTCAAAGTTACAACCACATTTATTGACTCTAAGATTTGACTCTGGAGTGAAAGGTTAAGGGCCAATTTGTTATGCATGTCCAGCGTAAAACCAAACCAAGTACCCCCCAAAAACTTCGAACCGGTGCCTAAGTAAACGCTGATACTGACGTTAAACAAAACAGTTTTGTAAAGTTTTCCACCAATCAGGTTAGCTCATATATATTGCACGGATTTTTGAACATTCATTAAACGGGAAGGAAAGCAGCTGCTGACAAAACTAAACTGAAATCACTACCAATCTCTTTTCTCCCGCATCGCAGGATCCATGATCTGTTAAAGAAATAAATTAATAATATATATTTAGAACATTTTTGGAATTATAAAGAATCAACTGAAACAAAACTCAGTGTTCTCCCTTAGTTAACCTAAATGGCGCTTCCCGATTGAAGCGGTAACAAGATATCAAGTGACATGTTTACCTTTGCTGCAGTTTGGTTCCTTTTCCATTCTGGAGAGGAAATGCAACCGCCAGACCCAAAGTTATCAAGAAGAAAACAAGGCACTTCATATTCCTTTAAAAATACGCACATAACAGAAATTGTTAGTTTTTAAGTTAAGAAACAATCCTTCAAAATTTTGTTTTCAAATGGCTGGAAAAAATAATTTCAGGATTTCAACAGGATTGAACCCATGACCTCGGCGTTAGTCCCGCGATGCCTCTACCAACTGAGCTATGGAACCATTGTTAGATTAGCGGGTGTAGATCGTTGATAATATTATATGCATTTTCAGTGCATTTATGTTATATTGTAAATCTGCAAGCATGCACTTTCAACACTAAACTGTGTACCGAGCAATGTTATAGAAAGTCTAAAAAGGGAGGAAAAGTATAGGCTAAGGTAAATAGGTTTAAAATCCTAACCTATGGCTTTTTTGCCTTAACCTTAGCTAGGCTGTTGTTTTCACGCCCTCAAAAATAAACGGGATACAATAGGAACTAACCTAGTATCATTGAAGAACTTATGCTTGTTAATTCACAGGGAAAAGGTACGTAAAAGGTATAAAATCCTAACACTAGCCCTAACCTATACCCTAGTCTTAGCCTTAGGCTGTTGTTTTAAGCCCACGAAAATAAGCGGGAATCCACAGGTGAAAAAACCTAGTTAACATTGAAGAAACTTATGCTTGTTAAGGGGAATACCTTTGACACGCGCTGAATCAACAGTTGACTTGTAGAAGACTTCTGGACACTCTAAAAGTGTTTCTTGTAACACTGTTAATGGTGAATTGATCAGTGAAACATCGTCTGTTTAAAATAACATCCAACAAATTAGCATATTAATTCATAGCATGGTTAAGTACGTTCATAGTTACACCAAGCTCAAAGAACCCTATAGCTAGACAACGCCGGAAGGAAACCAACTTCAGGAAACGGATGGAATCGACTTCAGGAAATGGAAAACAATTAAGATTCCATGACGCATGTCTGGTTGAGCCTTTCGTGAAAATGGATACACCCATATTGAATTACTTTTAGACCTTTTAAGGCCAGCAGCAAGATTTATACTCTGTCAAAAATAAGAACCTATTTAAGAACCTGTCTCACCAGACATGTACATCCAATATATAAGAACCATTTCAGCCTGCCTTGGAAAAACAGGCTTTTTTTAACTGTAGAACACTTTTCCAACAGTTTTCAGTTGAAATATGTTGATAACTGTTTTGTTGTGGATAAACAGTTGGTTGGCTCGGTTGGTTGGGTCTGTTCGTTGATTAGATTGAAACTGAAGGACTGTTGAATATTGTTTAACCGTTGTTCTGGTTTGATCAACCAAATCAAACGAAAATAGAACATAATGGAAGCTTAACTGTTTTCCGTTTCCTGAAGTCGATTCCATCCGTTTCCTGAAGTTGTTTTCTTTCCGTTTCAACCAAATCGATCGCATCAAACCAATCAAAGAGCACGCAAATACCTTTATTGCATTCTAATCTTACATTATGGCTCTCTACATGAGCTGAATCCGGGGGGGAGGGGGTAATCCCTTACATGTAGGCTACTCTATTTAGTTAAACACTGTAAATCAGTCAAACACGGTGTGTTTTAAAAACATCCAACGAATTACCATATTTATTCATGCCATGGTTAAGTTCATAGATTTCAACACTCAACAGGAAACGGATGGAAACAACTTCAGGAAACGGAAAACAATTAATCGGTCTCAACATTTGTCCCAATATTTGTTGAGTCATGTTGTGTCATGCTGATAGATGTTGAGACCATGCCATGTCAACGGCTTCAATATTTCGAGAACAAAAGAAATGTTGAGAATATGTTTAGACAAAGGGGGTGTTGAGACAACTCTTGACACCGTTTAATCTGGGATTGAGCTTTTTCGTGTTCTGTTAGGAGAAAACTATTCGGTAAACTCGATCGATTGAAATGGTGGATTTAGATGAAGTTTGCCAATAGAACAATGGTTAAACAATTCAACAATTCTTAGGTTTAAACCTAATCAACCTTAAATCAGGATCACGGTTACACTCAATTAATCAACCCAGCCAACCGAAATAGACCACGCGTCTTAATAGTTATCAACAAATTCAAGCAAATGAAAACGGTTGGAAAAGTGTTGTATATATATTGGGAAAACTTCCACCAAATCAACCAAAACCGGCCGGTTTTGAAATTCGTCCCAATAGAACACCACCAAACTAAATAAAATAACTTCATAACAATAACTAAAGAGCTTTCAGCAATGAGTTGCGGTTTTCATTGTTCATGAAACTGAGTTGCTTGTTCATGCGTACACGGTTCGATTTGTATAACACAACAAACTAATTGTAGCTAGTTTATTTGCCAAAATAGGGATCGTAAATTCTTTTTGCCGCCTTTAAGATACCTGGTCTGTTGGGGGTTGAAGTGTAATAATGTCCAAATATTGAATACTGGCTGAAAATCTTAAAGGAACAGCGAGAACTGGCTGGGGTATTGAATATTTCAATTACCAAGGAGGCTGCAGAAAAATGAATAGTGACCCAAATATTGAGATACTTGTGGACAATGTTGAGTAGTCATATAGAGAAATTATTCCGATTCAACCCCCGATACTAGTGGAAAACTCTTATTTTATTCACTATCAACGGATGTTTTTATTTCAACGACTGCTGTCACTACATATACCTTATTAATAACAAATCATCAATTCAACCAAAACTGGATAATCAATAGACTGTGAAATGACACCATCATGCCGATGATATTCAGTATAATTACTGATAATGAGTTGGTTTACACTTGACGTTTATACAGCACTATTGTACACATTCAAGTAGCACTTGTACATACGTCTTTCTAATACTGTGTTCGTAATCAGGCATGATCAATAAATATAAAAACTGGGGTTGACGCTGATTAAAAGATTTGGTGAAACGTTTAGGTCACTTCAGTGACCTTCGTCAGTTAGTCTTTCTACTTCAGCCAAGTCTTCATTTTTTAGCTCCAGTAACTTGATGAAATGAGCTGGTCTTGGATTAATAAAAGCAATAGCAAAATTGATATTGAACTCAGGCAATCATGACATGTATTTTCTGAAATGCTACAGTCCAAGTTGGACCTTGTCTTGTCAAAATCTAAAAGCATTGCAACTAACAAGATCTCCATAATGGAAATTTCAAGTTTTCAGATTGCTTTGTCTCACAAATCCGGTTTTGGTAAAAACCTGCGTATAAGAAACTGTGGATTAAGAACCTGCAGGCTGAAATCCCAATATATAAGAACCACTTCGGCCTGACAAATGAAGCAGGTTGTTATTTGGAAAAATTAGTAAAACTCAGAAAACACAGGCTTCGACCAAAATGAGCTTTGGAGGTCCATAATCACAATGTACAGGACTAATTTGTTCCTGAATATCAACTTTATAAAATAGATTTACAATGTAAGGGGATACACCCATATTGAATTACTTTTAGACCTTTTAAGACCAGCAGCAAGATTTATACTCTGTCAAAAATAAGAACCTATTTAAGAACCTAAACATCCTGATGTCTCACCAGACATGTACATCCAATATATAAGAACCATTTCAGCCTGCCTTGGAAAAACAAGGCTTTTTTTACTGTAGAACACTTTTCCAACAGTTTTCAGTTGAAATATGTTGATAACTGTTCTATTGTGATAAACAGTTTGGTTGGCTCGGTTGGTTGGGTCTGTTCGGTTGATTAGATTGAAACTGAAGGACTGTTGAATATTGTTTAACCGTTGTTCTGGTTTGATCAACCAAATCAAACGAAAATAGAGCTAATGGAGGCTTAATTGTTTTCCGTTTCCTGAAGTCGATTCCATCCGTTTCCTGAAGTTGTTTTCTTTCCGTTTCTAGCTGTAGGTTTCTTTGAACTTGGTGAAAACTATGAACGTACTTAACCATGCTATGAATTAATATGCTAATTTGTTGGATGTTATTTAAACAGACGATGTTTCACTGATTAATTCACCATCCACAGTGGTTACAAGAAACGCTTTAGAGTGTCCAGAGGTCAACCGTTGATTCAGCGCGTGTCAAAAGGTAATTCCTTTAACAAGCATAAGTTTCTTTAATAACAAGCATACGTTTCTTCAATGTTTACTAAAATAGGTTATTTCCGACGAAATAACAGCAGCCTTAGGCCTAGTGTTAGGATTTGATATCTAAATCAATTTACGTACCTCTTGTTTTCCCTTAACAAGCATAAGTTTCTTCAATGTTAACTAAGTTTTTCCGACTGTTGATTCCCGCCTATTTTTCGGGCGCGTGAAAACAACAGTCTAAGGGCATAGATTAGGGCTAGTGTTAGGATTTTATGTCTTTTTACCTTAGCCTATACCTTTCCTTCCTTTTTTGATAGTTCTAAAATTTCTCAGCATACAGTTTATTGCTCTATAAAACACAAAAGATATTGACAGTCGCTCGTGCTTCTCAGCACAAGTGCTTGTATGGCAACGGCCCTGCATATATGATATTTTTTTAACCTTAGATACCGCACTAGACACGATTTAAGAGGAAAATGTCCAACAGCCCCATTTTAATCTTAAATGGAAGAAAACTCGTTTTCTTATCGAGTCTGCAAATTATGGAATAGTCTACCAAAGGATCTGCGAGAAATGCAGAATATTAAAGTTCTAATCAGTTGTGAATTCAAATAGATAGTTCATTTACTATTTTTAAAGTTCTTATCACTTGAAACGCTTTAGAGTGTCCAGAAGTCTGCTACAATCAACTGTTGAATCCCTTAACATGTATTACGTTCTTTTAACTGAATGTTAAATACATAATATGTTCCTTTATTTATATGCTTCTAATATTTCTCAGCAAACAGTTTAGTGCTAGGAAAGCTTTATAGTTATTTCAGGGAGCCAGTACCCATAAATATTTCAATTTGTTTTTTCTTTAAATTCTTTTATGTAATTAATTGGTAAATAAAGTTGTTGTTGTTGTTGTTGTTGTTGAAAGTGTGTGCACATTTACAATAGGCACATAAAATGCATCTAAAATTGTTCACAAACTATACTGACAAGCTAACCGTGATTAAGTATTTTTAAAGGAATATGAAGTGCCTCGTTTTCTTCATCGCGGCTTTGTGCCTGGCGGCGGGACAGACCATCCTTGATGGTCCAGATGACAAAAGGACGGCTGCTGGTAAGTCTATCAGTTTTTGTTGACATTTGCTTTTCCTCCGATCCTGAAAAATTATATCTTTAAAAACTATTAGACCTGTATAACGTCCGTTAATCATTCCATGTTTCCAACGCAATGTCTTAACAAGTAATGTAACTAGGGGACAGGCTAATATTATAAGCCTTATGGTTTCTTCATAGGCCCCCTCGCCACTTCCTGTATCAGTTAATTTCTTTTTCTATTATTATTGTAATGTTTTTCTATTTTTGTGTGGCAAAACTAAACTAAGCTTTGTATTGCAAGGATCGATTCTGAAGAGGTTTTCAACAATGGACTCTCAAAAGTAATTTTTCTGCTTGCTCTGTGATCTTGGGTTCGATGAACGTTCAATAAATTTGTGCAACATCCGCTAACAAATTGAAGGAAATATTTCCCAAAACTTATTTAACTTTGTCGCGTTTTCCTCTGTCGGTTGCTACTAGGGAAGAATTATAAAGTCCTTATTGAATATTCCTCTTTCAGGAAAACTTCAAATTTAACTCTAATTCCAGTTATACAAATTTTCCGGCAGAAACACGTCTGAACGACCCCAAAGCGTCTTTGGGTCTGGCGATGTTATGGCCTCCGATCTTGAAAAAAAAGAGGGTTGCTGGTAAGTCTATCATTTAGTTTTTGTTGACAGTTGCTTTGTTTTGCAAGGAACGATTCTGAAGGGATTTTCAACAATGGACTCTCAAAAGTGCTCTGTGTTCTTGGGTTCGATGAACGTTAGCCTGAGATCAGGCTCCTGAAGAAAATTTGCGAGCGAAGCGAGCCGAGTCGCTGCCTGGGGCGAGAACGAAAGCGACGGAGCCTGAAGACATTCCTTTGACGCCGCCGATCCATGATACCAGATTCTGGTATCATGATCTGATTGGTCATTTTGCTTAATATTGACAGATTCGCGGTGAATGATAACAGATGTTGACAACACAATGTCACGCGTTGTTTGTTGAAGTTGAATACAGGAGAATTGAGCAAGCGTTACGGAATTTATTATTTGCCATCAGATCTTTCAGAGATATCCCTCGGCTCAAGGAAGAGCAAAATATATGCCTAGAATCTGTGGCAAAAGAGCGCGATGTATTTGGGACTCTCTTGACTGGTTTTGGCAAGAGTTTAACCTCGGGTGGAGAGAGACCAAGCCGAAGAGTTGTCCCGTTTAGGCCTGAAAGCTGAAGTTCGAAATGGAAGGATAAAAACTGCCAAAAAAAATGGACACGGAGCCGGTTAGCCGGCGATCTTTTGCGTTGGAGTCCTTTCATTTGTGAAGAGAAAATTACGGCTGAAAATTGAACATTCAACAGACGTATAGTCTGAAGTGTCAGCCGTCTCCTCGCTCTAACCCCCCCGTGGGCAGGCGAGAAGAACGTCTGAAGGCCGAGCGTTATAATGTCGTCCGGTGACGTCACGCTCTAATTTATGACAATGTTGCATTTTAAAATTTCATTGAAAACACGTTCTTGTATATTATACATACATCGCGGCTTGCCAGTTACAAATTCCCATACGCGATATGCCTGGATATGGTTTTATTATCGTTCTTTCACCCGCAATCGACGAGATATAAAGCTTAGGAATCGGTCCATGGAACGCGGCGTGAAATAAGAAGGGGAAATTATGAAGACATTACACGACTTACACATGATGACGGACAAACGCTAGATCAAATGCTCTTGCAGATAAACACAGTGGACGGCCGCGGTAAGACTTAACAGAGTTATTTGGCTTGCCTTGACCTTGAAATAGTTCGACTTTGAGAAAATGTACATGTCATTCCTTTAGTGATATACATCAAGCTTGAGAAAACCGAAGAAAAAAATATTTTTAACACACCGGGAAACCGGATACATCACTTCTGAGTTCGGCATACGTGCTTATTACAATTTTTCCTCGCACCACGTTCACACCTCCCGCCGGCATACTTTGACAGCTTTTGCCTTTTGTGACCAATAAGAAATGGTCATCTATATTATCGGGAACCAATTAGATAGAAAACCAATCAAAATCTACCTACCATTTCCGCAAGAGTACGTGACGTCACCGGACGACATTATAACGCTCGGCCTTCAGACGTTCTTCTCGCCTGCCCACGTGGGGGTTAGAGCGAGGAGACGGCTGACACTTCAGACTAACAGACGTAGCGTTGGCTAAAATTACATATTTGCATACGCGTATTACGGTAAATTAAATTTCGTGGACGAAGCCGTCTTCACCGCTTTATACGCTTACTTTTAGCAATTTTTACTTTCAAGCTTGTTTTATGGGAAATACTTGAAATGAAACGATCATTTTTGACGTGGGAAATAATTTATTTAACCATTCTAGTAAACAAGAAGTTAATTTGGGAAAACACGCCAAACACTCCAGGTGACTTGTTGACATTTTATAACAGGACTAATTACTGGAGGGCGGATCGGCGGCAGCAAAGGAATGTCTTCAGGCTCCGTCGCTTTCATTCTGCAGCGACTCGGCTTGCTTCGCTCGCAAATTTTCTTCAGGAGCCTGATTTCAGGCTAGATGAACGTTCGATAAATTTGTGCAACATCCGCTAACAAATTGAAGGAAACATTTCCAAAAACGTATTTAACTTTGGTGCGTTTTCCTCTGTCGGTTGCTACTAGTGAAGAATTTTAAAGTCCATATTGAATATTCCTCTTTCAGGAAAACTACAGATTTAACTCTAATTCCAGTTATACAAATTTTCCGGCAGAAACACCTCTGAACGACCCTAACGACAACTCAGGTTGGAACAACAATTACATCGGAGCCAATAACAACGACGCCGGTTGGAATGGCAATGGCAATAACAACAATCAGAACCAAGGCTGGAATGGTGGCTATGGAAAATGAAAAACGATTCAGGCATTTCTCAGCATTGTAAACGCCTGTTAAATAACTTTGTAGTTCAGTGATGTTTTTTTTCGCTTTTAGAACTGATGTTATCTCAGCACATGTAGAGAGCCACAACTGTAAAAGCAGACATGCAATAAAGGTGTTGAATGCAGTTTTCGTTTCTGCGTGATATTTGATTGACTATTGATGCGACATTTTGGTTTGAGGGGAGGGGAGGGTATGACAGGGCAGGACAGGCAAATCTTTAGTGGGATTGTTGTCGGCTGAAAACTGGATCAGTCTGATTGAGTTTTCTCGGGACAATAAAATTTGCAAGTTTGCGCTTTGAAAGCGAGGCTTGGTAGTGAACTTAACTAATCCATGTAAAGCAAACATTTAGAAGGGCCATTGAAAGATTATTAGATTACATGCAGAAAGAAACCCTTTTCAGAAATCCAAGTCGCAAGTTAATCGGCAAAATAAAACTTAGATTAGAATCTTAACGTGCATGGTTATAATAGTTTAATAATAATTTAATCACTTTTATAGCGCTATTTACATATACTGATCAACAGCGCTTTACAATAATCAATCCTAATATTAAAGGGTCCCTCTCAACCACTGTGCTTTGCGCGCCGATATTCTTACGGCGGCCATTTTCGGGTGCCGCGAAAATGGTGGCTTGAAGTTAGAAACTACTTTTTGCAGGATTGTGGCCTTGTTCTGGCTACAAAAAGCAGTTAGACGACCCAGGTTAGCACAATTTTGAAAGTATGGCAAACATTAGCCCCACGAGAGACCAAGATTCCCGGATGAAAACAATAACACGCGACCGCAAAGCACACTGGTTGAGAGGGACCCTTTAAAAACAAGTTAGAAATGAATTTTTATCTGTTCGTACGTTTTACACAAATGATTTTGCCAAAGAGTTGACAGATTATGTTTGTTTTGTAAAACTCATGAGACAATAATATAATGAAATGAAAACTAAATTGAGTCCAGAAATCTTTTCAGAAATCCATAAACATTTATGAGAGTGAAAAAATCGGCTAAAGTAACTTAGGCGGTTATGTTCGCAGCTTCATTTTAAAATTAAAAAATAAAGAAGCCAAAGCCATGTATTATACTTTATTATTACTGTTATTTGAGAACACTTGAGAAATTTAGAAAACACTCGCCTTACACTTGCGTTTTCCAAATTTATCTCGTGTCTCAAATTTGTGTCGTGTTTTGTGATGGTATAATACATGGACTTGGCTTTCTGATAAAAAAAATTAACGTGCGCGAAGCGATATATATAAAGCAATCGAAGAACCCTAAAAAAAAACAGTGTTCCCAAGGGATTTGAACCCAAGCCCTCTGCATGACCAGTGCGATGCTCTACCAACTGAGCTATGAAGCCACATATTGGGAGCAGGCTATATTGCCGTGAATGTTAAGCCACAGGCCGCCCAAGCTAAAGACAAGAGAACACCGTCACGATATAAGCGGTATTGTGTTACAAAGACTCGATTTATAAGGGTTTGTATGGGAACGCAACGGTTATTTTTTAGAAGATATCTAACTGGATTTGCAAACGTGGCCGCAGAAAATTGCACCATTTTGACCATTTTCATTTTTGGGTTTTTCTCGTTCAGAAAAAGACACAATAAGACGGGGTATGCCAGTTCTTTTTTCTCTCTTCCCTCTCTTCTTTCTCCTTTTCCCTCTCCGTTTGCGTGTTTTCTAGTCTTATTGGAGTCATAAAACTGGACTTTTGGCGTAGTTGCCGTAAATGCTGAAATTTTCTTGAGCCACGTTCTTGCAGATTCAGTTATATCAGTATAAAATCGAATGTTCTGTGAATAAAAACGACTTACCCTGTTGCTGTGTTGTATTCTTTGTAGTTTGCCAGCTTCTTAGACCGATTTAAGGCGATTTCGGCGAGTTATAGTTTTGCGAGGTTTTCCGTTAATATATTTATTCAAGGCAGGAATCAAGATGACGGTAAATTTCAAATCCAATCACTCGAAGATCGATAAATTCCGTAAAAAAATTTCGGCTTCCAAATGCCGTTCTAACTGCAGATAAACTTTCGTCAGTTCGACGCTCTTTTTTCTCAGAACCCGTTGCAATTTCAAAATTATAATGCTTGTTCAATGCAGCTGCGAATACAACAGCCTGATATCAGAGGTCTATAGACCTCTGCTGATATTCATTGAGGATAAAATAGCAAGTTTAATTTCGAGTAACTTGCCACTTAACGGAAAAGGGTTTCTCTCTACATTTGCAGGCCTTGCTTTCGAAGTACGTACAAACTTGTACATTTTACAGCAAAGATGAAAAGAAACTCATGATTATGAAGGTGCTAGAGGTTTGAGAAGAATATTCGCGTAAACTATAGGCTTGTGTGAAGTTTGAGTAACTGACGTAATCTTATTGTTTCTTGAGTGCTACAACCCAAGCAATGAAATTTGACGAGTCGTTAGCAAAAACATTTGAGTAAAATGTACAAGAACAGATAAACTTCATTTGACCCAGGTTAAAATTACAATCTGTCAAAACGTGCTTCCAAAAAGACACAATTTGTGGGGGGAGGGTATTTTTCTGAGAAGTTGCGTGATACTCTCGAATCCAGGTTTCAGCGGACAACAATCCCGCCATACCGTCCCCTCCCCTCAAACCAAATCGCATCAAAACCAATCAAAGGGCACGCAAATACCTTTATTGCATTTCCCACTCTTACAATTATGGCTCTCTACGTGAGCTGAACCCGGGGGAGGGGGTAATCCCTTATATATAGGCTACTCTATTTAGTCAAACACTGTAAATCAGTCAAACACGGTGTGTTTTAAAAACATCTAACGAATTATCACCTGATATTAATTCATGCCATGGTTAAGTTCATAGATTTCAACACTCAACAGGAAACGGATGGAAACAATTTCAGGAAACGGAAAACAATTAATCGGTCTCAACATTTGTCTCAATATTTGTTGAGTCATGCTGATAGATGTTGAGACCATGCCATGTCAACGGCTTCAATATTTCGAGAACAAAAGAAATGTTGAGAATATGTTTAGACAAAGGGGGTGTTGAGACAAATGTTGAGACCGTTTAAACTGGGCTTGAGCTTTTTCCTGTTCTGTTAGGAGAAAACTATTCTGTTGATTTTAATCAATTGATCAACTTTTTCAACCGGCCGAACTCGATTGGTTGAAATGGTGGATCTAGATGACGTTTGCCAATAGAACAATGGTTAAAACAATTCAACAATTCTTAGGTTTAAACCTAATCAACCTTAAATCAGGATCACGGTTACACTCAATTAACCAACCCAGCCAACCGAAACAGATCACGCGTCTTAACAGTTATCAACAAATTCAAGCAAGTGAAAACGGTTGAAAAAGTGTTGTATATATATTGGGAAAACTTCAACCAAATCAACCAAAACCGGTTTTGAAATAGTTCGTCCCAATAGAACACCACCAAACTAAATAAAATAACTTCATAACAATAACTAAAGAGCTTTCAGCAATGAGTTGCGGTTTTCATTGTTCATGAAAGTTGCTTGTTCATGCGTACACGGTTCGATTTGTATAACACAACAAACACACAACAAACTAATTGCAGCTAGTTTATTTGCCAAAATAGGGATCGTAAATTCTTTTTGCCGCCCTTAAGATACCTTGTCTGTTGGGGTTGAAGTGTAATAATGTCCAAATATTGAATACTGGCTGAAAATCTTAAAAGAATAGCGAGAACTGGCTGGGGTATTGAATATTTCAATTACCAAGGAGGCCACAGAAAAATGAATAGTGAACATCGACCCAAATATTGAGATAACTTGTGGACAATGTTGAGTAGTCATGGAGAAATTATTCCGATTCAACCCCCGATACTAGTGGAAAACTCTTATTTTATTCACTATTAACGGATGTTTGGATTTCAACGACTGCTGTCATTACATATACCTTAATAGCAACCAATACTGAATTTAATAGACTGTGAAATGACACCATCATGCCGATGATATTCAGTATAATTACTGATAATGAGGTGGTTTACACTTGACGTTTACACAGCACTATTGTACACATTCAAGTAGCACTTGTACATACGTCTTTCTAATACTGTGTTCGTGATCAGGCATGATCAATAAATATAAAAACTGGGGTTGACGCTGATTAAAAAGATTTGGTGAAACGTTTAGGTCACTTCAGTGACCTCCGTCAGTTAGTCTATCTACTTCAGCCAATCTTCATTTTTAGCTCCAGTAACTTGATGAAATGAGCTGGTCTTGGATTAATAAAAGCAATAGCAAAATTGATATTTGAACTCGGGCAATACCATGACATGTATTTTCTGAAATGCTATAGTCTAAGTTGGACCGTGTCTTGTCAAAATCTAAAATCATTGCAACTAACAAGATCTCAGATGAGACTTTAATGTCCATAAATGGAAATTTCAAGTTTTCAGATTGCTTTGTCTCACAAATCCGTTTTTGGTAAAAACACGCGTATAAGAAACTGTGCGGATTAAGAACCTGCAGGCTGAAATTGGCAAATTAAACCCCAATATATAAGAACCACTTCGGCCTGACAAATGAAGCAGGTTCTTATTTGGAAAAATTGGTAAAACTCAGAAAACACAGGCTTAAACCAAAATGAGCTTTGGAGGTCCATAATCACAGTGTAAAGGATTACTTTTAGACCTTTTAAGACCAGCAGCAAGATTTATACTCTGTCAAAAATAAGAACCTATTTAAGAACCTGTCTCACCAGACATGTACATCCAATATATAAGAACCATTTCAGCCTGCCTTGGAAAAACAAGGGTTTTGGAAAAAACAGGGTTTTTTTACTGTAGAACACTTTTCCAACAGTTTTCAGTTGAAATATGTTGATAACTGTTCTGTTGTGATAAACAGTTTGGTTGGCTCGGTTGGTTGGGTCTGTTCGGTTGATTAGATTGAAACTGAAGGACTGTTGAATATTGTTTAACCGTTGTTCTGGTTTGATCAACCAAATCAAACGAAAATAGAGCTAATGGAGGCTTAATTGTTTTCCGTTTCCTGAAGTCGATTCCATCCGTTTCCTGAAGTTGTTTTCTTTCCGTTTCTAGCTGTAGGTTTCTTTGAACTTGGTGAAAACTATGAACGTACTTAACCATGCTATGAATTTATATGCTAATTTGTTGGATGTTATTTAAACAGACGATGTTTCACTGATTAATTCACCATCCACAGTGGCTGTACAAGAAACGCTTTAGAGTGTCCAGAGGTCAACTGTTGATTCAGCGCGTGTCAAAAGGTAATTCCTTTAACAAGCATAAGTTTCTTTAATAACAAGCATACGTTTCTTCAATGTTTACTAAAATAGGTTATTTCCGACGAAATAACAGCAGCCTTAGGCCTAGTGTTAGGATTTGATACCTAAATCAATTTACGTACCTCTTGTTTTCCCTTAACAAGCATAAGTTTCTTCAATGTTAACTAAGTTTTTCCGACTGTTGATTCCCGCTTATTTTTCGGGCGCGTGAAAACAACGGCCTAAGGGCATAGGCTAGGGCTAGGTTAGGATTTTATGTCTTTTTACCTTAGCCTATACCTTTCCTTCCTTTTTTGATAGTTCTAAAATTTCTCAGCAAACAGTTTATTGCTCTATAAAACACAAAAGATATTGACAGTCGCTCGTGCTTCTCAGTACACAAGTGCTTGTATGGCAACGGCCCTGCATATATAAGATATTTTTTTAACCTTAGATACACTAGATACGATTTAAGAGGAAATGTGCAACAGCCCCATTTTAATCTTAAATGGAAGAAAAACTCGTTTTCTTATCGAGTCTGCAAATTATGGAACAGTCTACCAAAGGATCTGCGAGAAATGCAGATTATTAAAGTTCTAATCAGCCGTGAATTCAAATAGATAGTTCATTTACTATTTTTAAATTTCTTATCACTTGAAACGCTTTAGAGTGTCCAGAAGTCTGCTACAATCAACTGTTGAATCCCTTAACATGTATTACGTTCTTTTAACTGAATGTTAAATACATAATATGTTCCTTTATTTATATGCTTCTAATATTTCTCAGCAAACCGTTTAGTGATAGGCACATAAAATGCATCTAAAATTGTTCACAAACTATACTGACAACCTAACCGTGATTATGTATTTTTAAAGGAATATGAAGTGCCTTGTTTTCTTCATCGCGGCTTTGGGCCTGGCGGCGGGACAGTACTACCGTGATCCGCCTGAAGACAAAAGGACAGTTGCTGGTAAGTCTATCAGTTTTTGTTGGCATTTGCTTTTCCTCTGATCCTGAAAAATTATATCTTTAAAAACTATTAGACCTGTATAACGTCCGTTAATCATTCCATGTTTCCAACGTAGGGGACAGGCTAATATTATAAGCCTTATGGTTTCTTCATAGGCCCCCTCGCCACTTCCTGTATCAGTTAATTTCTTTTTCTATTATTATTATTGTAATTGTTTTCTATTTTGTGTGGCAAAACTAAACTAAGCTTTGTATTGCAAGGATCGATTCTAAAGGGGTTTTCAACAATGGCCGACTCTCAAAAGTAATTTTTCTGCTTGCTCTGTGATCTTCGATGAACATTCAATAAATTTGTGCAACATCCGCTAACCAATTCAAGGAAATATTTCCCAAAACTTATTTAACTTTGTCGCGTTTTCCTCTGTCGGTTGCTACTAGTGAAGAATTATAAAGTGCTTATTGAATATTCCTCTATCAGGAAAACTACAGATTTAACTCTAATTCCAGTTATACAAATTTTCCGGCAGAAACACGTCTGAACGACCCCAAAGCGGCTTTGGGTCTGGAGATGTTACGTCCGCCGTGGCTGCATAATAAAAAGTCTATTGGTAAGTCTATCAGTTTTTTTTAATGCAAAGTTTATTTTATTGACAACGCATAACACTACTTACCAAGAGAGGATGATCTCTTGTACTTAGACAAAACTATTAAATTATAAACTATAGACTGCTTACAATACTCTTACTTACAATACTTTAATTTTACTTAAATTACTTTTACTTACAATACAGTAACTTAATAGTGAATAAATGAAGAAATGCTCTCAAGTCGAAATACTCAGAAAAAAATTCTGAGCTCCCCAACGGGAATCGAACCCATGACCTTCCAGGTGCCGGTTGGACGCTCTAACCACTGAGCTATGGAGGACTCATGGTGAGCAAGGCCATACAACAAGGTTCAATGTGGCAATATGTCCTGCCATACTGCAAGGCTCAATAATGTCAAAGCGAAAATATGAATAAATGTTAAGTGGAATGGGTGACTTGGATAATTTTAATAAATTCATTTTTTTAGACACACCTCTGGACGACTATAGCCATGGCAAGGCTGTTGGAGGAAACACCGGGCAACACAACCAAGGTGGTGGATACAGGTTCCAGTATGGTCGAGAAGCACGTGAATATCAGGGCGGCGGCGGTGGCGGCGGCGGCGGTGGCGGAAAATGAATAACGATTCATTTACTTCCTGTTTTGACTAAAACATGGAAAACTGCTGTTAAAATTAACTTTGTAGTTTAATTTTTTTTCGCTTTTAGAACTGATGTTATTTCAGCACATGTAGAGAGCCATAATTGTAAAAGCAGACATGCAATAAAGGTGTTGAATGCAGTTTTGGTGTTTGCGTCATTTTTGATTGACTATTGATGCGACATTTTGGTTTGAGGGAAGGGGAGGGAGGGGAGGGGCAGGAGGGGAGGGGAGGGGAGGGAGGGGAGGGGAAGACAGGCAGATCTTTAGCGGGATTGTTGTCGGTTGAAAATCGGATCCGAGCGTATCACGCACCTTCTTAGAAAAATACCCCCCTTCCCTACGAATTGAGTCTTCTCGTTATGACAAAATTTGCACGTTTGCACTTCGAAAGCGATTGGTAGTGAAATTAACTAGTCCATGTGAAGTAAATATTCAAAAGAACTATTGAAAGATAATTGAGATTACAGTACAGAAAGAAACCCTTTTTACTGAGAAATCCGTCAAGTGGCAAGTACTCGGCGAAATAAAACTCTTTTTTCAGTGGATGGAATCGTAGAGGTTTTCAGTTCTCCTAACAGTCTGCGTGCATAATTTTATCTGGCTGGCTGGTGAATTAGTTTATAATACACGAGCAAAGCTTGGAGCAATTATTAAGGTGATTCCTTAGTATTGCACTTCGCATCCTTTCTGCGCATAAATTCGCGCGCGCCACATTAAAAACATGGCGGCTTTTTCATTGTGGCTCTGCTCGCCAGAGAGGTAAATGATCGTTTTCTCGTAAACGAGCACCGTGGCCTTTTTTCGCATATTTTAAGTCTAGTAATCATCTTCTTTCTATACAAGGAGTATAGACTAATTTCTTGTTGCAGAAAAATTAATAAATTCTGGAAACGTGAAAAAATACGTCTTTTTGGTTGATTTTTTAAGGAATTATGAGGTATTTTTAGTCGATTATATCTCTTTCGCGGTAACGATGACCTATTCTGTTTATACTATATTTTGAAACATTACATACTTCACACGCGAATTTCAATACAATTTTAAGAGGTTTAAAGAAGGGATAGAAGAAAGAAAATGATTTTTGGAACACCAACAGACAGTTGATACCCACGCGGGTGCTCTTGCGTAGATATCAACTGTCTGTTGGTGTCCATCTACTAATTTTTAACTTCAAATTCTAATTTTAAAACTACATTAAATCTTCAATATTTCTTATTTCCCTAAATTTTACAACTCCTTTGAGAAAAACTATTTCCTCCCAAACATACCCAAAAATTTAGATTCATGAGATGAGCATAGAGTTTTTGGATTTCTTGTAACGTGAACGAGATATGCCATTAAACCCATTTTAAGTGGCAGAAAAATGGCATTCATGTGTACCCCGCCTTAATAGACAATATTCGTATTCTCACGGTTGGACTGGAACTAGCTTGCAATCGAGGCTCATGCGGGGATATCATTAAAAATATTTGCATTTGAAAATATTTCTCCGCATGAGCCTCGATTGCAAGCTAGTTCCAGTCCAACCGTGAGAATACGAATATTGTCTATAAAGAAGTCAGTGCACCCTCGTACCCAGGGTCTTCTCGTTTTCAAGATGGCGCGGACGAGAAAACCCTGGGTAACTCTAACTAATCAGAGCAAACATACATATATATTTTTTTCATATTCCTTTCCAACCAAATCCAATCATGACTTGGCATATTCCCGTGCATCGCACACATGGACTGGAGTGGTTTTGCTTCCTCTAATGGTGGTTGAATTAAATTAAGTGTCGTGCGCCAAAACCAAAGCAAAACTCGAAGCAAATACACGTAACCGGCGCCAAGCGCGGGAAAACGCCTGTGACCAAGTCGTGGTTGGTTTTACTTTTGCATCTGATTGGTTGAGTAGGTGGCGCGAGTTTTTTTAAACCAATCACAGAGCGCTGTGAAGCAAAACCAAAGCAATTCAGCGATTACTTTCGACAGTCAATTGAAAACCGCTCTATTAACGTTTGTTGTGTTTAGAAAATTGTCATTACTTTGGTTTTACGACACAATCGAAAACTGCTCTCTCGCACATCATTTTGACGCAATTATTTACAAATATAGCCTCAGTGATGCATCCAAGATCTTCGAAACTCTAAGTAATATAAACACACTTCACTCGTTTCAGGGTCGGTCCCTGTTGTCTTTTCTTACTTGCAAAATGAAAACTAGGCCTCATGAGGGCTAGTTATATACATGTAAAGCCTAAGCTAAATGTGTAGTACAATGGTGTTGCATAAGTTCAAGTGTAAACCACCTCATTCGCCGTATAATCAGCCTTAAGCCCGGGCCCGACTAACAAGGATGAGAGTTGTTGAGAGGTTTCTTCAACTCTCGTCGACTATCGTCACCTCGGGCCATTAACGAGAGACTGAAAACTCTCAACGACTCTCATAAAAATTTGATCAGGTTCAAATTCGACGAGAGTCGATGGGAGTGTATGAGAGTTTCAGGCCAAACGAGAGCGAGAGTTTGAACTCTCAACACTCTCATCTTCGTTTCACAGTCTATGGATTATTTCAGTATTGAATAGACCGTATTCATAAATGGCGGCCAATTAATTATTCTTTTATATTCATGCTAATCAGCCTACCTAGCCTCATTTTAGAGTAAAAATTATTTTGAATTTTGCACATGCTAACGAGGTTATTAGCATGAATATAAAAGAATAATCAATCGGCCGCCATTTATGAATAAGGTCTATTATTACAACTGTTTTCGGTTGGTGAGGTTTTAACACGATTAAAATCGGTTAGTTAGGTTGAAAGGATTCTTGAATATTCAGATGCATGACTAAAAAACAGTATAAAAAAGTGTTCTTTTGGGAAACTTCAACAAAACTCAAACCGAAAAATAGTTTTCTCCTAACAGAACACAAAAACAATCAAAGGGGCCCAATGGGCATCTCGGGATTATATATATATGATAATGAATGGATGCTGTATACAGATTTATGCTGCATAATTATTGAATAATTATATTGGAGAATGAATGGTCACTCAGATAAAAGTAATATCCTAGTGTATTGTTTCCCTCCAGCATTATGTTGCTGGTAACCATTTGTATTCCTGGAAGGAGAGAGGCACTGCGCGGGTTAAGGGACTGTGAAATAATTACCAGGAGGGGAAAGGGAGGTGCATAAAGTAAAATCAAAGCAAGGATAGGGGTACTACATATCACAGTGATGGATCCAGACCTGTTTATAAAGCCCCTTCCACACGAGCAAGTTTTCCTTGACAAGGGACATTGACAATTTTTATTTGCTCGTGTGGATAAACAACAAATTTAATTTGACAAGTTTTTCCTTGACAATTTTTCTTTGTAACAGCAATAATATTGTACAGCGGATTATCATCTTTAATAGGACCCAGGTCGCGAGCAACAATATAAGGCCGCTGGGCACCAGGGATTCCTTGTCATATTTTCCTTGTTGCACGTCCACATGAACAACGCCAGTTTATGAACAAGGACACCTGTCAAGTAAAAAATTGCCAAATTTCCCTTTCCACACGAGCAAGGCAAAATTGTCAAGTGAAAACTTGTCAAGGAAAACTTGCTCGTGTGGAAGGGGCTTAAGTATTCACTTCTTTTAAGCAGACGCGGTCACCGTTTAATAGACTTCCCAATTGGCTAATTTTATTGTATTTTACCTCTAGTTTGAGTACAATGCGATATTTTGACACAGTGATAAGTGAAGCATGTCCAGTTTCTTTTAAGAGCTCATCAAACACAACATAATATATGTAATCAGCATAAGAATGCTATTGTTTGGGCTAATAGGCTTTTGTGGGTAAACTTAACTTTAAATTTTAGATCACCTCTATTATGTGGTCAACATCGAGGGTGACTGCTTAATAGAGATTTGACTGTAATAATAATTATGGACATTTTGACCAATTTCAAAAAATATTATGTACATGTGTTTTTGAGCCACCTTAAAAATTATTAATGAAATATAATGTGGTTCTAAAACATATGTACATATTTTTTTGAACTTGGTAGAAATGTTCCTTACATCAGGTAAGTAAAATGTCTGAAAAGGAAAACCTTTTACCACATAGATTTTAAGTTATTGGCCTCAAAATGTCAAACATTTGGCATTGTTTGGCATTTTTAACATTGCCATGACAACTGATGATGACATCGTAGTGGTATCATATTAATTACTGACGATATCAATGTTCGATTATGACAAAAGTTCTATGTCAGCATCAGCAGGCTAGCCGGTTCGACAATGTCAAAGACAAAGTATCTTGCCCAATAACAGAACACAATGCCCCTGACCATGTTGCTCAATCCAGAGTCAAATGCACTAACCATTAGACCACTGCCTCTCCCAATACCATAGTAAAACAAAAGTATTTCCTGATTAAAGTTAATTATACATGAATTGCACACATGTATCCTTGATGGACTAGTGTACAGTGCTTAAAGTGGAATTATATATTGAAGGGTTTCTTGTAAAGGTGTTTGATTAAAGCTTTAAAAACTGTTTTTAACTCCAGTTGCAGTATTGGGCTCACTTGGTTGATGGTATGAATTCTGAAGAAGGAAAATGTCAGGTTATTAGACATAGCTTATTACAAACAGATGTGTAATGCACGTGATCAATGTCTTTCCATAATGGAGAGTACAGGGCAGACACAGACTATTGACAACAAACCGTTATTACCGTTGCCCATGCCAGGGGCAGCTTGGATTTTTTTTGACATACGAGAGCCCCAGAGGGTCGGGTTTGTTTTATATTTTGAGCCGAAGTGGGAATCACAAAGGCGATACATGGAGGACCAAAAGAATGCACCTTCAAGAATCTTCATAGTATCCATGCTGAAACATACCACACATTTCGGTAGTCGTTTTATAATACAAAGTAAATGCTATATTTAAATATTAATTTTTTGATATTTTATGTAAAAAACCTTTTGCCGCATTCTTTGTATTTTAATGCTGGATTCACTTGATCAGTCAAACATGAAAATATATTTTATCACTGTTTTGACTATATGTATAAAGAGATCGAAAACACATTTATTGACAAATAAATTCCACTCCCCCTTTAGGGGAACAGTCTATAAAACAGGAAAAGCGTCAACCGGAAAATATTTTATTTTATTTGTTCTAGTTTCTCAAATTTATCCTTTAATTCCCATATAATTCACATTCCTGATATTAATCACACAATGATTATGAGATTACTTGCATGACCTGACATGAAATAACTGTTCAGTATAAAGAGAATCGAAATTTTTTGTTGTTGGGACATTTGACAAGCATTGACATGTTCATAATGGGGATTATTGACAAATACAGTGTAAATTTCACTTCCTCCTTTGGGGGAAGATTTTTTTTTTCTGCGGTTAGAACTTGAATTTATCAACTCTGATATTAATCATACAATGATTATGAGATTGCTTGCATGACCTGACCTGACTGAATAAACTTGCCAAAAGATGACAACTGTACTGCAGACTTTTTGCTAAATTCCTCCTTTCATCCCCAAAGCAGGGACATTGAAATAATCGAGAACCGAATAAATTAATTAAAACATTACTTTGAATCGAATAAAACTAATTCTGAACCGAGAGAAGAAGAATTTAGAACCCAGCGAAAATATTCTTAACCAAATGATATATAAACATCGAAGAAGCGGGGTTTCACAATTTCAAGTAATTTTGTAATTTTGTAAGCTTAGCTTATTTACATTTAATAATAAGCTTATAGCGCATGTACATGTGTGCAATCATAATTTGCTGAGTTTGATGACGATAAAATGCAACAAAGTTTACGCTAAAACACCCCAAAATGCTTTGACCCAGAAGCTGGTACGTTTTACAAAAAACTAAAATGTTTAGTACAACCCTTGCTGTAATTCCTACAGCAAAATAAAAGGACCTAAAGACACGACAATGTTCAGAACAGCAAACAAAAACATTAGAAATATAATTACCTTGGCGCCATTCAGTGACGATATCGCGAAGCAATTCCAAGCCAAAGAAAGAAGCACAACAAAAATTGATCAATGCTGGTAAGAGTAGTTGCATGTTTTGTTCGCTATTCTCGATCGGACTCGAGAAGTTCCACACGTTTCAGCTGTCCGCCTTCCTCTACTATCGAAACGCCACCGGCGTACAGGACTAGATAATCCTTCCACGAATTATTTAGTTTGTGTCATATTCTCTCTCCTGAATACCTCAGAGTGACAAGGTTGAAATTTTCGTTCTTTGAGAAGTCCTTTGCCCCAATTTTACAAGCAAACACTTTTTACCATGGCCTCTGCTGGCCATCCAAGTTGCTTCGCAAAATCTGTCACACTTTCTACGCCATGTAAGCCACAATGAATTGTACCTCACTAGAAGATCACAAGAGCAAGAATACTGAAATTATAACCAGTGTTCAATTCATTGTGGCTTACATGACCATCAGTGTGGACAAATTTTGTTCACAGAAAAATGTTGACAGAAAATTGTTGACAAGTCACGTGACCGCTAAGCCATATGTATATCTCGAGATTACGTCATATGACGTAATCCCGAGATAAAAACCAATCTGACCACGGCCTTATGAGACTTATAAATTGTTTGCGTTTCCTGAAGTTGACCTTCTTCTGCTTATGCTCCGATCTGCTTCTGCTTCTGCTCCTTCCGTTTCCTGCTGAAATCTATGAACTTTAACCATGGCATGAATAAATATGCTAATTTGTTGGATGTTATGTAAACAGACGATGTTTCACTGATCACTTCACCATTCACGGTGGTTACAAGAAACGCTTTAGAGTGTCCAGAAGTCTGCTACAATCAACTGTTGATTCTGTCTCAAAAGGTATGAATTTCCTCAACATGTGTTAGGCTAGGAAAGTGTCATGCAGATTTACAATGCAAACGAGCTTAATACCCAACCTAACAATTTTCTTTTATGTACTGTTTTTTAAAGGAATATGAAGTGCCTTGGTTTCTTCTTGATAACTTTGGGCCTAGCGATGGCATTTCCTCTCGAGAATGAAAAAAGAACTGAAGAGCTTGGAGCTCAGGTAAACATGTTACATAGTCAGTTGATATCTTGTAATTTAATTGGGAGCACACCTTCCGTCAGTAGTTAACCCTTTCACTCCCAGAGTCAAACCTTGAGTTTAATAAATGTGGTTGAAAAATTTTGAGTCAGTGGATGAAACCCTAGTGTGTGGACCATTTGAATGAAAGCTATTGAGCAGTACTTTCAAGTGGTGCTGTTTGTTTTTGACAATTTTGCAAAAATGAAATTCAATATTTTTCCCTCCGTTTTGAACTTAGCACTCTTGGGAGTGAAAGGGTTAACCAAGCGCGAACAATTTTGTTTCAGCTTCAGGGATTACGTAATGTGGCAACTGCAATGGAGAAACTGGCGAAGATGGATTTACAGATAGTTGGTAAGTATATCAGTTTTTATTATTTACAGTTGTTTTCACATAACTTTACCGCGCGATGTTGTGAAGTTCGTTGGGAAATTGGGTACTAGGCTACGAACTAGCCAATTACATTGCGAATTACACAATCAAATTGGGAACTTCAGAACGAAGTTCGCAATTTCGCTCTGACCAAAGTTCGTAAATTCGAAGTTGAGCTACGAAGTACAAGTACGGGAAACACAGCAATATTCTCTGAGCTGGAAAGTTTTATTCAAGTTTTGTCGTAAAATGGATAAAACTGATGCAACCAGTCTTGAACAGGAAACGTTGATACAGTCGGCAATAGTTTTCACGAGCGAACCTCCAAGGATTGGATTTTTTTCATCCAACGCGCCAGCCGGAGCACCATGAAATTGAAGCTTCTCGCATCAATTTGAACACAAAATTGTACATATCCTTTTAATGTAGCGTAAACGTGTATGCTGTTTTCATTGCAACCCAATACGGTTGTTCGCTTGTGCTTATCTGATGATCACGCGCGGTGTTTTGTTCCGGGTGTTGTACAGACTATAAAACAGTGGTATTTTGAATTAGCTGGTTGCTGTCAATTTGCAGGAATGAAAGTTTGGTAAAACACTTCACTTAGCGGTAATATGCGTACATGTATTCGTACTTGACTTATGTTCGAGGCAATTCAATGTCACCGTTTGCGGTTTCGAGTTTCGAGTTGAATTAGGTACAAAAAAATTAATTTCCTTCAACTGGACACATTTTCAATCGAACTTTTGTCTTATGTTATTTGTATTTTAGAGATATTTCTCGTCAGTCAAGGAATACAGTCATACTAGCCTGTGAATACAGCCACCTTCCATCAATACTGGAAACATTATAAACTGTGGTGTTCATGTTTGTACATGTACAAACGAGACGGCCGGCGCTTCTAGTTTCGATTCTTTAAGTTTCGATTCTTGTTGACTTTGTCACGCATCCTGCCTGTACAATTTCTTCACCCTTCTTGAAATTGATTAATTGAGATTTTTTTCTTTCCAGTGGTGTCGAAGTAGACTTAGGTTTCTCAAAATTAAAGGAAAGAACTTTAATACATTGTGGTGTACTGTAGTTGCAAATATCCATTTATCACCAGCAAAATAAATTGCAAATACATGTACTGAGTTTTATAGTGTGTTTCTTGCATTTCCCTACCGTAAATACAAACGCACATGATTATCATTCGGATACTTCAACGAACATTTTCCGAACTGGTGGTTCAATGCATAGTAGACAAGCATTTTCGTATTACATGTATTCTACAAATATATTTTACGGTGTTCAAATTCACACCAGAAGTTTTGACAGCTCGTCGCATCGTAACTGAAATCTTTCAACTTTTCGTAACGAAATATTGGCTGACAAGACTAGGCAGTTTAATATATCCAACTTTTTTTCTGATAAATCTCGACTAAAACTATTGAGCTCAGAGTTAATATTGCTGTGTTTCCCGTACTTATACTTCGTATCTCAACTTCGAATTTACGAACTTTGGTCAGAGCGAAATTGCGAACTTCGTTCTGAAGTTCCCAATTTGATTGTGTAATTCGCAATGTAATTGGCTAGTTCGTAGCCTAGTACCCAATTTCCCAACGAACTTCACAACATCGTGCGGTAAAGTTATGTGAAAACAACTGTAACAATGTAATGATGCCCATATATGGTCAAGAAGCCTTCGTTATCTTCCATCCGCACATGACAGATATCCTGCGATATATGTAGTTTTCCAAATTTTAAGTGCACTCAAGAAGACTCGTCCGACATATTGGAAAGTACTGCTGAGTTTGAGAGGACTTTTCAAGACATTTCGATTCGATACTTTTAGTTTACGACTCTTTGACAATATGTTGAATAATAAAACAATTATCCTGCTCAATCTTGCGGAATATCGTCTGATTTTAGCCAACTCGGCCTACGGCCTCGTAGTTTCATTGGTATACTTGCTCAGATAAACTTCATGCTAAATCAAAAGTAGCGCAAATTGCCATGGAAAGATTTGTAAAGTCACAAAAAGAGAGAGAAACGTTCACATTTATGTGTGCCCATGAAAACCAAAGTCGTTATCTTTTATTAGTAGTGAAAGTAATCAGTATAACCATTGACAATTCTTCTATTTTACGTACAGTATAGCCAATTGCAACATGTTCAAAGAATTAACCAGGGTATATGATAATACATTTGAAAGCAGCTGCTACTAGTGAATAATTGTAGTAAAGCAGTTATTGAATGTTCCTCTTTCAAGGAAAACTTCAGATTTGCCTTTAATTCTAGTTATACTAATTTTACAGAAGAACTTCTGAAAGGCCCCAACAATAATAAACGTGACAACAACGTACAAGGCGGAGCTGACACACTAATACTGACTGATATGGAGGAAACAACAACCAGAACCGAGGCTGGATAAGCTGCTGTTAAAATTAACTTTGTAGTTAAAGTGCCCATAACCTTTTTATTTTATTTTCTCATCTGAATCTAAACATCACCCAAGGAACTTCTGCGAAAAAAATTTGCGATTTGCAGAATACGCGAATTGTTTATGAATTTTATAAAACTTTCAAATTTGCCGCCATTTTGGATCACCATTTGCTTTAGTCTCCCCTGGGTCCTTCTCGGTTCACAAAGGATCTGTGACGTAGATTAAGGAACACGTGACATCAGACAAAGGAACTGTGACGTAGATTTAAAAAAAAGGTGGCTACAAAACAAGGAATTGTGACGTAGATTCAGGAAAATGTGAGCCCGTCGGCCTTCTTACAGCGGGACGGGTATACCAAACAAAATAGGATTTTGAAGATTTGAAACATTCATAACAAATTCGCGTTTTCTGCAAATCGCAAACTTTTTCGCAGAAGTTCCTTGGGTGATGTTTAGATTCAGATGAGAAAAAAAATAAAAAAGGTTATGGGCACTTTAAGCAATTGTTCGCTTTTAGAACTGATGTTATTTCAGCACATGTAGAGAGCCATAATTGTAAAAGCAGACATGCAATAAAGGTGTTGAATGCAGTTTTGGTGTTTGCGTGATTTTTGATTGACTATTGATGCGATTTGGTTTGAGGGGAGGGGAGGGAGGGGAGGACAGGCAGATCTTAAGCGGGATTGTTGTCGGTTGAAAACTGGATTCGAGCTAATCACGCACCTTCAGTTAGAAAAATATTCCCCCATACCCCTCCCCCACGAATTGAGTTTTCTCGGATAATAAAATTTGCACGTTTGCATTTCGAAAGCGAGGCTTGGTAGTGAAATTAACTAGTCCATGTGAAGTAAATATTTATAAGGACTATTGAAAGATAATTGAGATTACAGTATAAGAAACGCTTTTCACTGAGAAATCCGTCAAGTCGCAAGTTACTCGGCAAAATAAAAACTTGCTATTATTTTAAACACTCTTGTTCTTCGGCCATCTTAGCCAAGTTCACCAAAACACACATAATTTTGTCGAATATGAAGTAATATGAAAATGACAAATAACCCAATCATATATGAAGTATTTAAAAAACAATACCTGCGTTCAATCCTGGACATAAATAAAGGTTATTCAGCGGAAAGTTGTGTAATACGGCTGGGTATTTTTACGAGTCAGTTTTTATTTTTTCGAGTCTTTAGGCGATAAAAAATAAACATTGACGAGTAAAAATGCCCAGCCGTATTACACAACTTTACGCTGAATAAATTGTTTATTGTAGGACATAATTCTTTCCTAAAATATAGGCTTTCAACAGTGTTTTCCGTAGCGCGCGGTCAGGAGGACTAAGACCCATTGAATACGGTCTCATATTTGCACTCGTCTTTGGGCGTATTCGCACTCTAAAAATGCTATGTCGTATAATAAGTGGAAATATTCAATACCCCAACCAGTTCTCGCTGTTCCTTTAAGATTTTCAGCCAGTACTATTCAATATTTGGACATTATTACACTTCAACCCCTGACACAAGGTAACTTAAGGGCGGCAAAAATAATTTACGATCCCTATTTTTCCAAATAAACTAGCTAGTTTGTTGTATTATACAAACCGAAGCGTATACGTATAGGAAATCGTATGAACGCGAGTGCAATTCGTGATTTATGGGCACGAGTGATGTTTTGAAAGTTCTCAAAATTGCACGAGCCTTTAGACGAGTGCAATTTGAGAACTTTCAAAACATCACGAGTGACCATAAATCACTAATTGCACGAGCAATTCATACGATTTTTTGTTTATAATATTCTCAACAAAATTTTGCTGCGGCCATCACGCTACTCTGGACACGAAACGCTTCACTAGTTTCCAAAGTGCTCACATGTTTTATTTGAACGCGCAGGCAAACCAAGCGTGAACTTTTTGAAAGAATTACAGTACTATAGTTTAGAAAACATTTAACCATTAACTTGAAAGCTTATTTCAATGCCAGTAAGCGGCAAAAACGTCTCTACTTGTCCGGTACCGTTTATCACAATTCCGTATTGCACTCTATAACCTATTTATGCATTCGTCATTGACCAATCAGAAGCTGCATATTTGTTGAGTATATTATAAGCATGGTTATTGAATGCTTGAACAATGAAAGCCACAACTCATTGCTGAAAGCTCTCCTGAAATGCTAATTTAAATATTGCTATGAAGTTGTTAAGTTTAGTTTGGTCGTGTTCTATTGGGACGAACTATTTCAAAACCGGTTTTGGTTGATTGGTTGAAGTTTTCCCAATACAACACTTTTCCAACCGTTTTCACTTGCTTGAATTTGTTGATAACTGTTAAGACGCGTGGTCTATTTCGGTTGGCTGGGTTGGTTAATTGAGTGTAACCGTGATCCTGATTTAAGGTTGATCAGGTTTAAACTGAAGGGTTGTTGAATTGTTTAACCATTGTTCTATTGGCAAACTTCATCTAGATCCACCATTTCAATCAATCGAGTTCGCCGGTTGAAAAAGTTGATCAATTTATTAAAATCAACAGAATAGTTTTCTCCTAACAGAACAGGAAAAAGCTCAAGCTCATTTGTTGAGAGCCGATGTTGAGCCCGTTTGACATCCACTTTGCCTAAACAACTTCTCAGTATTTCTTTTGTTCTCAAAATATTGAAGCCGTTTGACACGAGCATGGTCTCAACATCTATCAGCATGACTCAACAAATATTGAGACAAATGTTGAGACCAATTAATTGTTTTCCGTTTTCTGAAGTTGTTTCCATCCGTTTCCTGTTGAGTGTTGAAATCTATGAACTTAACCATGGCATGAATAAATATGGTAATTCGTTAGATGTTTTTAAACAGACAGTGTTTGACTGATCTGGCAGTGTTTGACTAGACTAGTACAACAGCTTATATAAGGGAGTACCCCCCTAAGGAAGTTTCCTAAAGTTGGTTCCATCGTTTTCCTGAAGTTGGTTTTATCCATAGTTAATAGAGGGAAATGGTTATGAAGCCCGGAAAACTTCAAAGGAGCAAACAAAGAGGCCAAGATTTATGTTGGAAGGTCCTTGACCGTGCACATCTTTTGTTTTGCGCTCATACACTACTCGGCATGAATTACGTAATCGCAACTTTTCTTTGCTTAAACACACGTAACCACCTATTGCATTTTGTCAGGTTTTGTGCACGGTCAACCACTAAAATAGCGAACAAAAACATATAACAAAGAGCTTTGTCAGGCTTCATAACCATTTCCCTCTATTAACTATGTTTTATCCGTTTCCTAAAGTTGGTTCCATCCGTTTCCTGAAGTTGTTTTCTTTCCGACGTTTCTAGCTATGAATTAATATGCTAATTTGTTGGATGTTATTTATACACAGCTTTGCATTAATGGACCTTGAACATCACATGAATTGCTCTCCAAAAATCTAATAACACATGATTATACAATTTTGATGCTAATCACCTTAATTTTTATTGGCTAGAAACTCACTCACTAATTCCATATTGGACTAAATGGTTACGTCATAGCTACATACATTGCTTTTTATGTCAGAATATGAAGTCATCTAGTAGTTGTAACCGTTTTTCTACTGAAAAGCTTCATACAAATCCACTGTTTCAACCGATGGAGTTTGATCCCGGTTTAAAAATAGTTGATCAATTCAATCAAACAAAAATAGTTTTCTCCCAACAGAACACGTAAACGGCTCAACCATAAAATGGCGTCATGGAACCTTAATTGTTTTCCCGTTTCCTGAAGCTGTTTCTTTCCGTATCCTGAGGTTGTTGCCATCCGTTTCCTGTACTGGTTTCTTTCCGGGGTTTTCTCTCGGTGAAATCTACGTACGTAACCATGGCATGAATACTGAATATGCTAATTTGTTGGATGTTATTTAACAAGCCAAGTGTCACTGATCAATTCACCACATGTCCACAGTGGTTACAAGAAACGCTTTAGAGTGTCCAGAAGTCTGCTACAACTCAACTGTTGATTCAGCGCGTGAAAAAAGGTAATTCCCTTAACGAGCATAACTTTCTTTAATGACAAGCATATGTTTCTTCAATGTTAACTACAATAGGTTATTTCCGACGAAAGAACAGCCTAAGGCAAAGGCATATAGGTTAGGGCAGAGTGTTACGATTTTATAGCTATATAAATTTACGTACCTTTTCCCTTAACAAGCATAAGTTTCTTCAATGTTAACTAGATTTTTCCGACTGTTGATTCCCGCTTATTTTTCGGGGGCTTGAAAACAACAGCCTGAGGCTAAGGCATAGATCATAGTGTTAGGATTTTATACCTTTTTATCTTAGCTTATAACTATCCTTCCTTTTTTGATATTCTAAAATTTCTCACCAAATAGTTTATTGCTCTATAAAACACAGAAGATATTCACAGTCGCTTCGTGCTTCTACACAAGTGCTTGTATGGCAACGTCCCTGCATATGTAAGAGTTTTTTTTAGCCTTAGATACACTAGATACACTCTTTTTTTATAAGAGCGTTGAGGCTGAGATTGACCCAAATTTTAAGAACATGCTAAGAACATTAGCCAGGTTGAGACTTAGCTAAGAACATTTCATTCACTTGTTTCTTGTATCGAGCTCTAAATACAACATTCCAGTATCCATTCAAAACATTAACAAAATGTAACATTTCAAATATCTCAGTGAATAAGCAGTTCAAATCAACTTGTTATATATATGTCTTAGGCGAAGCCAAATAAAATAAAATAAATACTTGAATGCACATTTTTTATAGTAACAACATGAATTTCTATCACATAAAATGTTAATAAACTTTCAGGGTCACTTTCGAATCTTTTTTGTGAAATTCTATACCATGTAACTTAAGAACATGTTAAGAACGTTTTCAGGCTGAAATCGCCAAAAAATTAAGAGCATTCGGTCTTGGTTCAGCCTCAACTCGAAAATTAGACGTTCTTATACAAAAAAAAAAACTATTTTTCTTATCGACCGTCTGCAAACTATGGAACAGTTTACCGAAGGATCTGCGAGAAATGCAGAAACGCTACCGTGTTTAAAAAAGCTCTAATCAGCCGTGAATTCAAATAGATAGTTCATTTACTTTTTGTTATAGTTCTTATCACTTGTATTTTTATTAATTGCTGTGGATTTTGAATTTTTAATCTTAATGAATTTAATTTTTAAAGAGGAAACCTGCATCACAGTCAGTGGTTTACAATAGGGTCCTCAATTACAAATAAAAATACAAAAGTCTAAGAAAATTAATAATTTAAAACTACCATATTAATTCTAAGTTACATAGTTAAGTTAAATATATGCAGCTAAATTAGAACTACGAATTAAAATTCGGCTTTGGATAGGCCATGCTTAAATGTAGCTATCTATGGTGGGTGTTTCTCTAAGAGTAATGTCTAAGGCATTCCATACATCTGCAGCAAAATTTAAAGTAGTACAATGGCCCCATCTTGTAGAAGCAGAGGATTAGATGTATGTGCGTGTTTTAGCGAGTTGTAAAGCTCCTAAGCGTTACATGATTAAATATACTATACTTTTTACCTTTTTTTTTACTTGCTTCAACGTTTTGCAGATTTCACATAAAACGCACTGAAAATGCATCTAATACTGTCATCGAGCTATACTGACAACCCAACACTGAATTTATGTTATGTATTTTTAAAGGAATATGAAGTGCCTTGTTTTCTTCTTGATAACTTTGGGCCTGGCGATGGCATTTCCTGTGAAGCCGCTGGAACGGCCTACGCCTGTAGGTACGTCTATCAGTTTTTGCTGGCAGTTGCTTTGTATACAGCTGTTTCGAGAAAGGTTGTCGGAAAAAAGCGCACGCGACAATCCCGAAAGGTAATCTGGGATATGATCAGCAAGGTACGTTCCTGACACTCACTGTAGCTGTCGAACCTTCTTTTGTTGCTTTCTTTTAGCACTCGCAAACATACGTCCATGGCGTCTCGTGCCATTTTCTCAGATTTCCCTAAAATGTTGAAGTCAAGGAACCGTGAACTTAAAAATACCCACAATACCTTTCGGGATTGTCGCGTGCGCTTTTTTTCGACAACCTTTCTCGAAACAGCTGTATGTATTACAAGGTATACTTGACATGATTCCGGAGTCTCTGCAGGAGTTTTCAACAATGGACTCTCATCTCAAAATAAATTCTGTGTTTGTTCTCTAATAAATTTGTACAACATCCACTAACCAGCTAACCAATTGGAGGAAACATTTAACTTCCAATTTAACTTTGATCCTCTAGCTGTGTTGCTTTTAAAAATTGTAAAAATATCATTTAATTAAACGTCAACCCCAGAATCGGACGTTCGTTCATCGTTTTTTTAAAGTACTGATGCTTTTTCAATTGAACGTTTTATTGTTGATCCTGAATGACGGATTTTCAGGGTAAATGGTGACAGTTAGTGAAAATTTAGTATCTTTTCCCGTGAATTCGCGAAAATTAATTCTCGCGAAATATGGCATTAACCCTTTTACTCCCAAGAGTGCTAAGCTCAAAACTGAGAGGAAAACATCTTGAATTTCATTTTGAAAAATTGTCAAAAACAAACAGCACCACTTGAAAGTGCTACTCAATAGCTTTCATTTGAATGCTGACACACACTAGGACTTAAAAGTTAGAACCACCTTGTACAGCATAATAAACAGTACCACTTGAAGATACTGCTCCATAACTTTTTTCTTAATGGTCACACACTAGTGTTTCATCCACAGACTTAAAAGTTAGAATCACCTTGTACAACATAATAAACAGTACCACACAAAATTACTGCTCCATAGCTTTTATCTTCATAGTCACACTCTAGGGTTTCATCCACAGACTCAAAAGGTACAACCACATTTATTGACGCAAGGTTTGACTCTGGGAGTGAAAGGGTTAATTTCATTTTCGAGAAATTAAGAACGCGCAAAAATTAGTCTGAATTAATTTTAATAAACTCATTTTTTAGACACACCTCTGGAAGACTTTACCATTGGCAAAGACCAGATTATTAAAGGAAACATTGGGCAACAAGGCGATATCAAGAACCAAGGTGGACCAGTGAACAACAATGGTGCCTCCACCAACATTGGCCAACAACAGAATTATAATGGCTACGGATACTATGGTCGAGAAGCACGTATGAACGACCCGGGCTTCAATATTAAAGGCAACCAGGAGATTAATGGCGACATCGGGCAACAAGGCGATATCAAAAACCAGGCTGGACCAGTGAACAACAATGGTGCTTCTACCAATGTTGGCCAACAAACATAATTATAATGGCTACGGATACTATGGTCGAGAAGCACGTATGAACGACCCAGGCTTCAATATTAAAGGCAACCAGGAGATTAATGGCGACATCGGGCAACAAGGCGATATCAAGAACCAGGCTGGACCAGTGAACAACAATGGTGCCTCCACCAATGTTGGCCAACAACATAATTATAATGGCTACGGATACTATGGTCGAGAAGTACGCGTGAACGACCCAGGCTTCGACATTGGCGGTGACCAGAAGATTACAGGTAATATCGGTCAACAAGGCGATATAAAAAACCAAGCTGGACCAGTGAACAACAATGGTGCTTCTACCAATGTTGGCCAACAACAGAATTATAATGGCTACGGGTACTATGGTCGAGAAGCACGTGAATATCAGGGCGGCGGAAAATGAATAACGATTCATACATTTCCTATTTTGACTAAAACATGAAAAACTGCTGTTAAAATTAACTTTGTAGTTCAGTAATTTTTTTTTTCGCTTTAGAACTAATGTTATTTCAGCATATGTAGAGAGCCATAATTGTAAAAGCAGACATGCAATAAAGGTGTTGAATGCAGTTTTGGTGTTTGCATGATTTTTGGTTGACTACTGACAAACAAATTTCAATCGAGTTTCCGTTGGTTTTTATATAATACCCACAAATATTAGCATTTGCTAGCATTTGCTAACTTTTGCTAACAAATTGCTTGCTCGTGAATACATTTCACCAGAAATAGTTTTTGAGGCAAGGCTGTTTCTGACTATTTCCATAATTGCTTGATCCCTACGTGGACTGGCTCCGAAACCTCTTTAATAATTTTCTGACCTGCAACGAATATTTCTTTGAAAATCGCTGAACCCTTGAACAAGCCATTTAACAACTGGAAGTTTCTAGAAGCCCAGAAGATTGTTTACGTGCAGATGTCCTCGTAATAACATCTCTTTCAAGAGTAGTTTCTCCTTTTGTTCCTGTTATAGAAACTTAAACAAAGTTTGATCGTGGAAAATGTTGGTGGATGTCCATCTATCTTTTTATTTCGGGACTGCGAAATCGCGTGCAACATTTTGAAAATTTGAGAACTCAATGTTGATGTGGCAGACAGTTCGATTAAGTCTGATGATCTTGGCTTCTGCGATAATATTCAGAATAATAATAATAATAATAACATAATATCAGAGGTCTATAACTAGAGGTTTCCATCTAGCATTGCGCGCGGCCCATCAGATTAGGGATTAGGCTATTTTTAGACATTTTTCGCGCGAAACCAGCAGCCAATCAGGAAGAATGTTGCGTAGTGGATACAATGGCGTGTGCTTATAAAATTGAGTCGGACAAAAAATTTGGTTATGAAGAATGAAGCGAAGTATAGAGGAAATAAGTGATTATTCTCCGAGTACTGTGAACTCAAAAAGGTTTTTGTGGAAAGCGATGATGAATTTATAACAGCGAACGAGAATTATGGGCACGCGTCACGGGATACTCTCACTCGGCTGGCAACAAAGGCACGACAGTGTTTATCAAAAAGGCTTGAAGACGAAGGGATACAAGACGAGAGAAACGAGGAATACGACAAAGCGGTAGCGTTGCAGAAATCCCTATTAACCGATGCAGAGTGGCCACAATATCTTTTCGTAGAAGTTGTCGACGTTGGCAGCAGCATATCGCACATCATTCCTCCAGATTCCGCGGAGAGCGCTTCAAGCAAAGTGTACCTTCTTGTTTATCCAACTGTTTGTCACTGGAACGATCTCTCTGGTCCATTCAGGCCTGTCCGTATGGTTGTTTCGCCGCTTACCGGAGAGTGGAAGATAACAGTTAATTTGACGGACGTGATTAGTGAAGGGAACTGTTCAATTAATTACGACGAATTGATCTCGGTTGCCAAGGAGCACTTTAGCGAAGGGCATGTTCTCTGTCGAGGAATTCAGGGATATAAAGACATCCAAGCAAGGCTGGGATACACGCCAAAGTCTGTTAAAGTGAGCAGCTGGCCCTGGATGAATTGTCATAGCACAGAGTGCAAATTGTGGTACGTCCCGAAAACTCGGAATGTTCAGAAAGATGATAACGTATGCTCGCCGTGTCACGAACAGATGCTATACATGGGAAATCGCCTAAAATCGCACGATCTTACGGAAGAAGAACGACTACAACGTCAGTCCACCTCAAGCCACCTCCCTGAAAGATACCTGAGCCCTGAGAGCAAGAAGGCAAGATTGGACAACAAGAATCGGGAACGAAAGAAATTGCTGAAAAATCGTAGAGCGGTACAGAAAGAGAACGTTGATTTCGCTCTCGGGAAAACAAAATGGCGAGTTGCAAAGTTACTTGACGTTATTGACAGAACCGAAGAAGGGCAGAGGGAACTCAATTCCATCGTCGAGGAATCCAACGAACGTGGAAATGTTGAGGTGGAGGGCAAGCTGATAAAGCGTGGAGAATTGATTAAAGAAATGTGGAACCAGGAGAAGTTTCTTCTGATCAAAGATCAACATCGAAATGGTACGTCTATAACATTTTAAATAATTATCTAAATTTATTCAAGGTGTTAAGACCGAAATATATATCGTGGATGCATAAAATAGACGTGGAACTATGACCGTACTGTTTTAGAAAAACAAACAGTAAAGTAAAATCCGGCAGATTTAAGAATTGGTCAATGTTTTATACTCGAGGCTTAAAAAACATAGCTTAAAGAGAAATGCGGAAAACGACTCGGGTTTGGCCCCAGTAAAATTAACGCTTGCGTTTCTCTCTAATGCTGAATGTTTTTAAGGTGTCTCGTAAATTTTGGCTTGCATTCACAACAGCGCCTCTGTCTTTCAAGGCCAGCTCCTCCATTGCCGCTTTAAATTCACCTTCGCGAACATGAAGGTATTTCAAAATAAGTTCTTTACATACTGTTTTTACCGTTTCTGGTGAAGACTCCCTGCGCAAATCTTTGACACACTTATCAAAACTATCTGATAGCTCGAGATTACTTAAAAGGCTATCCTCTGCAATCCTCAATAATGACTTCCCGTACTTTTTGTGGTTTTTGACATTGATCAGTTCGCGAACTTCCCCGTCAAGATCATGGTAAAATGGCTGTATCTCTGGCGCTGGGAAGGTAAAGACCCCCTTTCTCTGAGCCCACAGCAACGTCCAATTCTCTCAGAAATGTCGAGTTGTTCTTAATTTCCTTTTTATTTTTGTGACATAGCATGTCCACAAAAGACAATTCCTCCTCTACAGCTTTTCGTCTGGACTGACTGACTTCGTAACCTTTACCCGCTAACGCTCTTGTTCGTGTGTTCTTCATGCTGTTCAATGACCATCCAGCAAATGAGTAAATTTTGTCAAACGATTCTTCTCTTTGAACTGCCGGCGGACTACTAGTTTCGGCGAAAATGCCTCTGCTTTCTTCTTCTCGTAGACGTTTGAGTGTATTAACTCGTAAACTGTACGATGCAAACAGCGTAGAAAGACAGTGTACATCGCGAGCGCTGTATTGATTTCCGAAACTGATGGATTCTAGTGCTTTTCTTTCCGGAGTATTTCTCCCTGGCTTAAAGTCATTTAAATACTTCAACCATGACGAGCACAATTCCGCCTTTTTATCGGATAATTTGACTTCATTTCGACGATAAATTGCAAGGCAACACCTCTTGAACGATTGAAACATCAACGCGTGAAGTTGCGGAAACTCGGCAGAATTCACGAGGATAGTTCCCATTTGGAAAAGACGAGGATCCATCTTTTCCAAACAGGAAAGTAATTGTTTAGCCAATTCACCTGGCTCTACGGTAGACGTGGAGTTCAGCAGAGTGGTAAATTCGTTCTCCTGGGTCATTCTTGTCGACTGCTTCTTAGAGGGCTTTTTTTTTAGCAAAGGACTCTCCCAGGGAAGAAACTAGGTTCTCCTTCGTCTTCGGACTCACATTCTTCATGTCCCGAATCGGAATCAGATTCACTGCCTGCGGAGAAAAGACGCCTTGCTTGATGCTTAAATGTATAATTAACAACATCACAGTTGAATGTCTTCCATGACGAAATGACAACACTAATACCAACCTGCTGTTGAAACACGTCCGGGATAGTTCGTTCGTCTACGAAAACAATTTTCTTCATTTTCACCTTCGACATCCGGACCGCCATTTTTTTTTGTCTTTGGCCAAAGTATCTATCTTTGCGTACAGCGCGCGCTTTACGAATGGTTCAACGTGATTGGCTGCTTGGTTTCGCGCGAAAATGTTCTAAAAAATAGCCTAATCCCTAATCTGATGGGCCAAGGCCCAATACCAGAGATGGAAACCTCTAGTTATAGACCTCTGATAATATTTATGCAGGATATTTATGCAGGATAACCCCCAGAAAACAATTGTTTCAGTTGTTTGAGAGAAATTAACAGACCGTAATTTGAAAGCGTTCCAAATCCATTGTACAAAACCCCTCTATTTTTAGTCAGGCAGTCTCGTCTGAGTTAACACTGAAGTACATTAGTGGATTTCACTGTAATAGGGGGTGGCCGATCAAAGAATTGCGGTTCGACTGTAGTCGTTGTTGACATTTAACTGAATAAGTCTATTTTGACTGCGACTGATGAGTCATCAATAAAGGGTCTATACCTCTTGTTAAGATCTTTTCGAGTAAAAATAGACTTTAGCCACCCCCCCCCCCCCCCCCCCCCCCCCATAAAATAATTCTGATACCTTTGGGCCGAAGGATTTATTCTGGTAATTTATTCTGGCATTCAAATCTCGTAATTCTCGTGTAATCCGTTGAAATTTTTTGTGAATTTTGGGCATTCGTCGTTTTGCTTGGCTAATTATCATTATGTGACTACTGAAGTATCGAGAAGTACATGTGAGTGATGTTTTTTCAACGAATAAAGTTGATAAGACGGCACATGCGCCGAACCGTGAAACACTCCCTTTAACCAAAGCCGAGCAACAAACTAAGTGTTCTGGATTCATAGCTATATTCATCATTCCTAGACAGACTGCTCTAGTGGAACTGCGAAGCATGACGCGTTCATCGATAATCTGCATTGTTTTTCTCTGTCTTGGAGACACTCAAACTGAAATATAATGTTCAGGATACCTTACTAGGGTTTAATCTTTAAGTTTCTTGATTCTGCTATCATGTCACCCTGATTCCAAATTAATTGAAGTCAGATGTTGTGGAAACAGTTTTTATGCTGCGTAGTCCCAGCTCTGGCGGTCGGGTACGTTGAAGCGTAGCATCCATTCAGATTGATGCATAGAATAATATAATAACTTGGACGTGCAGAAAGTCGCTGCAGTTTCACCTTGTGCTCGTTACTGGAGTTACAACTCAGTGACAAGACGTTATAACTGGCCAAGTTGTTGTAGGCGGAAAGAGGCCTCAATTATTTATACTTTAGCTGGCTATTCGTGCAAATTCGTGCAGCTTCTAAGCAGTAAGATTTCGCTCCTCAGTGCCCTTAAAGCCGGGCACGTGAAGTCACTTTGCCAGCCCATTCGCAAATAAACGGTGCAATCCGTTGAAATTATTTGTGAATTTTGGTCATTCGTCGTTTTGCTTGGACTAATTATAGTATATGATTACTTACTGCATCGAGAAGTACATGTAAGTGGGGTTTTTAAACGGATAAAGTTGATAAGCCTGAACATGCGCCGAGCCGTGAAACACTCCCTTTAAATAGGAATAAGTCTTGTCTGTCATTTTTTGATACAGAAGGCACATATTGTATTCTAGCATTTTTTCAATACTTTTGGACAGAAGCAGCATAATTTCACAAAATGCCGGGGCATAATTTTAGCTTAATTTTGAGAACAAAAAAGCACTGCCAGGAGCATAAAATACGAGCACAATCGAGCAAAGCCTATCTCACAGTGCAAGGGCATTTTTGCGGCGTCTGCTAGTTGAACGTTTAAGTTTTTATCGGTAAAATCGTTCACTGCAATCATCCTTCTCTTGTGCAAAAGCTCTGAAATAATAAAGAATAACAACTTGAATAGCTACAGGGTAAAACACAATTTACGTTGTTTCATGACTTGAACCTTTTCAGATCAGACAGACAAGAGCCCATTACCCGGCATTAATGGGCTCCTGGACAGACTAATTGCCGTTGCAGCGGGCGGTTTATTTTTGCGGTTTTATCACGTCTCTGTTTGGTAGCAAGACAATAAACATTCCAGAATTATTTACGAACGTTCACAGCTTAGTGGATTTCACTGTAATAGGGGATGGCCGATCAATAGGTGGCATTTAATAATAATAAAAATAACTTGGCTTCCAATTGGTTTACCCTGCAAGACGTGCAAACTTTAAGTGATCTTTGTAAGTTCTTCATCTTCGTCTTCATCATTTAAGCTTGTATCGCTCGAAGAACGACATTTCCGACGCCTTTTGGGAAGACTAAGGTAAGAACCTGTGATTCTAAAACAAGCATACTGCGCTAGTGTCAAGAGCATTTGGAACTCATAATTTATCTTGGTATATCCAAAGAGACTTTTTTAATTCATGCGAATTAGCTCGGATTGATTGCTGCGCGAAGTGAATCAACTGCAGATGCAGAAAGTCGCTGCAGTTTCGCCTTGTGCTTGTTACTGGAGTTACAACTCAGTGACAAGACGTTATAACTGGCCGAGCTGTTGTAGCGGAAAGAGGCTCAATTATTAACACGGGCTGGCTATTCGTGCAATTTGTGCAGCTTCTAAGCAGTAAGATTTCGTTCCTCAGTGCCCTTGCAGTCGGGGCACGTGAAATGTGGTCTTCGAGAAGTCACTTCGTACGAGCATATCAGTTACTCCGTCACTCCTACGGATCGGAGGATTCAGATAGCTAAACACGAGCATTTAAGTCAGACTTTGTGGAAAAAGTTTTTATTTTGCGTAGGTTCTCCGGCCTCTTGCGGTTGGGTACGTTGAGCGTAGCAGCCATTAATTGAAAATAAAATAACTTGGCTTCCAATTGGTTTACCCTGCAAGGGCGTAGAAACCTTTAGTGATCTCTGAAACCTGTGATTCTAAAAGAAACCTACCGCCTTCCCGGCCACTTTAAAAGGTAACAGCGAGGAGCCAAATTAAATATACAAAGTTTATCTGTAAGCGTCATTTGCGTATCGGTTTAAACAAAGCAACAAAGCAAGTGTTCTGGATTCATAGCTATATTCATCATTCCTAGACAGACTGCTCTTGTGGAACTGCGAAGCATGACGCGTTCATCGATAATCTGCATTGTTTTTCTCTGTCTTGGAGACACTCAAACTGAAATATAATGTTCAGGATACCTTACTAGGGTTTAATCTTTACGTTTCTTGATTCTGCTATCATGTCACCATTCCAAATTAATTGAAGTCAGATGTTGTGGAAACAGTTTTTATGCTGCGTAGCATCCATTCAGATTGATGCATAGAATAATATAATAACTTGGACGTGCAGAAAGTCGCTGCAGTTTCACCTTGTGCTTGTTACTGGAGTTACAAACTCAGTGAAAAGACGTTATAACTGGCGGAGCTGTTGTAGGCGGAAAGTGGCTCAATTATTAACACGGGCTGGCTATTCGTGCAAATTTTGTGCAGCTTCTAAGAAGTAAGATTTCGCTCCTCAGTGCCCTTATAGTCGGGGCACGTGAAATGCGGTCTTCGAGAAATCACGAGCATATCAGTTACTCCGTCATTCCTACGGATCGGGGGATTCAGATAGCTAAACACGAACATTTAAGTCAGACTTTGTGGAAACAGTTTTTATTTTGCGTAGGTTCTCCAGCCTCTTGCGGTTGGGTACGTTGAAGCGTTAAATACGTACTTATTTTCCTTGGTTATATGCTTCTAATATTTCTCAGCAAACAGTTTAGTGCTACGAAAGTGTTTGCACATATACAATAAGCACATAAAATTGATCTAAAATTGTTTACGAGCTATACTGACACCTTAACAATTATGTATTTTTAAAGGAATATGAAGTGCCTTGTTTTCTTCATCGCGACTTTGGGCCTGGTGAATTTCGTTACTCCTCAGTGGTATACTGGGGATGTTCCTGGTAAGTCTATCAGTTCTTGTTGGCAGTTACTTTCACAGGGTACAGATGAGTTCAATTGCCCGTTCCGAAGTTCAAATGGAGACTGGGGACGAGTTTAAATTTAAATTCAATTAAAAATTGGAGCCCGTCACAAGAAAGATCACGTTAAAATTAGTCAGTTTACCAAGTTTGAGGTTGTTTCGTTAAATTGCAACCATGTAGAAGGCTTTCAAAAATCAGAAAAATTAGAGACTTTGCATGGATTTGGGGGACGCCATCTCTGAATTAGAGACGTTTGTATGGAATTTAGGCGACCTTTGACAGCACACAGCCTGGTTACTATGTAATGTAACATAACCAAACTTGGTGAACCTACTCATTTTCATGCGATCTTTCTGGTGATGGATTAATTTTTTTAATATGACGTAATTTGAACAATAGGTAAACTAGTCCCCAGTCCCTTTTTGGAACTTCGGAACGGGCAATTCGATCGTGCCAAGTCCGTAGAAGTGTTTATATTACGTTACGTCATATACGATTGCGTTACACACAATATATACCGCAGGCCAAATTACTGTGGGCTCAGAAGTTTGCGAGGGTTGTCTTTCCGAAAGATAATTGCGCCCGCAAAGCAAAGCAGTAACTGATAAATGCTTTCTCAATCCACCGTAGGAAAAAAGATGGCGACTGGTACATTTACCCATAATTCTTAGCGCACAAAAACCCTAAAAATGCTCATAAAAACGCACAGAAAAGTTCTAAAAACTTCAAACCTAGCATACACAATGTTGTTAGTACAGGGACGAATTTCTAAAAAATATGGCTTTTTCTGTGCCTATTGGCTGTGTTAGGTTCGCAAGGTATTGTGGTAAATGTACCGCCGCCATCTTTTTTCCTACGGTGGATTGAACACTTTATTGCTAATCCCGATCACGAATGGTGGATTTTTAAATGGTGAAGATTTGGTGACATTTTCGCGAAATTTAGTTTCTTTTGAGTCAATTTTCCCATTAATTCGTGAAAATTAGTTCTCGCGAAATATATGGGGCATTTTCATTTTTGCGAAATTAAATTCGTGAGAATAACATGAAGTACTTTTAAGTCCTTGTTGTTCAAGGAAACCGTCTAAATTCAGGTTTAATCTCGTTTTTCAGAAACACCTCAGAACGACCACTTCAACATTCATGGTGGCCAAACTGTTTCAGGCAAAATCGGTCAACAAGGCGAAAACATCAACCAGCATGGACCAGTACATAACCACCTCTTTCGCCGCTTCAACATTCATGGTGGCCAAACTGTTTCAGGCGGAATCGGTCAACAAGACGAAAACATCAACCAACATGGACCAGTACACAACGATGAAGCCTCGATCGACGACTACCGCCGTTTCAACGGTCGCGGCATCGGTAAACATCCCCCCCACCATGGCAGGAAATGAATAGCGATTCATATATTTTTTGTTTTGACTAAAACATGGAAAACTGCTGTTAAAATTAACTTTGTAGTTCAGTAATTTTTTTTTCGCTTTTAGAACTGATGTTATTTCAGCACATGTAGAGAGCCACAACTGTAAAAGCAGACATGCAATAAAGGTGTTGAATGCAGTTTTGGTGTTTGCGTGATCAGTATTGCTTCGATAGGCATTTGATACGATTTGGTCTGAGGGAGGGGAGGGTAGGACAGGGAATTCTTTGCCGGAAATGCTGTGGAAAAACTGATTTGGCGTGGCGTGGCGTCACGGCGTGATTTGCAAATTAGGCTCGATTACCTCGGCTCCAACTAGCTGGAACTGAGTGTTCTAGAAATTGAATTATGTATCTTCGAATTACCCTCTGTCAGATTAGAATCTTAACGTGGTTGGAATTAATTTTATCTGTTCTTGTACATTTCACACAAATATTTTTGCCAACGACTCGACAGAATATGTTTGTTTTCTAACATCCAAGAAACAATACTGAAATGAAATGAAAACTAAATTGAGTCCAGAGATTTCAAACTCTTTTCAAGAAATCCATACGCGTTGATGAGAGTAGCCTGTTCACAGACGTTTAGACAGTTACAAAAACTGTTTGCTTGCATGAATAACACCAGAACATTAACAGGTTAAAGAACTGGCATAAAGAAACGTTTTGTCCAAATTATAGCTTTGTAGCGTTTTTCATAACCGAGTTATTACCAAAACGTCATTAAAATTCTAACATTTTTTAGACATGAAAATCATTAATCTCTATGCAAAGTTTGGTATTGATCCAGTGCTTCGTTTTGGAATTAGAGCATTTCAGTTGAAATTTGTGAAGTCCCGCCGGATGAACGTGTTTCTGAACTGTCACAAAACGGATATTTTTATGTCATTTTTAAATTTTTAGACGTGATAATAATTTAGAAGTGATGTCTAAACAGATTTGAAGTGAAAGCTAATGATATTGACGGTAGAATCTACTCCACTTATTGTGCAATTTTATGGCGGCCATATTTGTGCCCCTCTGAAGGACACAAACATGGCGGCGGCATACTAAATACTGTCATTTCCTAAAAATTCGTTTGGTAATAACTCGGTTATGAAAAACGCTACAAAGCTATAATTTAGACAAAATGTTTATTTCTGCCTGCTCTTTTACCTGTAATTTTCTGGTGTTGTTCATGCAAGCAAACAGTTTTTGTAACGTTGATGAAAACCACCAATTAGGAATACTGTATGTAAAACTTTATACATTCTTGAGTAAGTATCAATATAAACAGATTTTGGAAACATCCCGGCACATGCACAGTAGATTGTCAGTATGTTAAAGTTCTATGCTTAGGCATTCATTACTAGGGGCCCGGCGTTCTACTTCTAGTTTTAAAGTATTAACATATTCCATTACAAGTGTAAATTATAAGTGTAAATTATATTCACACTTATAACTGTAAATTTACACTTAAAAGTGTAAATTTACAGTTATAAGTGTGAATTTATAGTTATAAGTGTAAACTTTACAGTTATAAGTGTACATCTACAGTTATAAGTGTAAATTTATATTTATAAGTGTAAATTTACAGTTATGTTATAAGTGTAAATTTACAGTTATGTTATAAGTGTAAATTTACAGTTATAAGTGTACATATTCCATTATAAGTGTAAATTATAAGTGTAAATTATATTCCATTACAAGTGTAAATTTGCAGTTATAAGTGTAAATTTACAGTTATAAGTGTAAATTAAGTGTAAAAATTTACAGTTATAAGTGTGAATTTATAGTTATAAGTGTAAACTTTACAGTTATAAGTGTAAATTTATATTTATAAGTATAAATTTACAGTTATAAGTGTACATTTACAGTTATAAGTGTAAATTTACAGTTATAAGTGTACATTTACAGTTATAAGTGTTAATTTACTATAAGTGTAAATTTACAGTTATAAGTGTAAATTTACAGTTATAAGTGTGAATTTACAATTATAAGTGTGAATTTAAATTTACAGTTATAAGTGTAAATTTAAATTTACAGTTATAAGTGTAAATTTATAGTTATAAGTGTAAACTTTACAGTTATAAGTGTAAATGTATAGTTATAAGTGTAAATTTATATTTATAAGTGTAAATTAAGTGTAAAAATTTACAGTTATAAGTGTAAATTTATAGTTATAAGTGTAAATTTATATTTATAAGTTGTAAATTTATAGTTATAAGTGTAAATTTACAGTTATAAGTGTAAATTTACAGTTATAAGTGTAAACTTTACAGTTATAAGTGTAAATTTACAGTTATAAGTGGTAATTTATTTTACAGTTATAAGTGTAAATTTACACTTATAAGTGTGAATTTATAGTTAAAAGTGTAAACGTTACAGTTATAAGTGTACATTTACAGTTATAAGTGTAAACTTTACAGTTATAAGTGTAAATTTATATTTATAAGTGTAAATTTACAGGTATGTTATAAGTGTACATTTATAGTTATAAGTGTAAATTTACAGTTATAAGTTACAGTTATAAGTGTACATTTACAGTTATAAGTGCAACTGTAAATTTACAGTAATAAGTGTAAATTTACAGTTATAAGTGTAAGTTTACAGTTATAAGTGTAAATTTACAGTTACAAGTTAAGTGTAAATTTAAGATAAATCAGATACAAACGACAATTCAAGTGAAATTGTATAGTAATAAATTTTTAATTGGAAACAATATTTTTATTTGGAAAATTACATTAAAATGAAATCCCCATAAAAATAAATAGTGTTTTCTACCATGGCCCTAACCAGCCACCGTACTAACCAGCCACCGTAAGAATCCCCATGTTTTACGTAAGCTGTAGCTTTAAAATTTAAAATTTTTCTTTTAAATTTGACATTATTATGAGATATAATTATCCTATAATTATGAGAACTTAAGCGTGCCTATTTTGTACAAGGCAGGGTCGCAATTTTTAACGTACTCAACAACCCTTTGTTATTGTTTACTGACCTGAAATAAAATTCTCTGTCCGCCAGGTCCGCCAGTTGCATCTCCTGCACCAGATTGTGAAAGGCTCCCGGCTCTTTTCTCTTTCTGAAGATGTCTCTAACCCAACAGGACCTCCGTCTTTCTTCAAGCTCTCTTTCTCAATACCGCCAACGCCTTCTTCGTCTACGTAGTGGTAAAATTAGCTAAAATTAACAGAAGTGCTTCTTCTTCGTCCGCCATTTTGGAAACACAACTCGTCCCATACTCCCGCGATCATATTCAGTCTGCCCAGTGCGCTTGCGTATTATATGTCGCTTTTCTTATGGTTATATCACAAGTGTGAACATCCTTTTGCTTATTATATATCACAAGTGTGAACCAGGCTTTAATGTTATACTGTTTAATAATTATATTGCCAGTCCAAAACCCCATACAAGCGTGCGCACGATTATTTGTTAATTTTGCAAACTGTCCAAATTAATTAATCGTTAATTTGGATACGTGTCCAAATTTTAAGAAAACAGACGATGTTTCACTGATCAATTCACCATCCACGGTGGTTACAAGAAACGCTTTAAAGTGTCCAGAAGTCTGCTACAGTCAACTGTTGATTTTGTCTCAAAAGGTAGCGTTCGTAGCTTCAACTTTAAATTACACAGGTTATGACCAGTGTCAGGATTTTATACCTACCTTCGCTATACTTTTCCTTCCTTCTAAAATTTTTCCTGCAAACAGTTTAGTGCTAGGAAAATTTCTGCGGATTTACAATTGGCACATAAAATGCATGTAATACTGGAGTTACGAGTTTTAAACTCTTTTCTTTTTTGTAAGCGTCTTTTTTATAAGAATATTGAGGCTGGCTGATGTAAATTACTTTTCAGCAATATTTTCTGGCGTTTCAGTCACTTTATATTGAAACGTGGTCTTTAATTTCCAGAACTATCGTCGAGTTAGGGTATAAATGACGTTTCTTTTGTAAGACGGTCATACATAACCCATTTCTTGTTCTGTTTTAGTTAGTGGTGTAATAGTAAAGTTTGAAAAAATAATGTGAATTTTCTTGAAAATTTATGATTTGAAATAAGCCCCCCCTCTCTATTAAGCCCCCCTCTCTAATAAGCCCCCCCTTCTTGAGGCCTGAAATTAAATAAGCCCCCCGGGGGCTTAATAGAGCTTTTACGGTATGCTAGGAATATACCAGGATGAGATTTAGTTAAGAACTTTTTTGCATGTTGATAGTAAATAAAATACAATAAAATCACAAGATGTTTCATTTAAAAGTATGGTAAATATGTGCCAAATACTTCTTTCCTTTTTCTTAAATCAAAAGGAGTTAACAAAACGTGTACAGCTCAGGTCGTATTATTTCTGTTATTCACTGAAATACTATACTCACTTTGTAATCTAAGAATGTATTAAGGATATTTTCAGCCTAAAATCAGCAGAAAAATAAGAATATTCAGTCTGGGCATGAAAAATATACATTCTTCCAAAAAAAAGTGTATACTGACAACCTAACAAATTATTTCTCTTACGTGTTTTTAAAGGAATATGAAGTGCTTTGGGCCTGGCGATGGAACAGAGAATAGTAGTGCTTGTGCTCTAATTCGATAACTGGTGTAGTTTGAAAATGAAGTCGACTGAATCAACTGGTTCATCCAATAAACCAAAACAATTGTGTTAACATGTCGTAACGATCGATAAAACCATCCAGTTAATACAATAAATGCTATTTTTATCTTCCAATCCACCGTACCGAAAAAGATGGCGACTGGTACATTTACCCATTTACCCATTTATTCCGATATGCCATTACGTAGTCATTTATAGAATACAATCAAGCATTATGAAGGATGTTCGTAAGGTAAATGTTCCCCCCCCCCCCCTTCTGCAGAAACACACATACAGAGAGTCAGAGCAGGCGATTAAAACCGGGGGGCTCCCATATAAAAATGACAGGGTGATCGTCGTACCTATTATACGGGGTCAAATGTGTGGTTTGGTATCATGAATGAATTCAAGCCGCACTCTGGTACGATTTAGCAATTTATTTCAAACTTTCGCACTTTATTTGGGAGTCTCCCCGGGGCCACAATTGCAAACTCCGGCGGCTACGTCTCCTACTATTTTCGAACAGTGTTATGGAATCTATAACGTCCCCTAAAATATCAATTGTTATAGGGAAGGTGAATGAGACAATGCCAATGGCTTAACATCCCTACCCAAGGACCTGAGACAAACCTTGTTCCCAGAAGACCTTGGTTGAGCTGAGTTAATGCACAGTCAACATTTCAACCTTATACATCAGGAAACGTAAAGGTAACAAAAAGGATTTACGATTTTTATGTTGCCAAATAAACTAGTATGTTGTATTACAAACCGAACTGTGCCTGCCCGTGATGTTATTGAACACTAACAATGAATCATTGAAGTAATTAATTGCTGACTAAACGCTCTCCTGAAATTCTAATTTGGTTCAAGTTTTTAACTTTATAGGTCGTGTTCTATTGGGATATGCTAACGGCTGCAACGGTGTTTGTTGTTTTGGTTGAAGCTAGTTTCCAACCCTTTTCTAAGCTTTTTCAGTTAAAATGGTTGATAACTGTTCAAGGCCATATTTGTACGGTACGTGATCAACCGTTTTCGGTCGGTTGAGATGGTGTTTTTTTAAATTTCAAATCAAGTTCTCAATATATCCTTGGTTTTTTCAACTTTTGATATTGGCTAGTCAGCAACATTATCTCGACACTGCTGGAAGGAGAACCTTGAAATTAGTTTGTATGCTGGGGGGCTCAAACTTGCCCCCAGCATACAAACGTCTGTAAAATTTCCCGACTTTGTAGAACCATGTTGTCGCTATTTTGCAAGATATCACTCTCAAACTTGGCCATTTTACTAATTTCAAGGTGCTCTTTCCAGCAGTGTTGATAGATTTTTGGGGAATCTGCCCGCACTGACTTTCACCGTTAATAATAACTTTTTTCATATTGAAGTAACAGCCGCGAAACTTTTCGACTTTTCATAAAATTTATCTGGGAACAATTTGGTATGACATGTCATTGTTCATGGAACATGATGTTACCATGGCATTGCATCAAGCCAGATTTACGATTTTTATGTTGCCAAATAAACTAGTTTATTGTATTATACAAACCAAACCGTGCCCGTGATATTATTGAACACTAACAATGCAATCATTGAAGTAATTAATTGCTTATAATCTGACTGTTATTAAAATAAATATTTTTGGATGCACCATACACACCATTTAAGTTTCATTTCTATAGCGTAAATACTTTTGGAGATACATGGTGGGGGGGGGGGGGGGCACATTCTGCCCCCACACCCCCCACCCCCCAAGACGAAAAAAAGCCTAGGCAGAGAAGGGTTAATCTGTCAAAGAGTAATTGGATGATACATCAACGTAGCAGTATAAGACATAGCATTCATTCTTTAGAACACTCAGTTCCTGGTAGGAGTGTGCGTGGGATCATGGGATCATTTTCCCGAACAGCGGCTGATAATCGTGGGGGCATTCACGCGATGCGCTCGGATTCAGTTTTCCACAACATTTCCGGCAAAGAATTCCCTGTCCTACCCTCCCCTCCCTCAGACCAAATCGCATCAAATGCCTATCGCAGCAATACTGATCACACAAACACCAAAACTGCATTCAACACCTTTATTGCATGTCTGCTTTTACAATTATGGCTCTCTACATGTGCTGAAATAACATCAGTTCTAGAAGCGAAAAAAAAAACTAAACTACAAAGTTAATTTTAACAGCAGTTTTCCATGTTTTAGTCAAAACAGGAAATGTATGAATCGTTGTTCATTTTCAGTCACGGTACGGGTAATGGCCATAGTAGTAATCGGTGTCATCGTTGTTCACTGTTCCGCTCTGGTCGAAGGGGTCGTTCTGAGGTGTTTCTGATTCTGAAAAAAACGAGATTAAACCTGAATTTAGACTGTTTCCTTGTGTACTTCATGTTATTCTCACTAATTTTCGCGCGTACTTAAATTTCGCAAAAATGACATTGCCCCGTATATTTCGCGAGAACTAATTTTCGCGAATTCGCGGGAAAATGGACTGCAAATTTCGCGAAAAATATTTAAATTTAAAAAATCTGCCATTCGCGATCAGGACTAACAATAAAGCGTTCCACTGACTATTGAGAAAGCATCAAAATTAAGAACAAAACAATGAACTGGGGTTGACGGTTAATGATCGTTTACAAATTTAAAAAAAAAGGTTATACTTCAGTACTTAGAAGAGCAAAATGAACTGGGATTGATTGACGGTTAAACGATCTTTTACAATTTTTTAAACGATTTTAACTGTCATCAGATCACGAAACAAAAACATTTAACCGATGCCAAAAACCCAGAGAAAAACGCGTCAAACATTTGAAATGTTTCCTCCAATTAGTTGGCGGATGTTGTAGGACTTGTTTTTAATTTGATATGTGTCTAATTAAGTTCTGTTGTGCGTCCCTCTCATTGTTCTTGAAAATCACTTGGTTAGCCGGCACCATCCTCGTTCCCAGAGCTCCTCGTTTTTTTTCTTTGCGCGGAAACGAGTAGCCCTGGTCACAAGGAACAAATCGAATTTTTTCATTAGCTGATAAAAAAATGAATGCGCAACACGAATTAATGAATGGATGTCCGGAATTTTCGGACATCCGGTAACGGCTGAGACCAGAGCCTCCGTTTCGCCAACCACGTGACCAAAAGAAACAGAGGATCTGGGAACGAGAATGAGCCGGCACATAATTATTTGGCTAAAGCGCGCATGTGGACTCTATTCATTACCCTTTTTACCATAATAGCAGTAGTCAAGTTGTATATTATTCGACCAGCCCAGCAGTCTTGCTCGGGGGCCTCCTACTGGAACTCTGCTGTTCCGCGGCAAATCATCTTCATTGTCATAAAAAAAGAATTCGTTTGTCGCTTCCATTCCTCGGACTTGCTGACACAGATTGCTGTTAGACTTAAACAGTACGAAGGGGGAAACAGAGGGGAGGATTATTGCATCAGTGGCGTCTCCGTCCGTGCGGCAGCAGAAGTAGATCAGGGTGTCTGCTCCATATACGCCATCTGGCAACTGACCACTGTTTGAGTTATGGTTATTACTGTTCTCGTTATCCCAGTAGATGGATGTTTCGGTAAAACCTGTGTGGCGGAGAACATTTCATTAAATTAATGGCGACTTTTAAATATCGAACATTGAGTGGCAGAAGTTGAAAAATAGATTCATTTTTTTTTTACTTGAGAGCATTTCTTCATTTATATCCAAGTCACCCATTCCACTAACATTTATTCACATTTTCGCTTTGACATTATTGAGCCTTGCAGTATGGCAGGACATATTGTCACATATGAACCTAGTTGTATGGCCTTGCTCACCATGAGTCCTCCATAGCTCAGTGTTAGTGCGTGCATTTCTTCATTTCTTCACTTTATCCAAGTCACCCATTCCACTAATCATATTTTTTGGGGCTGGGTGCGATTTTAAAAATGTGTTAATTTTCGCTCGTAGAACAAAGATAACACGGGAATGTAATATAAGTACGATAAAACAAGAAATATTTGATAATTTCGGATCATTTTATATTAGTACAGTTTAGCATCCCATTATTGTTTGGAATAATTTTATATCGATGTATGCTTGTTTTCTGAAATCGTAAAATTATTTATGAAAACGGAAATACATGTAAAAAGAGAAACAGACAAAATATTGTACAATAAAAATACACCAACCTCCGGGGCAATTTCCTTTCTTGAAAATGCAGTATTGTCCTTTAGGCCAAGGAAGGTTGTTTTCGGACGTTCGATCCTGTGTCTTCATGCAAAACTTTTGTTCCATGTCATTTTTAGCCTTTTTTCCAGCCAAATCATAAGGAACTGACCACTTATTTATGGGAATACTATTCTCGGTGTCAAGGAGACGAGTTCCCTCCTGCCATCCACTTTGACATCCTGACGTTGGCATAGGAAGACCATAGGTACCCGATGGCCAAGTAGTAGTAGGATCTGGAAATCACATTAGAAATTTAATTATACAGATAGCCTGAGATCAGGTTCCGAGAGAAATCGCCGAGCGCGGACTGAGCCGGGAACGAAGGCGTCGCCTTCGTTCCCGCTCCAGTCCGCGCTCGGCGATTTCTCTCCGGCGGAGCCTGATCTCAGGCTATTTTTCAGATTGCCGCTATATTTAATGTCGACTTTGATGTTGCGAGCGTTCAGTTTTCAAATTGAAGAACTCTTAAAGGGTCAAAGAGAGTGAAAATAGATTCTTGCAGTTTAAGTCTGATTTACAATTGAACTCGACTGCTTGTTGTTGACAAAGTGATTAGTTACTAACGAAAACACCCCTCTGTAACAGACCTGGTGAAACCCGACATGGTGGGTTACTTTTCCCTCCCTGGTGGAATTTTGACCTCCCTGGCCCCTGCTGATTATATAAAAAATTCTGGTCAATTTTATTTCTTCCTGGTGTCGAATTTAGTTTCCCTGGTGAGGCGTGTTCCCCTGCCAAAAAAATTCACGAGTTTCAATTGAACTGAAAAGTTTCACTGAGAAATATTCATGTTTTTTACGTTCGCTTTTGGCTGCCTGGTTTCATATCAAACTGCCAGGTGGGGGGGGGGGGGGGGGGGGGGGGGGGGGAGGGGGGGGGATAGAGACAGGGCCTGGGAACAAGAAACCATACTCTCACAACTTGCAAAGCGATCAATTTCGTTCTGGTCAGCGGTGTTTTCTTAAGGCTTCTTTTCGCGCGCAAAAATTCCTTAAAAAAATAATTAACGTTCCTATAAACTATTTCGAGATTATTCCAACACGTTCAATTGTCCCAATGTGGCCGAACTTTTCAGGAGCTGAATCAACCTCGTTCCCAGGGTCTCTCATCTTCCCGCCCCCTGTTTCCTGCGCTATTGATTCAGTGAACAAATATATATTGCACGGATTTGTGCAACGTTTTCCAGACCAAACGCTCTCGGCTAAACAGAGGAAATACGGTACATTACTGACAAAATATACTGCTAACAACACTATCCTAATAATAATAATTATAATAGTAAAATATATTTTACCTGGCTTCTTCTTAATAATGGTATTGGTGTTGCCGAGCCCGCCATTCACTCCGCCTGAGTTCCCGTTGGAAGTCTGTTCGACATTGCTTTCTGAAAGTAAATTGAGCGTCGTTCAGAGGTGTGTCTGGAAAATAAGTATAGCTGGAATTAAAGACAAATCTGAAATTTTCCTGAAAGTGGAACATTCAATAAGTACTTTACAATTCTTCACTATAGTAGCAGCTGAATGTATTTATATACAGCCCGGTTTATTCTTGCACAGGTTACTGCAAAGTAGCAGACATGTCAGTGGTTATTAATAATTTCCCTCACTCGCTACTAACATATAAGGATTTTGGTTTCATGTACATACACAAATATGAATCAATGTTTGCTCTTGTTTTCTGTGTATTTACAGATCTTCTCATGGCCGCAATTTGTCCGCCTACTTTTGATTTAGCAGCAAGTTTATTTGAGCAATTATGACAATAAAAACAAAACAAAAAGATAAGAGAAAAGCAACAACAACACGAAAACAAACCAGAGTAACAAAATCAAATTTAGGGACTTCACAAAATCATTACAATTTGCTTGTCATCGCATGTTACGGCTGGCCAATCAGAACAAACACAGATAGAGCAATGAACCAATCAGAAACTCGAAACAGAAACTTTCAACCGGTGCAAAGTAAGCGCGGAAAAAACGCGCCAAGTGAAAAGAAATCAATCTTAGTCTATTTTTCCTGCAATTGATTCAGTGAGCAAATATATATTGCACGGATTTGTGCAACCTTTTTGTAGACCAAACGCTCTCGGCTAAACAGAGGAAATACGGTACATTACTGACAAAATATACTGCTAACAACACTATCCTAATAATAATAATTATAATAATAAAATATATTTTACCAGATGACTTCCTCTTATGATTGGTATTGGTGTTGCCGATCCCGCCATTCACTCCGCCTGAGTTCCCGTTGGAAGTCTGTTCGACTTCTTTCTCGAAAGTAAATTGAGCGTCGTTCAGAGGTGTGTCTGGAAAATTAGTATAGCTGGAATTAAAGACAAATCTGAAATTTTCCTGAAAGTGGAACATTCAATAAGTACTTTACAATTCTTCACTATAGTAGCAGCTCAATGTATTTATATACAGCCCGGTTTATTCTTGCACAGGTTACTGCAAAGTAGCAGACATGTCAGTGGTTATTAATAATTTCCCTCACTCGCTACTAACATATAAGGATTTTGGTTTCATGTACATACACAAATATGAATGTTTGCTCTTGTTTTCTGTGTATTTACAGATCTTCTCATGGCCGCAATTTGTCCGCCTACTTTTGAGTTAGCAGGAAGTTTTTCTGAGCAATTATGACAATAAAAACAAAACAAAAAGATAAGAGAAAAGCAACAACAACACGAAAAACAAACCATGCAGAGTAAACAAAATCAAATTTAGGGACTTCGCAAAATCATTACAATTTGCTTGTCATCGCATGTTACGGCTGGCCAATCAGAACAAACACAGATAGAGCAATGAACCAATCAGAACTAGAAACAGAAACTTTCAACCGGTGCAAAGTAAGCGCGGGAAAAACGCGCCAAGTGAAAAGAAAACAATCTTATTCCATTTCTCCTGCAATTGATTCAGTGAGCAAATATATATTGCACGGATTTGTGCAACCTTTTTGCAGACCAAACGCTCTCGGCTAAACAGAGGAAATACGGTACATTACTGACAAAATATACTGCTAACAACACTATCCTAATAATAATAATTATAATAATAAAATATATTTTACCAGATGACTTCCTCTTATGATTGGTATTGGTGTTGCCGATCCCGCCATTCACTCCGCCTGAGTTCTCGTTTGCATTCTGAGTGACTTTGTCCTTGAAAGTAAATTGAGCGTCGTTCAGAGGTGTGTCTGGAAAATTAGTATAGCTGGAATTAAAGACAAATCTGAAATTTTCCTACAAGAGGAACATTCAATAAGTACTTTACAATTCTTCACTATAGTAGCAGCTGAATGTATTTATATACAGCCCGGTTTATTCTTGCACAGGTTACTGCAAAGTAGCAGACATGTCAGTGGTTATTAATAATTTCCCTCACTCGCTACTAACATATAAGGATTTTGGTTTCATGTACATACACAAATATGAATCAATGTTTGCTCTTGTTTTCTGTGTATTTACAGATCTTCTCATGGCCGCAATTTGTCCGCCTACTTTTGATTTAGCAGCAAGTTTATTTGAGCAATTATGACAATAAAAACAAAACAAAAAGATAAGAGAAAAGCAACAACAACACGAAAACAAACTAGAGTAACAAAATCAAATTTAGGGACTTCGCAAAATCATTACAATTTGCTTGTCATCGCATATTACGGCTGGCCAATCAGAACAAACACAGATAGAGCAATGAACCAATCAGAACTAGAAACAGAAACTTTCAACCGGTGCAAAGTAAGCGCGGGAAAAACGCGCCAAGTGAAAAGAAATCAATTTTAGTCCATTTCTCCTGCAATTGATTCAGTGAGCAAATATATATTGCACGGATTTGTGCAACATTTTTGCAGACCAAACGCTCTCGGCTAAACAGAGGAAATACGGTACATTACTGACAAAATATACTGCTAACAACACTATCCTAATAATAATAATTATAATAATAAAATATATTTTACCAGATGACTTCCTCTTATGATTGGTATTGGTGTTGCCGATCCCGCCATTCACTCCGCCTGAGTTCTCGTTTGCATTCTGAGTGACTTTGTCCTTGAAAGTAAATTGAGCGTCGTTCAGAGGTGTGTCTGGAAAATAAGTATAGCTGGAATTAAAGACAAATCTGAAATTTTCCTACAAGAGGAACATTCAATAAGTACTTTACAATTCTTCACTATAGTAGCAGCTCAATGTATTTATATACAGCCCGGTTTATTCTTGCACAGGTTACTGCAAAGTAGCAGACATGTCAGTGGTTATTAATAATTTCCCTCACTCGCTACTAACATATAAGGATTTTGGTTTCATGTACATACACAAATATGAATCAATGTTTGCTCTTGTTTTCTGTGTATTTACAGATCTTCTCATGGCCGCAATTTGTCCGCCTACTTTTGATTTAGCAGCAAGTTTATTTGAGCAATTATGACAATAAAAACAAAACAAAAAGATAAGAGAAAAGCAACAACAACACGAAAACAAACCAGAGTAACAAAATCAAATTTAGGGACTTCGCAAAATCATTACAATTTGCTTGTCATCGCATATTACGGCTGGCCAATCAGAACAAACACAGATAGAGCAATGAACCAATCAGAACTAGAAAACAGAAACTTTCAACCGGTGCAAAGTAAGCGCGGGAAAAACGCGCCAAGTGAAAAGAAATCAATTTTAGTCCATTTCTCCTGCAATTGATTCAGTGAGCAAATATATATTGCACGGATTTGTGCAACCAAACGCTCTCGGCTAAACAGAGGAAATACGGTACATTACTGACAAAATATACTGCTAACAACACTATCCTAATAATAATAATTATAATAATAAAATAATATTTTACCAGATGACTTCCTCTTATGATTGGTATTGGTGTTGCCGATCCCGCCATTCACTCCGCCTGAGTTCCCGTTGGAAGTCTGTTCGACTTCTTTCTCGAAAGTAAATTGAGCGTCGTTCAGAGGTGTGTCTGGAAAATTAGTATAGCTGGAATTAAAGACAAATCTGAAATTTTCCTGAAAGTGGAACATTCAATAAGTACTTTACAATTCTTCACTATAGTAGCAGCTCAATGTATTTATATACAGCCCGGTTTATTCTTGCACAGGTTACTGCAAAGTAGCAGACATGTCAGTGGTTATTAATAATTTCCCTCACTCGCTACTAACATATAAGGATTTTGGTTTCATGTACATACACAAATATGAATCAATGTTTGCTCTTGTTTTCTGTGTATTTACAGATCTTCTCATGGCCGCAATTTGTCCGCCTACTTTTGATTTAGCAGCAAGTTTATTTGAGCAATTATGACAATAAAAACAAAACAAAAAGATAAGAGAAAAGCAACAACAACACGAAAACAAACCAGAGTAACAAAATCAAATTTAGGGACTTCACAAAATCATTACAATTTGCTTGTCATCGCATGTTACGGCTGGCCAATCAGAACAAACACAGATAGAGCAATGAACCAATCAGAACTCGAAACAGAAACTTTCAACCGGTGCAAAGTAAGCGCGGAAAAAACGCGCCAAGTGAAAAGAAATCAATCTTAGTCTATTTTTCCTGCAATTGATTCAGTGAGCAAATATATATTGCACGGATTTGTGCAACCTTTTTGTAGACCAAACGCTCTCGGCTAAACAGAGGAAATACGGTACATTACTGACAAAATATACTGCTAACAACACTATCCTAATAATAATAATTATAATAATAAAATATATTTTACCAGATGACTTCCTCTTATGATTGGTATTGGTGTTGCCGATCCCGCCATTCACTCCGCCTGAGTTCCCGTTGGAAGTCTGTTCGACTTCTTTCTCGAAAGTAAATTGAGCGTCGTTCAGAGGTGTGTCTGGAAAATTAGTATAGCTGGAATTAAAGACAAATCTGAAATTTTCCTGAAAGTGGAACATTCAATAAGTACTTTACAATTCTTCACTATAGTAGCAGCTCAATGTATTTATATACAGCCCGGTTTATTCTTGCACAGGTTACTGCAAAGTAGCAGACATGTCAGTGGCTATTAATAATTACCCTCACTACTAACATATAAGGATTTTGGTTTCATGTACATACACAAATATGAATGTTTGCTCTTGTTTTCTGTGTATTGATTGATTGTACTCAAGGAACACGTCTCTAAAGTAATTTTTAATTTAAAGTTCAATAACCATTCTTGCAGAATACATGTACACTGAATTACGTGTACAGTAATGCCAAACTCAAGCCAAACTGGCGCAAATTGCCGGAGCTTATCCCAGATTCCGTAGCATGAAGCCGACAAGGAGTATTGCTACTCCTCTCGGAGGGGATGCTAGTCCATCGCACGTTACCCCCCAGCATTTTGTCAGGTTGCCCTAACAGTTCGCCAGTACCCATTTATACTCCTGGGTGGGGAGAGGCCCAAAGAGAGTTAAGTGTCTTGCCCAAGAACACAACACAGTCACCCAGGCCAGGGCTTGGACCCGGAACTCTCGATCCGGAGTCCAAAGCACTAACCATTAGGCCAACGCGTCTCCCACAAACGTCTCTAAAGATTTACTAAGGCAGCGAAACGCCAAAGAGGTAATAATAAACCAAAAGGGAAGAAGGATGGTTGAGATTGGGGAAGATTGAGATGGATTATGAATGATGGAATATTGAAAAAAAAGGCAAGATTTTACAAGATGCGCCATATATTACAGGGAAGTATAGCTCAAAATAGAGTGACATAGCCCCTTTAAAAATACTTCTCAATTTTCGCGCAATATGCCCCATATATTTAGCGAGAACTAATTTTCGCGAATTCATGAGAAGATGGACTCAGAAGAAACTAAATTTCGCCAAAATGTCCGGCACAAAATTTCCACCATTTAAAAAAAATCCGCCATTCGCGATCGGATTAGCAAAAGCATCTATCAGTACTTTGATCGTCAAAACTTGGCGATCAGTTCAGTAAAAAAAAATTTAAGCCATCTTGTACACTGAATTTTTGAAATGATTTCCACTGTCATCAGACCTCGATACAAAAACATTTAACCCATGACAAGCAACTCTGAGAAAAATGCGCCAAATTTAAAGAAGTTTTGGGAAATATTTTCTTCAATTTGTTAGCGGATGTTGCACAAATTTATCGAACGTTCATCGAACCCAAGAACACAGAGCAAGCAGAAAAATAACTTTTAAGAGTCGGCCATTGTTGAAAACCCCTTCAGAATTGTTACTCGCAAAACAAAGTAACTACCAACAACAACTGATAGACTTACCAGCAACGGTGTTTTTCCCCGGCTTTGCTGCGGGAAATGCCATCGCCAGGCCCAAAGCCGCGATGAAGAAAACAAGGCACTTCATGTTCCTTTAAAAATACATAATCACGGTTAGGTTGTCACTATAGTTTGCGAACAATTTTAGATGTATTTTATGTGCCTATTGTAAATGTGCAAACACTTTCTTAGCACTAAACTGTTTGCTGAGAAAAAAAAGGACATAATACATGTTAAGGGAATTACCTTTTGAGACAGAATCAACAGTTTATTGTAGCAGACTTCTGGACACTCAAAAAGCGTTTCTTGTAACCACTGTGGATGGTGAATTGATCAGTGAAACATCGTCTGTTTAAATAACATCCAACAAATTAGCATATTAATTCATGTCATGGTTAAGTACGTTCATAGTTTTCACCAAGTTCAAAGAAACCTATGGCTAGACAACGGAAAGAAAAGAACTTCAGGAAACGGAAAACAATTAAGCTTCCATTATGTTCTATTTTCGTTTGATTTGGTTGATCAACCAGAACATCAACAGTCCTTCAGTTTCAATCTAATCAACCGAACAGACCCAACCAACCGAGTCAACCAAACTGTTTATCACAACAAAACAGTTATCAACATATAAAAAAGGAACATATGTATTTAACATTCAGTTAAAGGACATAATACATGTTAAGGGAATTACCTTTTGAGACAGAATCAACAGTTTATTGTAGCAGACTTCTGGACACTCTAAAGCGTTTCTTGTAACCACTGTGGATGGTGAATTGATCAGTGAAACATCGTCTGTTTAAATAACATCCAACAAATTAGCATATTTATTCATGCCATGGTTAAGTTCATTGATTTTAACAGGAAACGGAAGGAGCAGAAGCAGAAGCAGATCGGAGCATAAGCAGAAGAAGGTCAACTTCAGGAAACGGATGAAAACAACTTCAGGAAACCAAAACAATGAAGGTTCCATTTGGGCGTGTTGGTGCGGGCCATTGGTGTACCGCGAGCAAAAATCGACAAAAACCGCAATACTGTGTCAAAAATCGACCAAATACCAAAACCACATTTCAGTTCAGTTTCTACATCGATCCAATCTTCAGCTTACATCAAGGAAACGTTAAAACGGTGGATTTAATCAAGAACACCTGTCGATACGGTTGAAGTATATTCAACGCAATCCTTTCAACGAACCCAACCAACCGAATAACTGTTGATCACGTACAACAGAACACGACATAACAGTCACCAAACATTTCAACCTAAAACGGTTTGAAAAGTTTAATTTCAACCAAATCAACCAAGAACAGTTGCTGCCCGACATAGTTGGTCTCAACTGAAAAGTAGTTTTTTTTACCGATGGGGTGAGAGTTTTGAAAACAAAAATTCGATGAGAAGGCAATCTTCGATTTTTGCCATACTACACCATGATGATGACATATGATGATAGTTTTATTTTACACTGGTTTCCTAGCAACAGAGGTTATCATAGCAACGATTTCGGCATCCTATAGATTTTATAAAAGGCTGATTTTCTCGAAATCTAGTCGGAAACATTGCATCCATTTTATAATATTTTGAAGTATGGTAGTTTGACCACCTGTAGACGAAAGTTCGTGAAAATCTGTAAGGCGGTTTTTGAATAAAACAACACCGAACTTTTGGCGGACGATTTTGTGTATCTCCCGGAATTTACTTTAAAATTATTTCAACAAATTAAAGCTATATGTACCTCCTCTCTGTTGAAGGATTTTTGATGATATTAAAGACTTTGTAAGGTAAATGGAGCATTTGCTAGCATTTGCTAACTTTTGCTAACAAATTGCTTGCTCATGAATACATTTCACCAGAAATAGGTTTTGAGGCAAGGCTGTTTATGACCATTTCCATAATTGCTTGATCCCTACGTGACTGGCTCCGAAACCTCTTTACTAATTTTCTGACCCTTAACGAATATTTCTTTGAAACATCGCTGAACCCTTGAACAATTAAGCCATTTAACAGCTGGAAGTTTCTAGAAGCCCAAAATATTGTTTACGTGCAGATGTCCTCGTAATAACATCTCTTTCAAGAGTAGTTTCTCCTTTTGTTACTGTTATAGAAACTTAAACAAAGTTTGATCGTGGAAAATGCTGGTGGATATACATCTATCTTTTTATTTCGGGACTGCAAAATCGCGTGCAACATTTTGTAAATGTAAATGTGGCAGACAGTTCGATTAAGTCTGATGATCTTGGCTTCTGCGATACTGATATTCATAATAATAATAATAATAACATAATATTTATGCAGGATATTTGTGCAGGATGACCCCCAGAAACAATTGTTTCAGTTGTTTGAGAGAAATTAACAGACCGTAATTTGAAAGCGTTCCAAATCTATTGTACAAAACCCCTCTATTTTTAGTCAGGCAGTCTCGTCTGAGTTAACACTAAAGTACATTAGTGGATTTCACTGTAATAGAGGGTGGCCGATCAATAGGTGGCCACTTAATTGCGGTTCGACTGTAGTCGTTGTTGACATTTAACTGAATAGTCTATTTTGACTGCGACTGATGAGTCATCAATAAAGGGTCTATACCTCTTGTTAAGATCTTTCGAGTAAAAATAGACTTTAGCCACCCTCCCCCCCCCCCCCCCCCCCATAAAATAATTTCTGGTACCTTTGGGGGTTCTTTTCAATTTTTTTCGTACAAGCATATCAGTAACTCCGTCACTTCTACGGATCGGGGATTCGGATAGCTAAACACGAACATTTAAGTCAAACTTTGTGGAAACAGTTTTTATTTTGCGTAGGTTGTCCGGCCTCTTGCGGTTGGGTACGTTGAAGCGTAGCAGCCATTAATTGAAAATTAAAATAACTTGGCTTCCAATTGGTTTACCCTGCAAGGGCGTAGAAACCTTTAGTGATCTCTGAAACCTGTGATTCTAAAAGAAACCTACCGCCTTTCCGGCCACTTCAAAAGGTAACAGCGAGGAGCCAAATTAAATATACAAAGTTTATCTGTAAGCGTCATTTGCGTATCGGTTTAAACAAAGCAACAAAGCAAGTGTTTCTGGATTCATAGCTATATTCATCATTCCTAGACAGACTGCTCTTGTGGAACTGCGAAGCATGACGCGTTCATCGATAATCTGCATTGTTTTTCTCTGTCTTGGAGACACTCAAACTGAAATATAATGTTCAGGATACCTTACTAGGGTTTAATCTTTAAGTTTCTTGATTCTGCTATCATGTCACCATTCCAAATTAATTGAAGCCAGATTTTGTGGAAACAGTTTTTATGCTGCGTATTCCAGCCTCTGGCGGTCGGGTACGTTGAAGCGTAGCATCCATTCAGATTGATACATAGAATATTATAATAACTTGGACTCCCAATGGTTTACCATAAGAGCCGCGAGAACGTAACCTTATAAGTGTGGTTCATCTCCACTTGAAAAGGAAACAGCATATACATACCGAAACCACATTGCTCAGTTTCTACATCGATCCAATCTTCAGCTTATATCAAGGAAACGTTAAAACGGTGGAATTGGTTGAAGTTTCCTAAAAGAACACTTTTCCAACTGTTTTCGGTCGATACGGTTGTAATCCTTTCAACGTACTCAGCCAACCGAAAACGCTTGATCACGTACAATAGAACACGACATAACAGTTATCAACCATTTCAACTGAAAACGGTTTGAAAAGTTTAATTTCAGCCAAATAAACCCGTTGACATGATTGGTCCCAACAGAAGACGACATACCTAAGTTAAAAACTTTACAACTTGAATCTGAACCAAATTAGCATTTCAAAAGAGCTTACAGCGATTAATTACTTTAATGATTGCATTGTTAGTGTTCAATAACATCACAGGCACGGTTTGGTTTGTATAACACAACAGACTAGTTTATTTAGCAGGCCCTTAGACAGGCTATTAGGGGGGTCCGGGGGCATGCCCCCCCGGGAAATTTTGAAAGATTAGGTTGTCTGAGACTGCATTTCGTGCGTTTTGAAGGCAGTATGATATGAAACCAGGCAGCTAAAACCGAACGTAAAAACATGAATATTTCGCGAACTGAAAAAGAATACTAAAAATAGGCCAAAGGAGTGAATATTTAGATAAAGAAAATGACTCGCTTGATGTTGTCTTTGTCGATGAAGACGATATGTAAACACGTTCAAAGCTGCGATTGTTTTGATTCAGACTTCATTTTCAAACTACACCTGTCCAGTTATCGAATTAGAGCACAAGCACTACTATTTCACTACTATTTCACTTTCTTTTAAACCGTCGGTCCACTATAGGTGGACCTCCACAGCCCGTGGGGGGGTGCGGACGCACCCATCGCACCCCCCCTCCCTACGGGCCTTTTTAGCAACACGATAACAACAAATATCGACAATTAAAATCGACAATCGACAATAATATCACGGGCACGGTTTGGTTTGTATAATACAATAAACTAGTTTATTTGGCAACATAAAAATCGTAAATCTGGCTTGATGCAAGCATAAGCACAAGGATCAAAATATGGTTGCCATGGTAACATCATGTTCCATGAACAATGACGTCATACCAAATTGTTCCCAGATAAATTTTAGGAAAAATCGAAAAGTTTCGCGGCTGTTACTTCAATATGAAAAAAGTTATTAACGGTGAAAGTCAGTGCGGGAAGATTCCCCTCCCCCCCCCCCCCCCCCCCCTCCCCCCGGTCTGAATAGGGTTATACCATGAGGTAAAAATAACAAAGACAGACAAAATAGGACTGCTAAAGGGTGGCCGTTTAATACAGGTAGAAAATACAAGGTTCGCATGGGCGAAAATTTGGGACTATGAAAACCGGGCCGCTTAATAGAGGGTGTCCGCTTAATACAATTATGTACAGCGCCATTGAACCTATGGGAAATGGCGCTATATAAATTGTTTTAATTATTATTTATTAATACAGGACCGTTATATACAGGTTCGACTGAAGTTTCCAAAAGAACACATTTCCAACTGTTTTCGGTCGATACGGTTGAATATTCAACAATGGTTTCAACTTAATTAATCGAAATAGACCCAAACCACGGTTTTTTCAACTTTTGATATTGTCCAGTTAGCAAAAATCTATCGACACTGCTGGAAACAGCACCTTGAAATTAGTAAAATGGCCAAGTTTGAGAGTGAAATCTTGCAAAATAGCGACAACATGGTTCTACAAAGTCGGGAAATTTTACAGACGTTTGTATGCTGGGGGCAAGTTTGAGCCCCCCAGCATACAAACGTCTGTAAAATTTTGCGACTTTGCGGAGCTATATCTTTGCGATTTTGCAAGGTATGAATCTAAAATTTGGCCAATTTACTAATTTCAAGGTTCTCCTTCGAGCAGTGTCGAGATAATTTTGCTGACTAGCCAATATCAAAAGTTGAAAAAACAAAGGATATATTGAGAACTTGATTTGAAATTAAAAAACAACAACAACCCAACCAACCGAAAACGGTTGATCACGTACCATACAATATGGCCTTGAACAGTTATCAACCATTTTAACTGAAAAAGCTTAGAAAAGTGTTGGAAACTTCAACCAAAACAACAAACACCGTTGCAGCCGTTAGCATGGTTGGTTCCAATAGAACACGACCTATAAAGTTAAAAGCTTGAACCAAATTGAAATTTCAGGAGAGCGTATAGTCAGCAATTAATTACTTCAATGATTCCATTGTTAGTGTTCAATAACATCACTGACAGGCACAGTTCGGTTTGTAATACAACAAACTAGTTTATTTGGCAACATAAAAATCGTAAAGCCTTTTTGTCACCTTTACGTTTCCTGATGTATAAGGTTGAAATGTTGACTGTGCATTAACTCAGCTCAACCAAGGTCTTCTGGGAACAAGGTTGGTCTCAGGTCCTTGGGTAGGGATGTTAAGCCATTGGCATTGACTGTGTCTCATTCACCTTCCCTATAACAATTGATATTTTAGGGGACGTTATAGATTCCACAACACTGTTCGAAAATAGTAGGAGACGTAGCCGCCGGTGTTTGTGGCCCTGTGGAGACTCCCAAATAAAGTGCGAACGTTTGAAATAAACTACTAAATCGTACCAGAGTGCGGCTTGAATTCATTCATGACAGCAAACCACACATTTTAACCGGCCTATAATAGGTACGACGATCACCCCTGTCATTTTTATAAGGGAACCCCCCGGTTTTAATCGCCTGCACTGACACTCTGTATGTGTGTTTCTGCAGAAGGGGGGGGGAGCATTTACTTTACGAACATCCTTCATAATGCTTGATTGTATTCTATAAATGACTACGTAATGGCATATCGGATGTCATCAAAATTCGAAAATCTAAACTGTGCTAATTCAGTCTAGAAAGCAGTTCTTTTCACATATTCTAGATATATAACACATTAATCTATATGCAAAGTTTGGTATCGATTCAGTGCTTCGTTTCGAAAATAGAGCATTTTGAAATGTGTGATGTCCCAGATGAACTTGTGTCTGAACTGCCACAGAAACGGATATTTGTATGTCTTTTTTAAATTTTCAGACGGGATAATAATTGAGAAGTGATATCTAAAGAGCTTTTAATTGAAAGCTGATGATTATTGATGGTAGAATCTACTCTACTTCTTGTGCAATTCAGTTTATGGCCGCCATATTTGTGTCACAAGCAGCTAAATACAGGAATTGCACCGACCTGTAATTGGAAGATAAAAATAGCATTTATATATTGTATTAACTGTGGATGGTTTTATTGATCGTTGCAACTTGGTCAGGTACATTATTTGCCGCAAGCTTCAAATTTTAGATTTAACTACTTACATTCCGTGCGATTAGAAGTCTTAGAATGAAAGCAATGAAAGACAATGAAAAGTCTGCAGTATTCACGACAATACACCTCGCCAAACTTTTCTCTTCGATCGGTGCGATTCCTTTGAACACCGCTGTACAAACTAAATGCAGGAATTGCAACCCAAAAATATTCACCGAATTTCGGCAGAAAATCCTATTCAAACCTCTTGAGAGTATTCGATGTTTTTGGCAATATCAAGCGATTCTAAAAATTATTTTGGTTTCGTAGTTGCCAAATTTCCGGGCTGGGGCATACCATAAAATCGATAGGTTCTCGACACTTAGAAAAAATTTGTGGTCAAACTCGGTGCGATTCCTGTGAACACCGCTGTACAAACTAAATGCAGGAATTGGATTAAAGGGATTTTCAAGCTGAAAGGAGTGAATATTTGAATGAAGAAAATTCTCGCTTGATGTTGTCTTTGTCGATGAAGACGACATGTAAACACAATTGTTTTGGTTTATTGGATGAACCAGTTGATTCAGACTTCATTTTCAAACTACACCAGTTATCGAATTAGAGCACAAGCACTACTATTCTCTGTCCCATCGCAAGGCCCAAAGCCGCGATGAAGAAGAAAACAAGGCAATTTTCCTTTAAAAAACACGTAAGAGAAATATTTTGTTAGGTTGTCAGTATACACTTTTTTTTGGAAGAATTTTATATTTTTTATGCCCAGGCTAGCTGAATATTCTGTTTAAAGATCATCCAACAAATTAGCATATTTATTCATGTCATGGTTAATAAGTTCATTGATTTCAACAGGAAACGGAAGGAGCAGAAGCAGAAGCATATCGGAGCATAAGCAGAAGAAGGTCAACTTCAGGAAACGGATGAAAACAACTTCAGGAAACCAAAACAATGAAGGTTCCATTTGGGCGTGTTGGTGCGGGCCATTGGTGTACCGCGAGCAAAAATCTACAAAAACCGCAATACTGTGTCTAAAATCGACCAAATACCAAAACCACATTTCAGTTCAGTTTCTACATCGATCCAATCTTCAGCTTACATCAAGGAAACGTTAAAACGGTGGATTTAATCAAGAACACCTGTCGATACGGTTGAAGTATATTCAACACAATCCTTTCAACGAACCCAACCAACCGAATAACTGTTGATCACTTACAACAGAACACGACATAACAGTCACCAAACATTTAAACCTAAAACGGTTTGAAAAGTTTAATTTCAACCAAATCAACCAAGAACGGTTGCTGCCCGACATAGTTGGTCTCAACTGAAAACAACCTACCAAAGTTAAAAACTTTACAGCACAGTGGAATCTGAACCAAATTAACATTTTAAAAGAGCTTACAGCAATTAATTTTTTTTAATGATTTCATTGTTCGTGTTCAATAACATCACGGGCACGGTGTTCAGTGGACACAAGCAGGCGAATTAAGCAAGTGTTTTCTAAATTTATCAAGTGTTCTCAATATTAAACAGCCGAATTCATATTAGAGACGGAAAATTAAGGTGGCTCGATGTAGTTTTTTTACCGATGGGGTGAGAGTTTTGAAAACAAAAATTCGATCAGAAGGCAATCTTCGATTTTTGCCATACTACACCATGATGATGACATATGATGATAGTTTTATTTACACTGGTTTCCAAGCAACAGAGGTTATCATAGCAACGATTTCGGCATCCTATTGATTTTAAAAAAGGCAGATTTTCTCGAAATATAGTCGGAAACATTGCATCCATTTTATAATATTTTGAAGTATGGTAGTTTGACCACCTGTAGACGAAAGTTTGTGAAAATCTGTAAGGCGGCTTTTGAATAAAACAACACCGAACTTTTGGCGGACGATTTTGTGTATCTCCCGGAATTTACTTAAAAATTATTTCAACAAATTAAAGCTATATGTACCTCCTCTCTGATGAAGGATTTTTGATGATATTAAAGACTTTGTAAGGTAAATGGAGCATCTTGGATGGTTACGATTTCAACATATTTAATTTCGAAGAACTGCGTTTAGGCACCTCAGAAGACGATCGAAGCGCCTAATTTACATTTAGCGGGATATTGCTAAGATGCTCTTACAGATTTTTGTAAAAAATGGTCAGCTGTTAGCGTGATGATTGTGCTTGATATTCCAATCGAAAATGAGAGTAGAAAATTGTTGCAAGCGTTAGATAATGATGTTATAATAGGTTTTTGTGCTGTCTGGCTGTTTTCCTTGTGACAACTAATACAGGGGGAAGAACCACGCTTGCAGCGACGGAGTCTATCAGGCTCCTAGAGGCCGGGATCTATTACAGTGATAACAATCCTCGGAGACGTCAGAGAAGACACAGAACTTGAGTCCAACAGTAGAGTTTACTTTTTCAAATGCAACCTGAATGTAACCCAGGACGGGATACCGTAACCGGCATCCCACCACCGGGGGTGTAACCGAAGAACAGATTACAATGCACTTGTATTTACGGCTCTAGGAAACATCATTAAAAAGTCTTAGCTAAAGTTATCTCATGCTTTTCCGAAAGCTCGATTGGCTATAACGGAATTCATCTTTTGCAACATTAATTGCTTTTAAAGCAATGCAGGTGGATAACAGTTTAGCAAAAGACTAACGCAGGTTGAAATTACAGTTCAACGCTTATTACAGTTATGATCTGACAAGAACGGTTTACGGCTAAGTGCACAAAACAACAGGCACTAGTTACGGTTAATGAATCGGAACATTAACCTGCAACTTGGAATTTCTACGTAGGCTTTGATAACCTTTTAGAATAGCGAAAGCGGACAGATAAAATTAAATAACATAACCAGAATTCCTCTCCTTACAATGACACCGAATTATGGCTAAGTTTCGATCGCCATTTTGTTTCTCTGAACAAGGGTTTTGTTTATCTTAAATCCCGCTAAATGCAAATTAGGCGCTTCGATCGTCTTCTGAGGTGCCTAAACGCAGTTCTTCAAAATTAAATATGTTGAAATCGTAACCATCCAAGATGCTCCATTTACCTTACAAAGTCTTTAATATCATCAAAAATCCTTCATCAGAGAGGAGGTACATATAGCTTTAATTTTTTGAAAGAATTTTCAAGTAAATTCCGGGAGATACACAAAATCGTCCGCCAAAAGTTCGGTGTTGTTTTATTCAAAAACCGCCTTACAGATTTTCATGAAATTTCGTCTACAGGTGGTCAAACTACCATACTTCAAAATATCATAAAATGGATGCAATGTTTCCGACTAGATTTCGAGAAAATCAACCTTTTTTAAAACCAATAGGATACCGAAATCGTTGCTATGGTAACCTCTGTTGCTTGGAAACCAGTGTAAAAAACTATCATCATATGTCATCATCATGGTGTAGTATGGCAAAAATCGAAGATTGACTTCTGATCGAATTTTTGTTTTCAAATCTCTCACCCCAGCGCTAAAAAACTACATCACGCCACCTTTTAAGGTTATTCCTTAGTATTGCATTGCGCATCCTTACAGCGCATGATTTCACACGTAATTAGCGCGCGCACATTAAGAATATGGCGGCTTTTCCTTTACGGCTAAGCTCACCAGAGAGATAAATCGTCGTTTTCTCGTAAACGAGTACCGTGACCTATCAATTTTTCTCTTATTTTGAGTCTAGCAATCACCTTCTTTCTATAAAATGAATATAGACTAAATGATCACCGGAAACGTGAACTTAGCCAGTACTCGTGAAAATATAATTGTGGCCTCGAGAACACTGCATGCTAGGAACAAGTTGAATCAGTATAGATTAAAAATGCGTGTCTTTATCATAAAACATACATTAAATTGTTCCTTGAAGTCGATGCAGTATATTTATTGTTATATTCACGTTTTGCTTTCTCACTATTTTTTCTGCTCCCACGAAACGTAAAGTGAACGGTTAAAATAAAAACGTTTCTGGAAGCTGATATTGTACGGAATTATGGGGTATATACAAGGTTCTCCTGCTCCTAAACGGATACCGCGACCCGCGATGTTTTGTTTTGGTTTCCTGAAGTTGTTTACATCCGTTTCCTGAAGTTGACCTTCTTCTGCTTATGCTCCGATCTGCTTCTGCTTCTGCTCCTTCCGTTTCCTGTTGAAATCAATGAACTTAACCATGACATGAATAAATATGCTAATTTGTTGGATGTTATTTAAACAGACGATGTTTCACGGATCAATTCACCATCCACAGTGGTTACAAGAAACACTTTAGAGTGTCCAGAAGTCTGCTACAATCAACTGTTGATTCTGTCTCAAAAGGTAATTGGCCCTTAGCATGTATTACGTTCTTTTATAACTGAATGTTAAATACATAAAAATTATGTTCCTTTTTTATATGCTTCTCATATTTCTCAGCAAACAGTTTAGTGCTAAGAAAGTGTTTGCACATTTACAATAGGCACATAAAATACATCTAAAATTGTTCACAAACTATACTGACAACCTAACCGTGATTATGTATTTTTAAAGGAACATGAAGTGCCTTGTTTTCTTCATCGCGGCTTTGGGCCTGGCGATGGCATTTCCCGCAGCAAAGCCGGAGAAAAACACCGTTGCTGGTAAGTCTATCAGTTGTTGTTGGCAGTTACTTTGTTTTGCGAGTAACGATTCTGAAGGGGTTTTCAACAATGGCCGACTCTTAAAAGTTATTTTTGTTGGCATTTACTTTGTTTTGCAAGTAACGATTCCCAAAAGTAATTTTTCTGCTTTCTCTGTGTTCTTGTGTTCGATGAACGTTCGATAAATCTGTGCAGCATCCGCTAACAAATTGGATAAAACTGATTTCCAAAAACTTATATTTAACTTTGGCGCGTTTTCTTCTGGGTTGCTTGTCATTGGTTAAATGCTTTTGTCTCGAGGTCTGATGACAGTTGAAATAATTTAAAAAATTCATTGTAAAAGATGTTTTGCTGAACTGATCGTCAAGCACAGTTCACTGTTTTGTTCAAAGTACTGATAAATGCATGCTTTTGCTAATCCGATCGCGAATGGCGTATTTTTTTTTTAGTTATGAGTCCATCTTCCCATGAATTCGCGAAAATTAGTTCTCGCGAAATACATGGGGCATTGTCATTTTTGCGAAATTATGTACGCGCGAAAATTGAGAAGTACTTCCTGTTCATTGACAAGGAAACCGTCTAAATTCTTGCTTAATCTCGTTTTTTCAGAAACACCCCAGAATGACCCCTTCAACATTAATGGTGGCCAGACTGTTTCAGGCCAAATCGGTCAGCAAGGCGAAAACATCGACCAGAGCGGAACAGTAAACAACGGTGGAAACGGGGTTGATAGTAAGTCTACAAGTTTTGTTGACAGTTACTGTTTTGCAAGAAACGATTCTGAAGAGGTTTATGTCTCTAGTATATAAACACACACACAACCCACAATCCTCCACTTTGCTCCGACGAAGGGCTAACGCTCGAAACGTTCGTCAGCTTCTAGAAATTCGCTACGGCGGTTAATTTACCTTTATCAACTCCGAGCAGATAATCAACATTGTGTTTCACTTGCCCGCCGACGCAGCACCACAGTTTCATTAGAAACTAATCACTTTGTCAAAAACAAGTCAAAACTGGGGATGTTTCTTATACTTCTCCTCAAGAAATAAGTAATGTTTTAAATAATCATTTCTCAAGAGTAGGGCCTTCGCTTGCCAGCCAAATTCCTCCATCCAATAATGACTTTAGTAACTATATCTCGATATATCCTTCCTGTATCATATACCTTTACCTTGACAGAAACGACCAATTATGATATTGTCCTGAAACTTATTAACTCGCTTCCTTACTCTTCCTTTAAATAAATCTAGTGGTCTTGATGGGATATCTTGTCGCTTATTAAAAGAGGCAGCACCTATTGTCTCGCCATCTTAAAATAATATAAAATTATTAATCTTAAAATATAATAAACTTGTCTATTACTACTGCTAGCTTCCCAGATGATTGGAAAATGGCGCGAATATCGACCAATATTGCCCGTATACAAAGATGGGGGAAAGAGTGACCCCAACAACTACAGGCTGATCTATGTTTTGCCTGTGGTCAGTAAATTGATAGAAAGAATAGTTTTTAATCAGTTCTATGCATATCTAATAGAGCACGATCTTTTAGCTGACACCCAGTCTGGTTTTAGACCCCTACACTCCACCAAAACTGCCCTTCTAGAGGCTACAAATGAGTGGTACTCAAACTTATAATATACTCAACAAAATATGCAGCTTCTGATTGGTCAATGACGAATGCATAAATAGGTTATAGAGTGCAATACGGAATTGTGATAAACGGTTCTGGACAAGTAGAGACGTTTTTGCCCCTTAATGGCATTGAAATAAGCTTTCAAGTTAATGGTTAAATGTTTTCTAAACTATAGTAGTGTAATTCTTTCAAAAAGTTCCTGTTTGGTTTGCCTGCGCGTTCAAATAAAACATGTGAGCACTTTGGAAACCAGTGAAGCGTTTCATGTGCAGAGTAGCGTGATGGCCGCAGCAAAATTTTGTTGAGAATATTATAAACAAAAAATCGTATGAACTGCTCGTGCAATTAGTGATTTATGGTCACTCGTGATGTTTTGAAAGTTCTCAAATTGCACTCGCCTAACGGCTCGTGCAATTTTGAGAACTTTCAAAACATCACTCGTGCCCATAAATCACGAATTGCACTCGCGTTCATACGATTTCCTATACATAGACAATGGTCTCATAAATGGGGTACTTTTTCTCGATCTCAAAAAAGCTTTTGACACTGTAGATCATCAGATATTATTGCAAAAACTACAACTTCTTGGGGTGGATTCTTTAACTCTGAAATGGTGTACGTCGTATATAACAAATCGTAAACAGAAAACCTTTGTAAATGGCCATATGTCAGACTACCGCCCCATTATTTTCGGTGTCCCACAGAGATCGATCTTGGGACCTCTACTGTTCTTAGTCTATATCAACGACCTCCCTGCATGTTCCCTATACTCTACGCCAAGAATGTATGCCGATGACACTAGTCTTACTCTAAGCACAAGTGATCCAATAGATCTGATCTACAATCAAAGTTAAATAGCGATTTAGCTGGAATTCAGACTTGGCTGCAAGCAAATAAACTTAGTCTTAATGTAAAAAACCCAAGTATTCTATTATTGGTAGCCATAACAAGCTAGCTAATTTAAACCACCAGTTTGACTTTAAGATTGACAAACACTCCCTAGAAAGAGCTAAAATCTACAAGTATCTTGGCATTAATTTGGATGAGACCTTATCATGGGACTCCCATATTAACAATATTGTCAAAAACTATCCGCGGGCCTCGGGGCCATCAAACGTGTTAGGAACTTGGTTCCTCGCGAGACTCTTATTGTGATCTATAAAGCTCTAATTCAACCATACTTTGACTATTGAAGCTCCGTATGGGGCAGTATTGGTGTTTGTCAATCTTAGAGACTCCAAAAACTCCGAAATAGAACCGCGCGTCTAATCACTTTCTCTGACTTAAATGTTAGATCTTCCGTTTTACTCGATGACCTTGGCTGGGACTCTCTGGAGCGAAGGTGTTCAAAACAACTAGCAATTATTCTGTTTAAGACTCTCCATAATCTTTCTCCGACTCGTCTAAATAGTATCTTTGAAGCTACATCCAGTGTTCACTAGCACAATCTAAGAAATTCAAAATACAAGCTCTTCGTTCCTAGACCTAGCACAGAAGCAGGCAAACGAAGTTTTCAATATCGCGGTTCCGTCCTCTGGAACAGATTGCCTTTGAGCCCTAAGTCACAACCCACTCTTAGCTCTTTTAAATCATGCATGTATTTAATATCTACCGAAATTAATAAATAGTTAGTTTAGGGTAATTTTTATAGATCATACATAATTTTGTAAATAATATGTTTAGCTAGATAATTTAATTTATTGTTATAGATAATTTAATTTAGTATTGTAATTAATTTAATACACGGCTCGATAAAAGAGCATGCATGCGAATTGATACCGTGTCTAAATAAAGTTTTACTACTACTTTACTACTACTAGTCAATTGTAAATCAGACTTAAACTGCAAGAATCTATTTTCACTCTCTTTGGTAATGGTAATAATGGTAATAACATTTATATAGCGCATTTTCTATATAGTATATCCAAATGCATATCTTTGTCCCTAGTATATAGATCTATGTCCCTTTAAGAGTTCTTCAATTTAAAACTGAACGCTCGCAACATCAAAGTCGATATTAAATATAGCGGCAATCTGTATAATAGCTTGAGATCAGGCTCCGAGAGAAATCGCCGAGCGCGGACTGGAGCGGGAACGAAGGCGACGCCTTCGTTCCCGGCCCAGTCCGCGCTCGGCGATTTCTGTCGGAGCCTGATCTCAGGCTATCTGTATAATTAAATTTCTAATGTGATTTCCAGATCCCAGTGACTGCATTCCTATTACTTGGCCATTGGGTACCTATGGTCTTCCTATGCCAAAGTTGGGATGTCCAAGTGGATGGCACGAGGGAACTCGTCTTCATGACACCGAGGATAGTAGATCTAGAAATGCGTGGTCGGTTCCTTATGATTTGGCTGGAAACATTGCTATAAATGACATGGAACAAAAGTTTTGCATGAAGACACAGGATCGAACGTCCGAATACAACCTTCCTTGGCCTACAGGACAATACTGCATTTTCAAGAAAGGAAATTGCCCCGGAGGTTGGTGTATTTTTATTGTACAAAGTCTGTTTCTCTTTTTACATGTATTTCCGTTTTTATAAATAATTTTACGATTTCAGAAAAGCAATGTTCCGAAATTATCAAATATTTCTTGTTTTATCGTACCGTGTTATCTTTGTTCTACGAGCGAAAATTAACATATTTTTAAAATCGCTCCCAACCTAGCATTCATAAATTTATGAATAAAAAAATATGATTAGTGGAATGGGTGACTTGGATAAAGTGAATAAATGAAGATGCTCTCAAGTCGAAATACTCAGAAAAAAATTCTGAGCTCTCCAACGGGAATCGAACCAGGTGCCAGTTGGACGCTGTAACCACTGAGCTATGGAGGACTCATGGTGAGCAAGGCCATACAACTAGGTTCATATGTGACAATATGTCCTGCCATACTGCAAGGCTCAATAATGTCAAAGCGAAAATGTGAATAAATGTTTAGTGGAATGGGTGACTTGGATAAAGTGAATATAAAATGAAGAAATGCTCTCAAGTAAAAAAAAGATATGAATCTATTTTTCAACTTCTGCCACTCAATGTTCGATATTTAAAAGTCGCCATTAATTTAATGAAATGTTCTCCGCCACACAGGTTTTGAGAATAAAACCATCCACTGGGATGACGAGGACAATAATAACCATAACTCAAACAGTGGTCAGATACCAGATGGAAAATATGGTCACGACACTCTGATCTACTACTGCTGCCGCTCGGACGGAAACGCCACTGATGCAATAATCCTCCCCACTGACTCCCCCTTCGTACTGTTTAAGTCTAACAGCAATCTGTGTCAACAAGTCCGAGGAATGGAAGCGACAAGCGAATTCTTTTATTGGGACAATGAAGATACTCGTCCGAACAGCAGAGTTCAAGAAGGAGGACCCGGAGCAAGACTGGTGGGGACGAAAAAAGATATACAACTTGACTACTGCTATTATGTTAAAAAGGGTAATGAATAGAGTTCATATGCGCGCTTTAGCCAAATAATTATGCGCCGGTTAACCCTTAAGGTACCAACTACGCATATATAAGCGTGCTTTGGAGTCTTACACATCATTAGTTTGACACAAGATTAGTTCGACACGCATCTGAAGCAGAAAGGATGGATCGTGCATCAATTTTGGAAATCTAACAAATTCTTCCAGAGTTATGCTGGAAAAACCTGTTCAAAACCTTTCCAGCTGATAGGAAGTGTATCAAGCGCCGAAGATAGCAAAAAAAGAAAGGGGGAGTAAAAGGAAGGAAAAGAGAGAAGGAAAAAATCAGAAGGGAAATCTTTTTTTCTGTATTTTTTTGGCTATACACTGTGGCCAAAGATAAAATTGAACGGTTTTGCCCCCAGAATTTTAAATTTAAATTTTCGCGAAATTTTTAGTTCCTTTAATTTTGAGTCTATTTTCCCGCGAATTCGCGAAAATTAGTTCTCGCGAAATTTTTTCAGAATCAGAAACACCTCAGAACGACCCCTTCGACATTAATGGTGGCCAAACTGTTTCAGGTAAAATCGGTCAGCAAGGCGAAAACATCGACCAGAGCGGAACAGTGAACAACGATGACACCGGTTACTACTATGGCCATTACCCGTACCGTGACTGAAAATGAACAACGATTCATACATTTCCTGTTTTGACTAAAACATGGAAAACTGCTGTTAAAATTAACTTTGTAGTTTAGTTTTTTTTTTCGCTTTTAGAACTGATGTTATTTCAGCACATGTAGAGAGCCATAATTGTAAAAGCAGACATGCAATAAAGGTGTTGAATGCAGTTTTGGTGTTTGTGCCATCAGTATTGCTTCGATAGGCATTTGATGCGATTTGGTCTGAGGGAGGAGAGGGTAGGACAGGGAAATCTTTGCCTGAAATGTTGTGGAAAACTGGAATCTAGCTCGTCGCGTGAATGCCCCCACGATTATCAGCCGCTGTTCGGGAAAATGATCCCATGATCCCACGCACACTCCTACCAGGAACTGAGTGTTCTAAAGAATGAATGTTATGTCTTATACTGCTACGTTGATGTATCTTCCAATTACTCTTTGACAGATTAACCCTTCTCTGCCTAGGCTTTTTTTCGTCTTGGGGGGTGGGGGGTGTGGGGGCAGAATGTGCCCCCCCCCCCCCCCCCACCATGTATCTCCAAAAGTATTTACGCTATAGAAATGAAACTTATATGGTGTGTAAAGCATCCAAAAATATTTATTTTAATAACAGTCACGTGTCAGTTATGACGTCATATCACGCCAAAATGACGTCATGCGTTAAAAAAATTCCACCACCTGTCGACAGAAAATCTCCAAATTTGATTTGAAAAAATCAAGAAAAATATAAGGATGCAGAAACTAAAGATTTTGTAAGAAACTTATTACTGAAAAAGCGAAAATCACATAAAAACCGAAAAATTAGCTTAAAATCACCTAATTTTAGTAAAACGACTTCTCAATAATTGGTTGCAATGGAATTATCAAGTCATGTGATCAAAAAATTGATGCACCAAAATGTTCCCAGATAATTTGTAGAAAAATTCACAAAGTTTGGCCACATTTGCTTAATTGAACGCTCTTTTTAAAGAAAGTGAAAAAGTAATAAAAGTTTGAAATCAGCGCGGGCACTTTCTGACGTTGTCAGATAGAAAGTGTTAAGCCTACAATACAAGACCGAATGGTAGTCTGGGTATTCATTTAGTTGCGTATCGGTGGAAAAGAAATCTACAAGTTTTTATTTTCGGACGTGATGTATTTGGTTTGCCCTGAATTAGATTTTTTTCCCCATGTTTTTTCACTAGCTGATCATGGTTCTGCTAAAATTTAGTTTGGCTAAAAGTAGCTTACTTCTACAGGTTTAAAACAAAAAGGAAACGTTAGAAATAATGTTTTTATTAGTATTCGGTGCGTGCAGCAGTTTTCTACTTTTACCCTTGCTACCTTTCGGTCTTAAAAACATTTCTATCCGACAACGTTATATTAATTGAAATAGGTGTAATTAAAACCTAATAGCACTACATGTTTGTTCAATTTGAAAATAATCAGTTGAATTCAACTGAAAATTCCTCGGACTGCCAAATTGGACTCAGCCTATGGCCTCGTCCAATTTTGGCAGACCTTGGAAAGTTTTTTCTTCCAATTATTTCCAAATTGGACATAATGTAGTCATATTACATATTAATAGCCGAATTCATATTAGAGACGGAAAACCGTCTTAGACGGGAGACGGAAAACTCGTCTGATATGAATCCGGTGAAGGACGAGTTTCCCATCTCAAATTTATTCGTCTATTTTTCCGTCTAAAACGACGGGAAAATCAGACGGAAAACTCGTCATTAGACGAGAAAATCAGGACGGGTTTCCTGTTTGATACACACTGGAACTGGAAATTCAGCAATTGCTTCTGGGATAGAAATTAAACCTGGCCTCATACTCGTCCTCGTCTCCGACGGCTAAGTCATTTAAACGTCTAATTTCATATTAGACGGAATTTCGTCTGAGACGAGTTTCCCGTCTTCTAATATGAATTCGCTAATTCTAATTGAGAACACTTGAGAAATTTAGAAAACACTGGCCTAATTCGCCTGCTTGTGTCCACTGAACACCGTGCCCGTGATGTTATTGAACACGAACAATGAAATCATTAAAAAAATTAATTGCTGTAAGCTATTTTAAAATGTTAATTTGGTTCAGATTCCACCGACTGAGTTGTAAAGTTTTTAACTTTGGTAGGTTGTCTTCAGTTGAGACCAATCATGTCAACGGCAACCGTTCTTGATTTATTTGGTAGAAATTAAACTTTTCAAACTGTTTTAGGTTGAAATGTTTGGTGACTGTTATGTCGTGTTCTGTTGTAAGTGATCAACAGTCATTCGGTTGGTTGGGTTCGTTGAAAGGATTGTTGAATATACTTCAACCGTATCGACCGAAACAGTTGGAAAGGTGTTCTATTAAATCCACCGTTTTAACGTTTCCTTGATATAAGCTGAAGATTGGATCAATGTAGAAACTTAAAAATGCGGTTTCGGAATTTCGTCGATTTTAGACACAGTATTGCGGTTTTTGTCGATTTTTGCTCGCGGTACACCAATGGCCCCAACCAACACGCCCAAATGGAACCTTCATTGTTTTCGTTTCCTGAAGTTGTTTTCATCCGTTTCCCGAAGTTGACCTTCTTCTGCTTATGCTCCGATCTGCTTCTGCTTCTGCACCTTCCGTTTCCTGTTGAAATTTATGAACTTAACCATGACATGAATAAATATGCTAATTTGTTGGATGATCTTTAAACAGACGATTTTTCACTGATCAATTCATCATTCACTGTGGTTACAAGAAACGCTTTAGAGTGTCCAGAAGTCTGCTACAATCAACTGTTGATTCTGTCTCAAAAGGTAACGTTCGTAGCTTCAATTTTAAATTACACAGGTTACGACTAGGGTTAGGATTTTATACCTACCTTCGCTATACTTTTCTTTCCTTCTAAAATGTTTACTGCAAACAGTTTAGTGCTAAGAAAGCTTCTGCGGATTTAAAATAGGCACAGAAAATGCATGTAATACTGTTTACGAGTTAAACCGGGCTCTTTTTTTTGTAATAATCTTTTTATAAGAAAATTGAGGCTGAGATTGTTGAAATTTTAAAAATATCAGTGCTAAGAATATACCAAGATGAGTTTTAGTTAAGACACTTTTTGCATGTTGATATAAAATAAAATACAATAAAATCACATGATGTTTCATCAGTAAAAAATTATGGTAAATATGTACCAAATACTTCTTTCCTTTTTCTTAAATCAAAACGAGTTAACAAAACGATAAAAACGTGTACGGCTCAGGTCGTATTATTTCTGTTATTCACTGAAATACTATACTCTGGATCACTTTGTAATCAAACAATGTCGATTAAGGATATTATCTTCCTAAAATCAGCAGAAAAATAAGAATATTCTGCCTGGCATGAAAAATATACATTCTTCCCAAAAAAGGTGTATACTGAAAACCTAACAATTTCTGTTACGTGTTTTTAAAGGAATATGAAGTACCTCGTTTTCTTCATCGCGGCTTTGGGCCTGGCGATGGCATTTCCCGCTACAAAGCTGGAGAAAAACACCGTTGCTGGTAAGTCTGCCAGTTTTGTTGACATTTGCTTTGTATTGCAAGAAACGATTATGAAGGGGTTTTAAACAATCGACTCTCAAAAGTAATTTTTTTCTGCTTGCTCTGTGTTCTTGGGTTCGTTCTTATCATGCTGTAAAAGATTTTAACGATACACCGGCCGACTGCCATAATTTAAATTCCTTATCGCTGTTTAAAAGTAAGTTAAAAAGCATGTGTTAGCTAATTTGTATCTTTCAGTCGGTCTTTTAAACTTTAAAGGCTCGATTTCTGCCGCTCACTCGAGTCCGGTCTTCGTTTCTCCCCGAGAGTTCGGGGGGAGGAGCGCGGGCTCATTTTCCCGAACAGCGGCTGGTAATCGAGCCTATACGTATATACGTCTCGCAGTTTCGAGTTTTTCGCAAAGCCGTTTTGGAATCTTGATCTCGGTCCGCTCACATGCAATCTAAAAATTCAAAAAGTCTTGGACTTGCAGAGAAAAACCGGCTAGTTTCGCTGTCTCGTAAAGTCTCGATTTTACATTCGCCACCCCAACTAATTGGTGGTTTTCATCTGATGTCATCAAAATTCTAAAATCTACACTGTTAATTCTACAAAGCTTTTCTTTTCAAATATTCTAGATATACAAAATATTAATCTCTATGCAAAGTTTGGTATCGATTCAGTGCTTCGTTTTGAAAATAAAGTATCTTGAAATTTGTGATGTCCCGGATGAACGTGTTTCTGAGCTGCCACAGAAACAGATATTTGTATGTCATTTTTAAATTAACAGACGTGATAATAATTGAGAAGTGATACATGATCTAAATAGCTTTGAAGTGAAAGCTGATGGTAATTGCTGGTAGAATCTACTCTACTTCTTGTGTAATTTTATGGCCGCCATATTTGGGCCTCTGAAGGACACCAACATGGCGGCTGCATACTAAGTACTGTAATTTTTTTAAAGTTATTTTCGTAATAACTCGGTTACGAAAACCGCTACAAAGCTATAATTTGGACACAACGTTTCTTTCTTCCTGCTCTATAAGCTGTTAATTTTCTGATGTTGTTCATGCAAGCAAATAGTTCTTGTAACATTAATGAAAACCACCAATTGGAGAACTGAATATTTCCAAAACGTATCTAATTTTGGCGCGTTTTTCTCTGGGTTGATTGTGCGAAAATTAGTGAGAAAGATGTGAAACCGTCTAAATTCAGGTTTAATCTCTTTTTTTTCCCCCAGAAACACCTCAGAACGACCCTTTCTCCATTGGTGGTGGCCAAACTGTGTCAGGCAAAATCGGTCAGCAAGGCGAAAACATCGACCAGAGCGGAACAGTAAACAACGATGACGGCTACTTAGTTGGCCCCACTAGTCCCCCTCGCTTCTACCGTCGCTTCAACATTAATGGAGGCCAAACTGTTTCAGGCGGAATCGGTCAACAAGGCGAAAACATCGACCAGTCCGGACCAGTAAACAACGGTGGCGTAAGCAACAATGACAACACCCCGTTCTACCCTTACTACCATTAGTATGGCCGAAAATGAATAACGATTCATTCACTTCCTGTTTTGGCTAAAAACATGGAAAACTGTTGTTAAAATTAACTTTGTAGTTCTGTAATTTTGTTTTCGCTTTTAGAACTGGGCCGGTTGTTCAAAGGGTGGATGACGCTATCCATCGGATAAATCACTATCCAGTGGATAAGTGTTAACAAAACAAACTACGCTATCCACTGGATAGTGATTTATCCGGCGGATAGCGTTATCCACCCTTTGAACAACCGGCCCCTGATGTTATCTCAGCACATGCAGGGTATATCAGCTGTAACAGTAGATATTTATGCAATAAAGAGGTTAAATGCAGTTTTGGTATTTGTGTGATCAGTATTCAGTTCAATAGGCATTTGATGCGATTTGGTCTGAGGGAGGAGAGGGTAGGACAGGGAAATCTTTGCCGGAAATGTTGTGGAAAACTGGAATCTACAATGCGCGACAATAATAGTTGACACATTGCATATTAATCACTAGATTTTAAAATTCACTACACTCTGCCCCAATACCTCCTCCCCCCATCCAATGTCGTACGATTGCAGCGACAGACCTCAGGAAACAAACCGAAACATTGTTTGGGGGGAGAGGGTTGAAAATAAGGGGGGGGGAGGGGGTTGGTCTGCTCTACAAGAAAATGGGGTTCAAAATGACAGTGTGTCAACAATATTGTCACCCATTGTAGTCTTGATACGACAGTGATGTGTCTTCGAATTACTCTGGCTGGAATGAATTTTATCCGTTCGTGTACATTTTACACAAATATTTTTGCCAAAGACTTCACAGATTATGTTTGTTTTGTAACATTCAAGAAACAATACTAACAAAGCTGGGCTATTACGGTTGGCAGATGCATTTAATTAACACACAAAGAAGGCTTGTGTTTTCTAAATTTCTCTTGTGTTCTCAAATTCATGCCGTGTTTTTAATAATATGACGGTATAATACATGGTTTGGCTTTAGACAATCGTATAGAAGCCTTAAAAAGAAAAAAGAAAAAAAGAAAAACAGGTATCTACATATTCAGATATTGAAGCAAGCCCGCTAACTCGTTACTTATGTACGCCATCTGTACGCTACGCGGACCTTTTATCAGTCGGAAAGTATCGTGTCTTCGGACGTACATCGGGTAATCTTCGTAAACGGTCTTTCCTCGGGCACATGTCCCTTCTGAGAATCCACGTTCGTGTTCTCGTTTGTCACGGATTTTCAAAGCACTCCTTTCGTCTATCTGCGAAGTATTTCTCCTTGGCGAGCTCATCTTTAAGCCGTTTACAATTCTTTACAACGATGAAGGACAAAAAACCTTTTGAGCGACTTCCCACGAACGTTCTTCCAAAGAACTACAAACTGATTTTGCAGCCAAACCTCACAGAATTCACTTTCACTGGGGAGGAAGTTGTCGATGTCGAGGTAATTGTGTACATTGTACACGAAATTCCATTTATTAAGTTTTTCTCCTGGAAATCAAATGTTAAAAGTAATCGGTCATTTAAGTCAATAGCGATGGGATTGAGTTTTCGACATTTATACTGGATATGAGTTTTTAGGGCCTGATTACATGAGCTCGCCTCGCCTGGTTAGCCGGGATGGCTCGGTTTTCCGGGTTGGTTTAGCCGAGATCTCGGCACGTGGTTAAACGCAACAATTTCATGACAACTGGGCCAGCCTGATTACCGGTATCCCGGTAATATTGCGATACCTGGATCCTGGCTAACCGGGCTGAAAATGTTCAATGTAATCACGTTCACCGGGCCAGCCTGGCCGCTGGCTTACCTGTCCAGCAAGCAATCTCGTTCCCAGAGTCCTCGTTACCCTTAAGTTATCCCATGGCAGGAATGGGCAACAAGGACCTCTGGGATAAAGCGTTCTGCCATGACAGGATTCTTGGACTTCCGGTTCTACTGCGCATGTGTTCGACTCCATGTTTCAAATTAAAGGGATGCACACAAGATTCTTGGACTTCCGGTTTTACTGCGCATGTCAGGCAGATCGCTTAATATCCCAGAGGTCCTGTTGCCCATTCCTTCTACTGGATAAGGGTAAATGAGGACTCTGGAAAACAAGATTGGCCAACAAGAGGACAGCGAGTACAACACTACTGATCATGCGCACTGCTGCCATCTTTCTGTAAACATGAAAGATTGAGCTCGCCCGGGTTGGCTTGGCTCATGTAATAACGTACTAGATGTCATCTTGGCAAACCGTGCCAGCCCTTTGAATATAAAATTATGGAGGGTGACTTGCCAGTGGAGATGGGTTTGTATGGGTATGGTGAATTGGGGGTTGGGGGATGCAGACAATTTCTTTTTTCTTTTTGTGTGATCTGTTTTGATGATCATGATATGTCTTTCTGCCATAATGTTTTGCTTGGTTTTCACATAATTTTGAATAATTTGTATGAAGGCTGACGCTGAAAATTTTAGCTTTTTAAAAATTTGTTGCGGGAAATGGTTCACATTTTGTTAGTTATTACTAGTTACTAGTTATGATAATAATAAATTAGTGTTTAGCTTGTCTGTTAACATTACACAATAGTTTATTTGGAATCTACACGTACATGTAATTATTTTATCACATTAAATTAATTAATTACTTTAAAATGATTACTATTCAATTAAGGGTCGATAATGGAAGAAAGTGTGGGAGACGCTAATGGTTAGCGCGTTGGACTTTGGATTGAGTGGTCTGGCAGGGGTGGATCCAGGAATTTTTGATAGGGGGGGGGGGGGGGGGGGGGGTGGTCCCAGGGTTTTCCCGAAAATGTGAAGTACATAGAATGAGATTTTTTGGAAGTAGACTGCAATAGTTATTACTAAACACTTCTACAAGGGGTGAATGGGGTGCTCCCCTTCCCCAGAAAATATTTGAGATTTCAAGCTCTGAAAAGTGCATTTTGGTGGATCCTGGAGATCCTTGCTATCGATAATGGTGAAAGCAAAAAACCTCACAGGTCTGATAGGGCGGGAGGGGGGGGGGGGGGGCGGTGGTCCAGACCCCCTGGACCCTCCCCCAGGATCCGCCACTATCTGGGTTTGAGACCACCTGGCCGGGTCATTGTGTTGTGTTGTTGGGCAAGATACTTGCCGTAATAATTTTTATTGTAAAATTCACTTAGGTTCGACAAACAACAGACAAGGTGACCATGAATTGTGTGGATATTGTTGTCAAGTCTGCAAATTTCTCAACTAATGGTTCAAGTAAGTTGTAGACTTATATTCTCTTTCGCTTTACTCAGCCGAATAGAAAACATTTCTATTATAAGTAATGAAACAAACAACACAACAGTTTGTGGAGGAAGCCGCCAGCAATTATCGAGTTTATTAAACAAAGATCTGAATAGTGCTAAATACAAGAATCGTGAAAAATAGTGCTAATGACAAGAGACGAAAACAGGAAGAGGCAGTTGGAATTAACAATAAAATAGCAAAGATAAATGAAATGAAAAATAGCCTCGAGTAAACTGGTCGGCATCAAGTGGTGTGATATTAACAAGGAGTGGTTTATAAAGGGTCTGATTGCCCCTATGGGAATTACAATACAAGCTAATTAAACAACTAAAAGAAATACATTTTATTTAAATGTGGCTAAATATAATTTAGGCTAAGTGAGATTCGAATCAATGCTGGTCAGCAGCCCCTTTTCAGTGATCATGTGCATTGGGGTTGATGTTAGGGGTTTTTGCAGGGGCTTCACTTGCTTAGCGTTCCAGCTGTACGTGGATGTGCAGGTTTTCGTGTCTCTGCATGTGCTTGTTTTGTGGCTGTGCTCTTCCTTGCTCCCACTCCTCCCTATATTCATATCAAGATGGACAAACAGATGATCCTGAAAGCAAGGGGCCTGGGACTAACACCGGCTTGGTTACCTTGCATGGGTGCTGCCATTTTGATTACCCACAAACCAACACTCCTTTTGCCAGTCCCACTCCCCTTTGAGACCGAGATATGACCATTTGTTCGTCTGGTGTGAATTTAAGTCAGCTTTTTGATGACTTGTCCATGTATAGACGAAAAAATCAACCTTGAAAAATTGTCTTACTTAATGGACGGACAAATCGATGGACAAAATCAGATGACTTTTACTTCCAAAATCATGTCCGTCCTGTTTTCACACTTAAGACGACTTGTCCTTCTGAGTCGACTTGTTCGTCCAAAAACGTTGTCCTTCTTCTAGTGTGAAAACGGCCAATGACTTTATTATCAAAGGGTGGTGAGACCCTCTACTAATTGAGGAAAGGACTAGATACAGGAAAACAACTTAATTAACTGTTTTCTTAAATTCAGGTGTCAAATCTTCTGAAATTACCTACAACAAAGAGGAAGAAGAAACAACAACAATCAGCTTCCCTTCACCTCTCCCCCTGGGGAATGGTCAGTTATTCATGGACTTCACTGGAGAGTTGAATGATAAGTTGAAAGGGTTTTACAGAAGTAAATACACTGGGACAGATGGAAAGGAAAAGTACTGTGCTGTCACACAGTTTGAAGTATGTGTTAAACTTTACACTCTCAAGAATTAAAAAAAAAAAAAAAAAATTATTATTTGCCATTAATTGTACTCATGTCACTTTGGTTGTCTTATCTTTCACGAAAATTTTAATAGTACCCGCTGATCGACTTAGTAGTCTCCGCAGCTGTAGTCTCCTTCGATCTACAGTAGAATAGTCTCCTTCCCCACTAATGGCTGCTTAAACCCGAACTGCATTCCTTTCCTTTTGATTTGACCACAGCAACTCTGTTTTATTTCAATGTCTGATGTGCATCAACAACAGCGACATCACTGACATGTTTGCCATTTCCGACACAAGAGTCATGATAAGACACAACCTTAATAATATTAGAGCGGACTGAAAAACCGTCCAAAATTTGAGGGAAAATTAAATGCATTTTGGACGTGTATTCGGTGAATTTTGGTGTGGCTGGCTCCCAGTTATGAGAGTGAAGCTGTGATTGGCTAAACCACAGAGAGCTGTGTGATTTGGGGTTAATACACAATAATCTAGTATCTAATAATTATGTCTTGACTTGTTGTCTTTCAGCCAACAGATGCTCGTCGAGCATTTCCATGTTGGGATGAACCTGCTCTCAAAGCCACATTTGACGTCACCTTGGTTGTGCCTAAAGATAGAGTAGCTTTATCAAACATGGTAATTAAATATAATAATAATAATTGTCATTTAACCCTTTTACTAGGCTTGATTACCAGCCGCTGTTCAGGAATTGAAAATGAGCCCGCGCTCCTCCCCCCTCTTCTCGGGGAGGAACGAAGACCGGACTCGAGTGAGCGGCGGAAATCGAGCCTACCCTTTTACTCCCAGAAGCAAACATCATATCAATATTATTGTGTTTCTAACTTATAATGTGGATAAAACCCTAGTGTGTGACCATTCAAATGTTTGTTTTCCCATATCTTGCAAAATGAAATTTGAGATTTTTTCAATTTTGAGCTTTGACACTCTTGGGAGTGAAAGGGTTAAATGCCTTTCCAGTGTCACTTTCAAATACCATAATATTTCCTCTGACTATTAATTTTGGCCCCCTTCCTCTCTTCTGCTCCCCTTCTAATAATTAGCCTCTCCTTTTGTTTTGTGAGACTTAAATACTTTAGCCCCCCTGGGGGCTTAATAGAGGAAATACGCTTGGAAATGAAATGCTTTTGTCCATACCTTAATGTTCGCTTTATATTAGTTAATGATTTGCAAGGCTAAAAATGTTAATTAAAATACTTTAAAAAGAAATTGGCCAATTTTTTCAAGTTTGTTGTTCGTGATCCGTCTTCCTCAATCGTCCAACCATCCTTGTTCCTTTTTGGTTTATTATTACCCCTTTGGTGCTTTTCTACCTTAGCAAACTATTATTTTGAGGCCCCTTTTGTGAATTTCGGAAGTAATTTTGTTCATCAGAAAAATGACTTAAATTAAGGAGCTAATTATGTCACAATATTTTAAGTCATTTTTGCGAAGTGCACAATCACCTTCAAACAGAAGAAAGCCTCAAAATAATAGTTTGCTAATTAAGGTATAAAAACACCAAAGAGGTAATAATAAACCAAACAGGAACAAGGATGGTTGAGGATGGAGAAGATTAAGATGGATTGCAAATGGCAAACTTGAAAAAATTGGCCAATTTTTTCAAGATGCGGCAACCGTGACATAGCTCCTTTAAAACACTGTGACATAGCTCCTTTAAGAATTTGGTGTATTCTCTCACACCACAGAATGTTGTTGAAGAGAAAGACGTTGCTGATGATGCCTCTCTTAAAACAGTCAAGTATGCCACATCACCTGTCATGTCTACATATCTGGTCGCATTTGTTGTTGGGGAGTTTGACTTTGTTGAAGGAAAGGATGCTGATGGTGTAACTATCAGAGTCTACACTCCAAAGGGAAAAGCTATCCAGGGACAGTTTGCTTTAGAGGTAACGTAATGCCTTCTTTCTTTCATCCAAACATCAATCTCTTTGTCCATCACTCCATCCATCCCTCCATTCATTCATCTAAAGTATCTGTCTGTCCTTTTCAAAATCCATTTTTCTCTCCATCATCCTTCCAACCATTCTTAAATAAGCTCCTGTACCTTCCATCTCCCTTTCTTCCACTTACCATTCCTTTCTTCCTGTCTTCCTCTCTTCCATCCTGCCTCTCCCTCCCTCCCTTCATTTCTTTATCTACCCATTCTGCCGTCCGTCCATCCATCCGTCCGTCCGTCCGTCCGTCTGTCTGTCCTTCCATCTGTCCATCCAGTCATTTGTTTGTTCACTTGTTTGGTCATTCATTCATTCTTTCTCCCTTCCCGTCTTCCCTTTCTCTCTCTACTTCCCTCCTTTCTTCATTTTACAGAAGAGACAACCTCATAATTCATATTACAGCAAAGCGTCCAAAAGTGTGACCCACTTTTAATTAATTCACATTCTTTTGTGTGCGTATACTATCCAATCAGAAGTCAAGGATAGCTATTCTTCAGCTTCTGATTGGATAGTCTGCACGCACGAAATAATGTGAATTAATTATAAGTGGTCACACTTTTGGGTGCCTTGCTGTAATCTACATAATAATAATAATTTATTATGACTTTGTATAATTTCAGGTTGCTCAGAAGACACTACCATTCTATAAAGATTACTTTGACATCAGTTACCCTCTGCCAAAGATGGACCTCATTGCTATCCCTGACTTTGCAGCAGGTGACAGTTAACTCTTGAAGCCCCAGTGTCAACATACAAATTCTCCTTACTGGTCTCTATACATTTCTTATAGTACTAGTTGAGAGAATTTGATGATGTATTAACCCTTTAAGCCCTGATGTCAACATACAAATTCTCCTAACTGGTCTCCATACATTTCTTATAGAACTAGTTGAGAGAATTTGATGATGTATTAACCCTTTAAGTCCTGATGTCAACATACAAATTCTCTTTACTGGTCTCCATACATTTCTTATAGTACTAGTTGAGAGATTTGCTGATGTATTAACCCTTTAAGTCCTGATGTCAACATACAAATTCTCCTTACTGGTCTCTATACATTTCTTATAGTACTAGTTGGGAGAATTTGATGATGTATCAACCCTTTAAGCCCTGATGTCAACATACAAATTCTCCTTACTGGTCTCTATACATTTCTTATAGTACTAGTTGAGAGAATTTGATGATGTATTAACTCTTCAAGTCCTGATGTCAACATACAAATTCTCCTTACTGGTCTACATACATTTCTTATAGTACTAGTTGAGAGAATTTGATGATGTATTAACCCTTTCAGCCCTGATGTCAACATACAAATTCTCCTTATTGGTCTCCATACATTTCTTATAGTACTAGTTGGGAGAATTTGCTGATGTATTAACCCTTTAAGCCCTGATGTCAACATACAAATTCTCATTACTGGTCTCCATACATTCCTTATAGTATTAGTTGAGAGAATTTGTTTAAAATTCCAGGCAATTTCTACCCCCTCCACTCCAAAAAGGAATCCCTTGCATTTTTGAATTTAAAAAGTTTTACCATATTTAAGTAATGATTAGTTCTTAATTTTCACTAAATCTTTGGTGGCGTCAGAGTGATAAAGTTTGTTCACGCTCATGGTTGTGTTTTTGTATGTTTGGAGACGATGTCTTTAATTTTTAATCAAAGGCGTGTAAGTGCGAGGAAACGCTCCATGCTCATTCTCTGTGTTGACATCTAAATCCCCTGCATCTTCCTACTGGTATCACTTCTTTCCTTACTCCCTGGTGCGGTGCTATATATACCAGTCTGTTTCTCTCAGTTTTAAAAATTAATGTCATGATTGTTTTGTTATATTGCAGGAGCTATGGAAAACTGGGGTCTTGTTACTTATAGGTAAATTGTCTGATACAATCATGTATATTAATTTTGAATTAACGCATTAAAATAATAATGATTTTGTAAAAGGTAAAGGTAAAGCCGCACTCAGGCCAACGAACTGGCCAACACTGCCAGAGCTTATCCCGGTTTCCGTAGCATGAAGCCGACGAGGAGTATTGCTACTCCCCCTGGATGGGATACTAGTCCAATCAATCAAATTGGTTACAAGTTCTGAAAAATGCAAATTGTATTTTGTTGATTAGGGAAACTGCTCTTCTTGTTGATCCAGAAAACTCATCTTCTGCCGCTAAACAGTGGGTTGGACTAGTTGTGGGTGAGTTATTTTGATTCATGGTCAAATTCTTCTAGTTATAGTGTTTGTCATATTTTGTATAATTTAATGGGAGATCAGAATTAAGTTCTTCATGTAACAATACCAAGTGGTGCCCAGGGCGACACTCAGACAACAAGGTCTCTCCTGATTTCCTGTTGGTCCTTTGCAAACCGTGAAGCAGGCTTGCTACCAGTTAAGGTGTAAGCCTGGAGTTCATACTCAGCAGTCCCCCTCTGGGTGAACTTGTTCATCACAATACACACAGTGTATACACAGTGTATACACAGTGTATAAAACAAAACTGTAACGAGAAGCACAAGGCTAAACACAAACTGCACGTCCACACACAGCTGGAACGCAAAAACACATAAGGGCCCCTGCGAACCCCCCGAATATACAAACCCATGTGTGAGGCCAACACAAGTGCGCAGGGGCGCGTGGCCACCAAGAAGAACCACTGACCGCCATAGGCTCAAGTCTTAACTTAGCCTAATTTCAAAATAGTATTGCCCTAATTTTCTGGTCATCTGTTACAGTTACATGTACATCGACACAACATTCAAATGATACACATTAGGAACAAGAACAAAAATCACATCCAACTCCTTTTCTCTTTCTGTAGGTCATGAACTAGCCCACCAATGGTTTGGAAACTTGGTTAGTGTTGAATAAATATTATTTCTCAACATCTTACATGTTATTTTAGCCTACATCATGTGTATGATTATCCTTGTACTCTGGATAATTATTTTCAATAGAATACTGACTATTCTTCATTTCTGGTTTTGTTTCAGATAACTATGGTAGGTCGCCTTTGAAACAATGCTGCAAAAAGTTTTGTCATGGATAAGTGACACTGTTCTTTAACCCTTTCACTCCCAAGAGTGCTAAGTTCAAAACTGACGAAAAAAGCTTGAATTTCGTTTTGCAAAATTGTCAAAAACAAACAGTACCACTTGAAAGTACTGCTCAATAGCTTTCATTTGAATGGTCACACACTAGGGTTTCATCCACAGACTCAAAATTAAAGGTACAACCACATTTATTGACTCAAGGTTTGACTCTGGGAATGAAAGGGTTAAAATGCCAATTATTATTGATACTGTTTGTTTTTGTTTAGATTACACTAAAAATAATTTATTTTGATACAAGAATCAAGCAGTCTGTCATTTTCCCCATCAGGAATGGTGGACAGATTTATGGCTCAATGAGGGATTTGCGTCATGGATAGAGTACCTCTGTGTCGACCACTGTTTTCCTGAATGGGATATCTGGACGCAGTTTGTAACGACTGATTTCTCCCGAGCCATGGAACTAGATGCCCTCACCAACAGGTACGGATTATCTAGGGGGGGGGGGAGGGGGGGGAGGGGGGGGAGGGGTGACAGGGGGTAGGAACCCAGAGGTAAAGGGGGCGGTAATAGGAAGTCTGGACACAGTTTGTAACGACTGATTTCTCCCGAACCATGGAATTAGATATTAGATGCTCTCACCAACAGGTACAGTTTATCTGTGAGGGGGTAGGGGTAGGGGACAGGAAGTTCAGAGTAAAGTAGGCAGGATGTCTACAGGAGATGGAGAGAAAGAGAGGTGGTAGCCTGCATAGCTGGCGGTCTTGTTGGCGCACGCAAAGTAAAAATTCCTAAGCGGCGGGAGTCTGGGGTGGGGAGGTCTCGGGGGTAGATTTCATGGCTTTGCCACTTCGGAATTTTTACTTTTCTGCAGGAAATGCACAAAAGAGGTGGAAGCCACTAGTTAAGGAAGGGTAGGAACCTGGAGTAAAATGTACTGGAAGCGGGAAGTTCATATGCTGGCTAAGTCTATAGTTGCACATGAAAGAACCAACTTGTACATGTACATCATTAATTTGTTCTTCTTTTGTTTCATGTGCACTTTTCAAGTCACCCAATCGAGGTAGGTAATGTTGATGTACTTATATCAATATCACACAATAGTGGTTTTCAAATGACTGTCAAAAGTAATTTTGTAGTTTTACTTTCATTTGGTTTTGCATTTGCTGAGCTTTGCATTTGGTTAAAAACATGCTGCAACAAGGCCAATTTAATCCAATCAGAGTAGACATGCTGTTTTTCAACCAATTAAGAACAAAACCAAAGCCAAGAAGTTATCTAGCGTCATAGGCATGCAATGTCTGCAAATACACTTCATATTTCTTGTGACTTGTCCTTTACATGTATACAGTACACGTATGTGTGTTTACCCATGCTTGGCATGGGATGTACATGTTTTTGCTTTGAATTGGGATTGGTTTCTTGTTTTACAAACAGCGGAATCTCAATTTCTCAAATATCCTGATAACTCGAACCAAAAGTTGTTTCCCTTGGATTTTTTTCACAGTAATTTCCCCTCGATATTTCGAGCTCCTGATCATGATTTCTCGAACCAATTTTCGTTTTCCTTGGAGGTTCAAGAAATTGGGATTCCACTGTTGTGGTCTAAACCAGATTTAAAATAATAAATTACTTTAGTTTTTGTTGCCATCATTGGAAAACAATATTATTATTTATTCTAAGAGCGGGAGGAAATAAACCAGTGTGAAGCAATGGCAGTGATAAGCTGTGAGGCAGAGACTTTATTCACACTAATTTAACATGCTTTTGTCTATACCATCCTTCTTTGCTTTAGGTCCCTGTCGGTCATCCTGGCGAGATTGACGAGATATTTGATGCTATTTCATACAGCAAGGGAGCATCTGTCATTCGAATGTTGCACGACTATGTTGGAGAAAAGGTTTGTTCCTAATACAGAACTCGGGAGGTGGGGGGGTGGGGGGTTGGGGGGGGGGTTGGGGAGTCTATGGGAGTAGGGAAAAGAGAGGGTGGGAAGCGGGATTCCCAAAGTGGCAGGAACTGTGAGAAATAGGAAGAGAGAGGGCTGGGGCAGGGGGTGGCTTGAACTGGGAGAAATATGATTTTTTTTGCAACATTACGGGGAACGAGGTTGCAGGAACTAAAGGGAAGCGGTAAGTCAGGTTAAGTCGCAAGGTTCAAACCACAGACCTGAGCTGAATTTGTTGTTGGTTCTTCATTGCCTTGCTATGAGGGTTTTTCACAAGGTTCTCCAGTTTTTGTGCCTCCTCAAAAACCAATATTTTTAATCCAACTTCAATCCGAAAAAGTTGACATTCATGTAGATGCTCGTCTATAATTTTTCAGTTTTTATTTCATTATTCCTTTTTTCTAGGCATTCAAAGAAGGACTTTGTTATCATCTGGATAAATTCAAGTACAGTAATGCAACAACTGGTAATTAAATAATATCTCTCTGACTGAATTTACTGAACACTGTTGTTCACTCATTTCTTCTCACTCTGTCTGATGCTTTGTCACATAATTATCATAATTTATTTCAGAGGACCTATGGGACAGTGATGCTTTGTTGCATGATTATCATAATTTATTTCAGAGGACCTATGGGACAGTGATGCTTTGTTGCATAATTATCATAATTTATTTCAGAATACCTATGGGACAGTCTGATGCTTTGTTACATAATTATCATAATTTATTTCAGAGGACCTATGGAACAGTCTGTCTCATGCCAGTTCCAAACCTGTGGCTGACGTCATGGAAACATGGACAAAACAAATGGGATTTCCAGTGCTGTCTGTCACAGCAGAACAGGTACATTTTGAAAAAAGTGAAAATGTTGAACCTCTATAATGGACACTGAAGGGACAAACTAAACATGTTTGTATTAGAGAGGTGTCCGTACTGCAGTGAAGAGCGCTCTACCGTTGCCACTGTCTGGAAACATTTTTTATTAGTTTTTGACAATGTTTTGACAACTTTTTGATGGCGTTCATTTCAACTGGCCAATCAAAATGCCAGAACTATGAGAGGCGGAGATGTATTGTCAAGGTCCACTTTCGTGTTCTGACAATTGGCATCTCCACCACCCACAGTTCCTGCAATTTAATTTGCTACCTAGTTTAAATGGAAGCCATCATTCTCGTCTCCAGAGGCCACGATCATTTTGGTCAGCACCAAGAATCGGGACCTCTGGCCGGTTCCAACACCGGAAGTCTGCGAATCCGTCAAATCTGACAAATCTGATTGGCTGAGAATATAGAACGAGTACTCTGCGCATGTTCAACAAATTGATTCCGGCCAGAGGTCCGATTCGTGGTGCTGACCAAAAGGATTGTGGCATCTGGGGACGAGAATGGGAAGCCATCAGAGAAAGTTTTCAAAACGTTGTCAAAAATTAATCAAAAACTTTGTTCAGTGGCAACGATAGGGCACTCTTCACTGTAAAGGGATCATGGATATTGTGTTATTTCAAAGTTCTCTAGTACAGTATGCCACAACAAAGTACCAAAACTGTTTTAAACTGTTTAATTTTATTCATTTGAAAACAAAAATTAAAAAGAGGGGAAAAGAGAAAGGCTTCAAGATATTGTTTGTTTGATCTTAGAAAGGAGATTCAAGGGAAGTTAACATCAAGCAGAACAAGTTCTTTGCTGATGGAGTCAGTCAAGGTATGGGATTATTTGTTTAAACTAATTGTTATTAAGCCTGGTTCGCACGTGTGGCGCAAATGCAATGCAAGCGATGGAACATGTGAACATCGAAAACACAAATGCAAATGCAAGAAAAAAGGAAAATTTTCTTTTTCTTGCACTTGCATTTGCACTTGCTTCATGTGTGGACATCGCAAACGCAAGCGCAAGCAAGCGAAGCGCAACGAGAAGCTATGCGCATGTGCGGGATGGAGGATAGGTCAAATACGTGTAAAACAACTTTGCAAAATTTTGAGGCCTAGAGAGTCTCACTAGAATACAGACTGTTTTGCAGTCTAGAATTATTGTGACCCAAGTCATAATGCTAAGTTTAAGTTTGTGATTTCCACTGTTATTATGTACATTTGTTTTTTAACAAAATGTAGGTTCCTATCATTGGCAAGTCCCAGTAAGCATATCATCAAGTGCCAATCCTTGTGAAAGCGTAGCTAGTACATTACTGGACAAGGCCTCCTGCATTGTGACAGTCAATGGAGTTAAACCAAATCAGTGGGTCAAGGTACGCTTTGTGACAACTAGGGGTTTGTAATCTTTCATTTTAAATTTTTATGAGGTGCGGTCGCGTAATGGTTAGTGCATTGTACTCCGGATCGAGAGTCACAGGTTTGAGTGCTGGCCGGGATCATTGTGTTGTGTTCTTGGGCAAGACACTTTAAACTCACAGTGCCTCTCTTCACCCAGGAGCATAGATGGGCATAAATGTTTGCAACACCTGAATAAAATGCTGGGGGGTAACCTGCGATGGACTAGCATCCCATCCAGGGGGAGCAGTGATACTCCTAGTCGCTTCATGCTATGGAAACCAGAGCTAAGTATTGGCGGCACTGATGAGCCACGGCTCCCCTGATCCCATACAGGAGGGTTGTTCTATCAATCAATATAATATTACCTCATTGTGTCATAAAAATGTGTAATTATACCTACAAGATGAAGTGCCAAGGGCAATTATTATTTTTTAAGACAATTCAATTTGAAGCAAAGAGCTAAATTATTGGTCAATAGCATGTATTCTTGAATAATACAGGTTTGACCGAGTGTACTTCAATACTATTTGTGTCATTTGATGTGCTATGACGTGCTAATGCCTGTTTACTGCGTGAAACACTTTGCTGAATATTGTTGTAAATTCTTCTTCTGTTTAGTTAAATCCAGGTCAAGTTGGTTTCTATCGAGTGCAGTATTCACCCGCCATGTTGGAACTTCTTCTACCAGCCATCAATGACAACAGTCTTCCTCCAAGAGACAGACTGGGACTGCAGAGTGATCTGTTTGCTCTGGTATGTACAGGGATCCTACGTCCCTAGGCAGCTATTACCGTAAATTTAGGCCTCAAGAAGAGGGCGGGGGGCTTATTAGAGAGGGGGGCTTAATAGAGAGGGGGGGGGGGGGCTTATTTCAAATCACAAATTTTTGAGAAAATTCACATTAATTTTTCAGACTTTACTATTACACCACTAACTAAAACTGGGTTATGTATGGCTGTCTTACAAATGAAACGTCATTTATACCCTAACTCAACGATAGTTCTGGAAGTTAAAGACCACCTTTCAATACAAAGTGACTGAAACGCCACAAAATATTGCTGAAAAGTCATTTACATCAGCCTGACGGAAAGGGGGGGCTTAATAGAGAGGGGGTGGGGGGGGGGGGCTTATTACAAAATCTGACTTCCAAATAGAGAGGGGGGGCTAAATAGAGCTTTTACGGTATTTGGGAATTCTCAAAATCAGTACATGTACAGTTGAAGCACCCGTAAGCGGACACCCTCGGGAAGCAGAAAAAGTGTTCGCAACTTGAGCTGGCCACTTACGGGAATGTGAAAATACAGAGTTTGTATGAGCTAGAGTTCAAACGGGGCTTTGTCAAGGCGGCCGTAAGTAGAGCTGTCTGCTTACGAGAATGTCCGCTCCCAGAGCTTCGACTGCTGCAATAATTTATTTGCTACATATTACATGAACATAGAAAAGATAAGCTGCCAGGCGAGCTCCTCCAATCCTGAAGATTGATTCCCCCAGGGAATTCCTCCCCGGGACCTTTTAGGTGGTGAAAATCATGTTTTGGGATTCAGACCTCAATAATTTATTTTGTGAATAAGCCAAGCCGACCCAACATGCATTACCAGCATTATCATCATCATCAGTCTTTCTCATGTCATGCAGCTCATGACGCTCGCAATATTTGTTAGGCACCACTTGTTATGTTGGTTGGCAACTGTTTTCAATTGATAAAATTTTTCTGCTTCCCGAGGGTGTCTGCTTACGGGAGCTTCGACTGTATTAATTTTAGTTAAAAGAATTGTACATGAAAGTGATATCAAGATTTGGTAAGAATTCTTCCTTGTTTGCTTTGTTTCCTTGCAGTGTCGTGCTGGTTTAGTAGCAGGCCCTGATGTCCTCAAAGTCGTGGAAGCATTCGGCAACGAGACAAATTACACAGTGTGGAATGACTTGATTTCTAACCTGGGTGGAGTGGGAGCTATTCTACAGTACTCTGACTGTTATCCTAGCTTCCAGGCCTTCAGCATCAAGCTATTTGAACCAATCGGCAACAAGCTTGGCTGGGACCCTGTAGAGGGAGAGGGTAAGTGTAAAGAATGAGCAGTGAATTTTCTTCTTTTTCCAATAACCGTGAATTTAACTTTTTCCCCTATGGAGTCAAACCGGTTGTAACGTTTGAGTCTGTGGATGAAACCCTAGTGTGACCATTCAAATGAAAGCTATTGAGCAGCACTTTCGTGTGGTACTCACTACTGTTTATTATGCTGTACAAGATGGTTCTAACTTGTAAGTCTGTGGATGTGTGACCATCCAAATGAAAGTTATTGAGCAGTACTTTGATGTGGTACTGTTCATTATGCTGTACAAGGTGGTTCTAACTTTCAAGTCTGTAGATGAAACCCTAGTGTGTGACCATTCAAATGAAAGCTATTGAGCAGTACTTTCATGTGGTACTCACTACTGTTTATTATGCTGTACAAGATGGTTCTAACTTGTAAGTCTGTGGATGTGTGACCATCCAAATGAAAGTTATTGAGCAGTACTTTGATGTGGTACTGTTCATTATGCTGTACAAGGTGGTTCTAACTTTTAAGTCTGTGGATGAAACCCTAGTGTGCGACCATTCAAATGAAAGCTGTTGTTCACTCCAAGTTGCCTTAAAGTCTGTTTATTTCCTTCAGGACATCTTGATGCCCTTCTGAGAGGTCTGATAATTGGCCGTTTGGGCAAATATGGCCATCCAGCTATGCTCGCCGAGGCTCGTCAACGTTTTGACGCTCACTGTAAAGGTGAATCCACCATCCCTGCAGACCTAAGGTCAGCAGTATACAGCACAGTTCTTAGGCATGGTGATGGCGGTACCCTAGAATCCATGATGAAGCTGTTTAGAGAAGCTGATTTACACGAGGAGAAAGTACGATTGATGAGATGTATGGGAGCTGTATCACAACCTGAACTTATCAACAAAGTCTTGGAATTCGCAATGTCGGTATGTTTACTTCATAAACGAAGACAATCTATGCCGTAAAAGTAGTTGGGAAATTGATTTCTGAAGGCATTAGTGAGAAAAAGACTCTGCATTGTGTTGTGTTCTTGGGCAAGACACTTTACTGTCACAGTGCCTCTCTCCACCAAGGAGTTTAAATGTGTACCAGCGAACTGTTATGGAAACCTGATGAAATGTTGGGGTGGGGTGGGGGGGGGGGGGGGGGCAGCAATACTCCTAGTCGCTTCATTCTGTGGAAACCGGAGAGATGGCTTAATGGCTAACACTTAAAGGTGTTAGTGTTTGTATTTTTATTATGAATACAGTAGTTGAGAGATTTTGCTGTTTGTCTTTCTTTACAGGAAGAAGTTCGTCCCCAGGACACTGTCTTTGTGATTGCGGGCGTCACTGGCAGGTCAGTGGCTTCTGCATTACAGTCACAGCTACAAATAGCTGTTTAAATCATGTTAAAGACGATGAAGACAAAAGTACCTATTACAATACAATGGTGTATGTCGAATTTTGTCGCCCGTTAATGCCGTTGTTTGGTATGCGTCACGCATGGTGCGTGTTGTGTGACACGTTGTGTGACGTGTTGTGTGGTACTTTGTGTGACGACTCGCAAAACTGCCTTCTTTTGGTATGCGTCACGCATGGTGAGCGTTGTGTGACACGTTGTGTGACAGGTTGTGTGACTTCTCGCAAAACTTCTATGAGGAAGATTAGGAGAAATTTCATCCGTTACTTTTCTATTGTCATTGTTATGTTATAATTGCCAATGTTTTTCTCCCATTCTTTCTCGTTCTTGTTTCAGTGTGAAAGGACGTGAGATGGCCTGGAAATTCGTGCAAGACAACTGGGACGAGCTTCACAATCGTTACGAAGGAGGATTCCTGTTGTCTCGACTCGTCAAGGTTAAATTTTGCTTTACTATGCTCTGTGATTGGTTTAAAAAACTCGCGCCAACTTCTCAACCAATCAGATGCAAAACTAATCGCGACTTGGTCACAGGCGTTTTCCCGCGCTTGGTGCCGGTCACGTGTATTTGCTCTGAGTTCTCATTGGCTCATTGTGTCGTTTGCGTTTGTTGTGATTGGTCATTGTAATTGCTTTATTTTTTATGGAAATGGATGCAGATAGTGCTTAGCAAAATACCCTGCCTCTTTTTCTAAACCTTTCTTACTCTTCAGCGGCTCGCGTCATCCTTACCAACACGCGTGTTACACACGCTGTACGTGTTCACGCGCGCTTTTCAATTCAAAATGGCGGACGAGCACTTCAGTCGATACAAGCCGATAGAGAAATAGCTTTTATTCAAAACATAAGCTATTTGCTTTATTTAGTACCTCACCAACCGTTGGTTTTTCAAATTTTATTTGCAGTCAACTACAGAGATGTTTGTCACTGAACAGGCCGCTAAAGATGTTGAGGTAGGGTTGATATAATTATTGGGTAATTCATTCATCGTGGATCTTATATTTCGAGAAGTGGCCACACTAGGTGATTTCTTGTTTGTTTGTTTGTTTGTTTGTTTGTTAAACCAGTTGCCACCTTCATTGACCAATCAGAGTAGAGATAATCACATGCGCTGGGCATCGGTTACATGTTTTCCCGCGCTTGGTACCAGCTACACAATTTCCCGCGCTTGCCACTTGTTACATTTTTCCCCGCGCTTACCATCGGTTACATGTTTTCCCGCGCTTGGTACCAGTTACATAATTTCCCGCGCTTGCCACTTGTTGCATGTTTTCCCGCGCTTACCATCGGTTACATGTTTTTCCGCGCTTGGTATCAGCTACACAATTTCCCGCGCTTGCCACTTGTTACATGTTTTCCCGCGCTTACCATCGGTTACATGTTTTCCCGCGCTTACGATCGGTTACTTTTTCCCGCGCTTACGATCGGTTACATGTTTTCCCCGCTTCGCGCCGGTTACATGTTTTTGCATCCAGTTCTGATTGGTTTATTGAACTCTTTATTTTTCAGGAATTCTTCTCTAAGCGCTCCGTCCCTGCTGCAGAAAGAACCATTCGACAGTCTCTGGAGAACATCCGCCTCAACGGTGCGTGGCTAGCACGTGAATCGGACAAGATCCGCACGTGGCTGCAGGGAAAAGGATACTAGATGCACGTGACAACCAAACGGACGTTGAAAGATTCTTTCACTGAACACTTGACTTTTACAGATGTTGTTCTCCTGCAAGAAGCAAGCGAACTATTAGAACTACCCACAGCTTGTTTTTCTAGTTCTCCTGCTTCCTATCCTTGAACTAAAAACGAGTTATTTCAAAATTTGACGTAGAAATGAATTCCTTCACAAGTTCAGAGGTTGCTAAGCAACATGACGTAAGCTCTGACGCAAAACTGACGTAAGAACTTTCGAAGAGTTCCCGGATGGCACTCGAGTGCTTTCTTGTTAAATGTTAACGAGTACCGTAACTTTCGTCGCTTCTAGTTCACGATGATTTTTTTCTCCAACTGTTAGTCTTTCCTCAAAATAATAAGTGAAGTTTAGTTGTTCTCCTGGTTTCGTTAGGTAGCATTGTACGTTAAGTTAAAAAACTGAAAAGTGACAAACTTTTCAAACAATAAAATACAGTTTGGATTATTACTTCACACTGCGTAGTAATAATATCTTCTAGCACGTAAAGTGAACTGAATGCACCAAAAGTTGCCACTCGGAAATATATTTTGATTTCGATTCATATAACCAGGGGGGGCTAGCAGCGAGGCCTGGGACCTAGTATACATGATTGCACATTTAAGAAATTTGGCCGAGCGAGACTAAGTACTGGTTTGTTTAAAATAAACATGGCGGACGATGGCGGACACGACGTGCGTTTGTGTTCGTTCAGAAATATTTTGGCGATTCCACGTTCAAACATCTATAGGAACGATTCGGTCGCTGTTTAACTGAACTTTGGTCATTGTGGGACACCATGGATGAAAATTCCACAGCAAACTCCCGTAGAGGTACGTTTCTCGAATGATTGACAGATTTCTTTACTTGTGCGATCATGTATAGCGGAAAAGCGGCAAGATCAAAGGGAGCTGCCTGCCCCCCTGCATATAACTTTCCATCAGTGGACGAATTGACAACCTTTGCCCAAATCAAAGAGTTTATACAGTCAACTCTCGCCTTTCGGACACCCCGTTATTACGGACACCCCGGCGCTATTACGGACAAAATCCAGGACTCTCGCTATTACGGACTCCAAACTACGTCCCGAGGATGTCCGCTATAACGAGAGTTGACTGTAGTAAGCGAAGCGATTGTTTTCTAAAGAAACTGTTCAGCTGACTGTTGTGTTGCGTCGGCGGGAAAGTGGAACACTCAGTTTATTATCAACTAGAAGTTGGAAAATAAACCGCCGTAGCGAATTTGGAAAGCTGACGTTTCGAGCGTTAGTCCTTCCAACTATTAAACGCTCGAAACACCATCTTTCCAAATTCGCTCAACTTCATGTGGAAAGTAGGTTCGTGGCTGTTTGATTGGCTGAGAAGCTTGGAAAACCAACAAAAAGAGTGACAACGGAACGATTTGTTTCGCTGTCATTGGACAAAATCAACATTATAACATAGATCCCAGTCTCTCCTGATCCCTCACTATGGACCCCGGCCAGTCGAACCCAATCCCAACCTCGCGGTTTGAGCGTCCACTGGAAACAGGCGTTCTTGCAGCTTATGAATACAGTGGAACCCCTATTAAGCGGCCAACCCCTATTCGAAGCGGCCACTTGCCATTTCCCCGAGGGTGACCGCTTAATAAGGGTTCGACTGTATTAGTTGGAAAAAATAAAATTGTCTTACTGTGCTTCCGTGTTGTTTTTCTGGTCGTCTGTGTAGTCACTGGGCTGATTTAGGACATTTTGAGCGATCCCATTTAAGCGAGCTTTAGTTTTCACCCTTCCCCTCACTGAATAACTGGAGAGGACAGATTTATATTTTTAGCCAGAAAATTAGCGCTTTGAACATCTGACACATTATTATATTGATTGGTAAAATTTTGTTGGGAATAATAATCAAACTGGCATAAAAAAAACTCGTATTCTTGCTGTGTCCGTAGTCTCGAAGGAGTGTCCGCGTTGCGTTACTTGTTGCATTTCGTCACGCTCGTTCAGGTCATGGCGCGTGGATTTGAAAAGGGACTGGGCTGGGGAAGTTCCGACTTCATCTTTGCTTCTCGATTGCTGGAAAAAGAATACTGCCAAAATTATTTCTCGCCTTTCATTTCGGCCTTCCCTTTTCCTGGAGCCAGACTGGTTCTTTGTGCGTCTTCTACGGGCCATTTTAGTGCTTCTACAAGAATAATGAGCTCGGTAAAGAAACCTTTTGAACGGCTTCCCACGAACGTTCTTCCAAAGAACTACAAACTGACTTTGCAACCAAACCTCACAGAATTCACTTTCACTGGGGAGGAAGTTATCGATGTCGAGGTACAAAAGTGTCCTTTTGCCTCTGTTTCAAAAACGAGTCCTGGTGTAAAACGTCCCAATGAGTCAGTTTATACCTGCACATAATTTTATTGTCTTATGAATCAAACTCATTTCCATATGAAAGGTTGTGCACCAGGCCTCGTTTTTGAAACAGAGGAAAAAGGCAACTCAGAAATGGCCTATTGCAGCCTAGTACCCAGGTGTTCCCTTCCCGCTTACTCGATTTGGGATTTGGCGTGAAATTTCATGACGTCACCATTCTCTGGCTGGCATGCGAAACCAGGTAATGGGCTCCTGGCAAAACCCATTCCCAGGTCCTTACGTGTACTTCATGCTCGCTCGAGAGAGAAAGAGAATGACTAGGGACTAGGCTGGGCCTTATTGGTATAATATTGTATTTATAAATCTGTAAGTCATAAGTCACCAATCAAGATAAACAAATTATCTCCCATGTTCAGGGAGGGTAAAGGTCAAGGAGGGGGGGAGGAGGTGGGGAGGAGGTGGTGTGGTGGAGACAACAGGCAGTCGGAAATCCCCATCCCATACTCCTATCTACCGCTTCCTGTACCCTTCCCTGCTGACTATTAATATAAATGCTGGCTTATTTCAAATGATTAATAATTAATTCCTTTGTTGAAAATTTTGCATATATCCTATTTCCACCCTTTCTTTTCCTGCCGTCTATTGCCTTTGTGCCCCCTCTTTTGCTGGGTTCCTACTCTCTCATACCCTCCCCCCCTCCATTCTGTATTCCCATTGTGGGGTATTTTTATGTTGTACTGGCAGAGCAAATTGGACTCTTTCATAACTTTCTCCCATTTCAAAGTTTAGTTTTATAAGCACATATATATTGTACCATGTAAATGCAATGCCATTAATGCATCAGGTACCCCCCCCCCCCCCCTCTTCCTCGCTGGCTGTGGCAGGGGGGGGGGGGAGAAGGCTCTCTTTGTCTTCCCCCTCTCCCCCACCCCCAAGAGAGCATGTTTGCAGGCTACATGTATGCTATTGCATCAGAGAATTCCAACAACTGTATAACCTTTTCCTATCCACCTACCTCCATGCGTTTTCATCTCTTGATTTTTAGTTATTTTGCACATTATGCTAGGCTATAAAGGAAACGAGAAGCACCACATTTTGTGCAAAAGAGAAAACATTTTTCTTGCAAGTTATTACAAAGAAAAACTGGGAAAAACAACAACAACAACAGCAACAACAACAACAAGCTTTATTATGTCTTAGATTAAAATACATAGATTTTTCCCGCAAATTAGCAGGGCTATTCGAGGCATGAGGTGAAAAAAAAAATTATATTAAGGGTAGCTAACAGTAGTGTTTTAGTAAGTAATAACAATGAGAAAAGTTTGGAAAAAACTATTGCAAAGACGTCAATCAGTCAGTGACACAAGCTACACGGGGAAAATTTGGGGGGGGCGGATTGTTCGAAAGGAAATTTAAAAAAAAATGAAAATTGTGACAGTTTTTTAATCAGAAAGAGAGCAAACATTTCACTGTAAATATGAAAAAAAAATGTGTCAACAACAAATCTAATACTAGCAGTATTATGAAGTCAAGTTAATGAACCTCACTTCTCAGGTGAAAGAAGAAACTGATAAAGTGATCATCAACTGTCTGGATATAAATGTCAAGTCAGCCAGCTTTTTCTGTTGGGGAACATAGTGAGTATATATTAATCAACGGTATTTTTAAAAACCCTTTCAGCTCTGACAGTGCACGATTAATCATCATCAAAATATGATGATGATGATGATGATGACAATGAAATTTTAATTATTGCAACGCTACTTTTGCTGATCATTACTTTTTGGAACTTGTGGTTACCATAGTACTGTTAATAAGAAATTGATGGAGACCAGTTAGGAGAATTTGTATGTTGACATCAGGACTTGAAGAGTTAATACATCATCAAATTCTCCCAACTAGTACTATAAGAAATATATGGAGATCAGTAAGGAGAATTTGTATGTTGACATCAGGGCTTGAAGGGTTAATACATCATCAAATTCTCTCAACTAGTACTATAAGAAATGTATAGAAACCAGTAAGGAGAATTTGTATGTTGACATCAGGGCTTAAAGGGTTAATTATAAATATAATACATCAGCAATTTTTCCAACTATACTATAAGAAATGTATAAAGAGCAGTTAACCCTTTCACTCCCAGAGTCAAACCTTGAGTCAATAAATGTGTTTGTAACTTGCGAGTCTGTGGATGAAACCCTAGTGTGTGACCATATGGAAGCTATTGAACAGTACTTTCAACGTGCTGTTTGTTTTTGACAATTGTGCAAAATGAAATTCAAGATTTTTTTTCTCAATTTTGAACTTAGCACTTGTATGAATTTGTATGTTGACAGCATAATTTTTTGTGACCATTCTTTGTTAAATAGATTACCCATCTTCAAACATCTCACATAGTATCGAGGATGAAACAGTTGTCGTCAGTTTTTCCTCACCCCTCCCTTGGGAAGAGGATTGCTGTCTCTGGATTTTACTGGGGAATTGAATAACAAGTTAAAGGGATTTTACAGATGTAAATACACTGGAGAGGATGGGACTGACAAATACTGTGCTGTTACACACTTTGAGGTATTAATTGAACACTTTTGAAAAAGTTTATTAGTCTGGTTCAACTTTAATAAACAGCTGTTGGCGCACTAAATAGCCAAGTAGAGAGACAGCATGCAGGCAGGATGGAATGACTGGTGGAGTACTGTGAGTTAGAATAGCCCTTTTCACAGTTAACTGAAATATTTGCATAACAATACAGTTAAACATAGAAGCGAGGCAATTTCGGCACAAGCTGCAAAAACATCGTGATTTTCTTGAGTTCCTTGGACTATGTTTAGCATAAAAATAGTTTTAAAACGGAGAAGAACTAAATATGTTTGTATACAACTATTTTGGTTGAAGTTTGCCATAAAGATCATAAAACGATCTCGCTGTTGCTTATGCGAATCTACTCTTTATAAATATAGAAAATTTGTTTTACAATTTTTTCTAAAAGCAAACTTAAACTTCAAGAATTGTAGTTCTTCTATATTTTAAAACTGTTTTTATATTAAAAGGGTTTAAGAAGCTCAAGAAAAACACGATGTTTGGCAGCTAATGTGCCCAAATTGCCTTGCTTCTATGTTCAAGTGTATTGTTATGAAAATATCGCAAGTTAACCGTGAAAAGGGCTATTGAACTGCAATATTAAGCCAACTATTTTATACTTTTAAGTTATTAAAATATTGTTTGTCTTTTTCTCTAAAATGTATTGAAAACTCTCAGACAAGCATTAACTACAAGTAACATACTAAATGATGTAATTATCTTTCATGCAATTAACAGCCAACAGGGGCACGCCGAGCATTTCCATGCTGGGATGAGCCAGCCCTTCGTGCCACATTTGACATCACTTTGGTTGTTCCAAGGACAGAGTAGCCTTATCAAACATGGTAATGTCTCAGAGCACAGATCATAATAATACTTCTCTCTGTGTTGTGGAGGTACAACCGGTCTAACAAAAGATACCAAGGTTTTTGATTTTTTTTTTTATATGAAAAGTTGAAAAGAAAAGTTAACCTTTTTTACTCCTGCCAATTCCTACCGACTTAAATGTGCTTGGAAAAAAACCCCAGATCACCTCATTGCGGGTTATGCTGGCATAAATTACACATATACAGACTCTCTAAAGTACTTGTCATTACAAAATATTTTTAACAAGACTGTTTTGGAAATGGATACAACAAAATATAAGAAACTGAGAAAACTTGCTAGTTCAAACTTACAGTAAACTCGAGAAACTCCCAATAATTTATTGTTGAAAGTACCCAAGACATGTAGACCATGTACTAGACATATATAGAGGGAAATAAATAAATTATTACTATTAAAACTTTTTTTGAATTTTAGCCATTTATTTTTTACTTTTGGGTGGCCGGCAGCTACCTGTTTTCATACTGACCTGAGGATTCACCAGAGGTGTTTTACCCCTGGGGGGACTCCCATATGAAAAGGACAGGGATGCTTGTCGGAAATTTTGAATTAAACCCCTAACGGAGACCAATCTGGGTGTGGCTCAAGCTTTATTTGACCCCTAAAAGATAACATTCTAAAAAAGACATACATTCAAACAAGAGTTATAGTCAGTGACTTCAATTAAGTTGCAATAGATCATCACACAGTATGACAGTGTTTTTTATTTTATTTCTTTGCGTGCAACCCTAAATGATACCTTGATGGCTAAAAATAATAGACCAAAATCCGTAATTTACACCCTAAACAAGACGACGAGCATCTCCATCACTTTCATATGGGAGCCCCCCAGGGGGTTTACAGTAACTCAGGCTACTTTTCACGAATTCGCTGCCTTAACTTTCTATGAAATTGAATTGAATAATTTAACTGCCTCTAGGTTCTAATAATTAAAAGGAACCTACAAATTGTACTTCACAATTTTTATTTTTAGAATGTGACAGAAGAGAGGATCACAATGATGACACTTCCCTTAAAGTAGTGAAGTATGCCACGTCACCTGTCATGTCTACGTATCTGGTCGCATTTGTTGTTGGGGAGTTTGACTTTGTTGAAGGAAAGGATGCTGATGGTGTAACTATCAGAGTTTACACTCCAAAGGGAAAAGCTATCCAGGGACAGTTTGCTTTAGAGGTCAGTCTTTGGTTTCCATGGCAACTACAATCATCGTGGTCTCTGTCTCACCTCCCCATTCCCCTTCCCACCCCCAATGCAATTTTGACTTTTGATTCCGTTCAATCTTGCGACCATATTTCAACACTGTTTGGGGGTCAGGGGGGTTCGAAAAATTGAATACTGACTTCTCCCGTCAAAACAGCATTGCCACTGAATGATAAATTTTGTTTAAGTGTCCCAAGGATTTTTGACGACGATTGTAGATTGATGTACATTGTAACTCACTTGACAAAATGACTACTAAATAAAATTATGAATACATTATCTTGCATTATTTTGTGCTCAACTGAGTGAATTTTGGATAATTAAATAATAATTATTCTAATTACATTTTAATTATGGACATAATATATATACTAGGTTGCCAAGAAGTGCCTCCCCTTTTATAAAGAGTATTTTGGTATTGGTTACCTGTTGCCAAAGCTGGACCTTATTGCTATACAAGACTTTGTTATAGGTAAGGCTAGTGTAAAATGTAAAGTTACAATCATGTTACAGTGGAGAGTGCCCTACCGTTGGCACTCGACAAAGTTTTTGTCTTCATTAAATTTTGACAACTTTTTGACAACTTTCTGATGACTTTCATTTCAATCAAAATGCAATAACTATGAGAGGCAGAGACTTCAAGCTCCACATTCGTGTTTTGACAATTGACATCTCCACCTCCCACAAAACTTGCAATTAGTTGATTTCCTATTATATATATGGAAGCCATCAGAAAGTTTTCAAAAGATGTCAAAAAGTAATGAAAACAATTGTGTAGTGGCAATGGTGGGGCACTTTTCACTGAAATTATGTACCAGTCAAAGTAAACTCCGACCCCCCAACCCCAGGACATAGGTGGGGATTGGTTCTGAATAGCTGACAAAAACTGACAAATGCGGAATTTTGTAGAAAATAGTAGGAAACGCCCCATCCCTGGGGCAACTAGAAATATTGCATTACGAAGGATGGTTTTGCAAACCACCAAACCATCAATGGGTGACTGCAAAACAGTCTGTATTCTAGCGCAAGTGTGGTGGTCACATGGTATTCACTTGGTGGTCACTTGGTGGTCACTTGGTGTTCACTTGGTAGTCACTTGGTGATCCCTTGGTGCTCACTTCGTAGTCACTTGGTAGTCACTTGGTAGTCACTTGGTAGTCATTTGGTGGTCACTTGGTGGTCACTTGGTGGTCACTTGGTGGTCACTTGGTAGTCATTTGGTAGTCACTTGGTAGTCACTTGGTAGTCACTTGGTGGTCACTTGGTGGTCACTTGGTGGTCACTTGGTGGTCACTTGGTGATCCCTTTGTGGTCACGTGGTAGTCACTTGGTAGTCATTTGGTAGTCACTTAGTGGTCACTTGGTAGTCACTTGGTGGTCATTTGGTGGTCACTTTGTAGTCACTTGGTAGTCATTTGGAACAAGCATGAAAATTACACTGGGTTTATGGAGAAACATCTCTGGACTCTCGAGTCACTTTTCAATATCTTGAGAGGGAAAAGAGACTGTTTTGCAGTCTATTAGGAAATTTACTTGTTTTCTTCATTGTGGTACAATGAAGAGTGACTGCAAACATTGTGGTACAATGAAGAACAGTCCAAAAAAAGATCGCAAAGAGGATAGGTTTACACACAAGATGTCAGGAGACTAGCGAACTACAGTCGATCTCTAAAGCCTGGTTATCACCCTCACATCCCCAAATAATTTATCCCCATCCCAGCTTCACGAAGACCTATGAGTCACGTATTACTGGTAACTATGCATTAATTTAATCACAGGAGCTATGGAGAACTGGGGCCTGGTAACCTACAGGTATGTTCACTGTATGTGTTTAAAAATGACTGAGGTAATTTCACATGTGACTCATACTAGGCTGTGTACGTTACACAGTCAGGGTAAAATTGGTAGTAACATTTGTAACTTGGTAGTAACAGTGATGTAACTTTCACAAACGTGAAACAGTTGGAAAATAAAATAAAATAAATGGGAATTTCAGTGGAAATCTACATAGTGTCTCTTCCCTTCCACTGTTTCCAGATCTAATTGTTTCATTGACTAACATACAGGAGGCCATTAAAACAATATGGAGATAAAAGCTTACTAGTCTTACCCAATTCTACCAAGCTTAACATTACCTCCATTTCTTTCCTGTCGAATTCTTTCACTCCCAGAGTCAAACCTTGAGTCAATAAATGTGGTTGTACCTTTTGAGTCTGTGGATGAAACCCTAGTGTTCGACCATTCAAATGAAAGCTATTGAGCGTTACTTTCAAGTGGTGCTGTTTGTTTTTGACAATTTTGCAAAATGAAATTCAGTATTTTTTCCTCAGTTTTGAATTTGGCAGTCTTGGGAGTGAAAGGGTATATATTGATACATTATTTTTTTCTTCCATTTCAGTTTACTTATTAAGAAATATTTTCATTATTATAATAATTATTATATCTTCATCTGTTTTAATTTCTAATTTTTAGGGAGACATGCTTATTGATAGATCCAAAAGATTCTTCTTCTGCAGCGAAACAGTATGTGGCTTTGGTTGTTGGTGAGTGCAAAACTACTGGCTTTTAAAGGAGCTACATCACGGATGATCACATCTTGAAAAAATTGGCATTTTTTTCAAGTGCACCATTTGAAATCCGTCTTAATCTTCTCCATGCATCCTCAGCCATCCTCGTTCAGGTTCAAATAAATGCCGGGTCTATTAAAGGCCGATCGAGTTTTAAATAAATGCCCCCAGTGTAAATATGGTACTGTAATTTGAACATTAAAGCCCTTTATTTCTACTTTTGCATCATTTAATATAATTTGAGATTATTGTTTGTTTGTTGTTATGTTTAGGTCATGAACTTGCTCATATGTGGTTTGGAAATTTGGTAATTATATAATTACCGTAAAAGCTCTATTAAGTTATCAATTATTATTATTATTAAGCCCCAAGGGGGCTTATTTCATTTCAGGCCTCAGGGGGGGGGGGGGGGGGGGACTTATTATAGAGGGGGGCTTAATAGAGAGGGGGGGGGGCTTATTTAAAATCATAAATTTTCGAAAAATTCACATAATATTTAATTTTTCAAACCTTACTATTACACCACTAACTAAAACAGAACAAGAAATGGGTCATGTATCACCATCATGCAATGTCATTTATACCCTAACTCAATGATAGTTCTGGAAATTAAAGACCATGTTTCAATACAAAGTGACTGAAATGCCAGAAAATATAATTTGCTGAAAAGTCATTTATATCAGCCTGATGGAAAGGGGTGGGGCTTAATAGAGAGGGGGGCTTATTACAAAATCTGACTTCCAAAGGGGGGGGGGGGCTTAATAGAGAGGGGGGCTAATAGAGCTTTTACTCTTGCGGTATTCAATTTATAATAAGCTAGCAAAGTTTTGGGGCTGTCAATTGTGGAGAAAACAGCTAGAAATGGCTAGAAACCCTAGTAGTATGCTGGATCTATGCCACTTATGAACCTATAAATGACCTATAGCTTGCCATGAGTCTCCTGTAGCATCTGACCAGTAGTAGTATGCGGAAGGTCATGGGTTTGACTCCTGTTGGGGACTCAGATCTTTTTCTTTGCCTCATGCTTGTGACAAACTGAATACAGTTACTTATTACGATATATATCTAAAATATAGTTGTAACCATTAGCCAGCTATACCTTGTCTAACCTTCTTTTTGAATCTTTGTTTTTCCAGGTGACAGTGGTAAGTTGGCAAGATTGGGTAATATTCTTCCATTTAATATATACTTTTCAATTTCTGCAGTAACATCCCTTTATTTTTTATTATTATTTTTTTTTTCGTGTTCACATAATTTATTTCACATAATTCCAAATACAACATAAAATACAGCAATAAATACTATTCTATTGACTATACACTTGATACTAGTAACAATACAATAATAATACAGTACAAAAAAAAAACTAATCAAGAAAAAAAAGAAAAGGAAGGTGCACAAGCTAGAAGGCTGTTTTTAGATAAATATGTACATTTCAGACTATAAAAAGAATTCTTCTAGATTTGGTTTCTTTCTTTTGGTAACATCCCTTTATAATATGCAGTGGCAGTGCCATGCTAACAAGAGGGCGGGGGACTAAAGATGTGACTCTATTTTATATGGTCAATGAAAATTGTTTTCTTTAAAATAAATTAATTTTAAAAGCAAATTTAAAATGTAAATAGGCCATTTGCCTCTCTTTCAAACGAGTCTTTGTGACACAAAACCATTCATCATTTTGAAAAGGAGATAAAAGAGCACGTCAACTCAGAAATGGCCTTTTGGCTACGTTTCATTATTTTGATCAGTCTTATAATGATCATCAAAGTGAAACTTGTTTTCTGGTCAGAGGAAAGTTAAAAGTCTGGGAAAGTCAGGCATTTTTTTTATTTGATTCACGAGTGGATACAGTATATACAAAATGGTGTGTTGTATTTGAGAAATCCAGAAGCAATTCAATTCACACATAATGTGGTAACTGTAGTTCAAGTTCAGTCGATTTTCCACCAATTCCATATAACAAGCTTTTGTGGTTATGAGAATGTTGCATTACATTGTACCACAATGAACAAAGCAACGGAAAAGAAAGAAATATAAGGAAAGTCCAACTAAGAAGGTGGGTGGGGTGGTTGGATAGAGAGAGAGAGAAAGAGTGGTAATTTGAGAGGGTGCAAAAAAGAAGGTGCAAAAAAGAGGGTGCAAAAAAGAGGGTGCAAAAAGAGGGTGCAAAAAGAGGGTGTAAAAAAGAAGGTGCAAAAAAGAAGGTGCAAAAAAGAAGGTGCAAAAAAGAGGGTGCAAAAAGAGGGTGCAAAAAGAGGGTGCAAAAAAGAAGGTGCAAAAAAGAGGGTGCAAAAAAGAGGGTGCAAAAAGAGGGTGCAAAAAAGAGAGTGCAATCTCGTTCCCTGAGTCCTCATTACCCTTATCCAGCAGCAGGAACAGGCAACAAGGACCTCTGGGATAAAGCGTTGTGCCATGACAGCTAGGATTCTTGCACTTCCGGTTCTACTGCGCATGTGTTCGACTCTATGTTTCAAAGGAACTCACGCTAGATTCTTGGACTTCCGGTTTTACTGCGCATGTCAGGTGGAACGCTTTATCCCAGAGGTCCTTGTTGCCCGTTCCTGCCATTGGATATTAGGGCAACGAGGATAATTGGGTTCCACTGTAGTGGACGTTGTGAGTCTGTTTGCTTTAAATTCAGGAATGGTGGACGCACTTATGGCTGAAGGAAGGTTTTGCTTCGTGGATTGAGTATCTCCTGGTAGATCATTGTTTCCCAGAGTTTGATGTGTGGACGCAGTTTGTAAGCACTGATTTTGCCAGTGCCTTGAAACTTGATGCCTTACATAACAGGTATTTGTTTTCCACTCAATAAATTTCAAGAATACCACAATCTCTTACTAGTAAGATATTTTAAATCCCATTAATATCCAACAATATTTTGAGGGAGGGTGGGGTGACCCAGGTCTTGAAAATAAATAATGTATGACCCTCTCCCCTAATTATTGACTTGTTGAATTGCAAAACTATTTGAGCAGAAATTTAAAAATATATATTTGAATCTAAAGCAGGTAATGTCTATAATACCACACAAGTGAATAGTGGTTTTTGCGTGCTCTGATTGGCTACTCAAACTCCGGATATCCTTTGTGATTCAGCTCCGAGGAAAAACAAAACGACTTCCCACAAGTTTTTGCCCAATTTGTCACAAAATAAAATAACTGTTTGGAGCTGCAGCTATTCACTTGTGTGGTATATACTAAAACAATATTATTTATTATTATTATTATTATTATTATTCACCTCAGTGTCAGTGAAAAATAGTGTATATTTACCTCCATTTCAGTGAATAATATTATTGTTAAATATTATAATATACTGAAATTATTATCACGTAAAGGTAAGCAAGTTACTAACGATTGCAAAAATAATTGATAAAATATGTGACTAGGTGTTGTAAATATAATTGAGAAAATAAGTTGATTGCTATGTTAGCTACGAAAAACTCTGATTATAACTACAATGTTCTCAATAATTTTTCAATCTATCTTTCCCACTTATGACCACCTGCCATGCTCAAGTCATCCGATAGAGGTAATTAAAAATGTTTACATTTCATTTATAAGTTATATTGTTCTTAGCTTACAGAGTAAATACAAATTAAACAAGAATTTGAGGTATTAGTTTCGATTGAGAAGATATATCAAACACTCGAGACAGTGTTTCATCACATTTCCAAACACCTCGAGTTTTGTCAAAAATACTTCGCTACACGTCGTATTTTCAACTCTCTTCTCGGTGTTTGAAAATCGGATGAAACGCTTTCTCCTGTTTGAGATACAGTTGAACCCCGCTAATAGACCATTTTACAGTTCTGTGAAATGTAACCAAGCCTCTGTATGAAAGCGAGGTTAGGAGTGACCATGAGATGATAGAGATCAGAAACTAGTTTACATAATAACAGAAAAATTTACATTTGAAAAGAAGGAAGGTTTGTATCACAACAAAGTCACCTCCAGCCTCACTTCTGTTCAAAGGCCTGGATTCTAAGCACACAACTGTAAAATGGCCATTCGAACTATTTTCCGTTTCCCAATATTAACCAATATAAATAACTTTGTTGTAGGTTCCAGTTCTCAGTGTTTGAAAATCGGATGAAACACTTTCTCCTGTTTGAGATATTACTTATTAACCAATGCAAATACCTTTGTTGTAGGTTCCAGTTGGTCACCCTGGGGAGATAGATGAGATTTTTGATGCGATATCCTACAACAAGGGCGCGTCAATTATCAGAATGTTACATCAGTATGTAGGAGATCAAGTAAGTGTTTATTAGATGTTTTATAAAACCTTTCATTTCAAGAGACGGAGTGACCACAATAGGCCGATTTCGATATATTAAAATTCTAACTTGGCTCCGAGGCTTAGGGGAATAAGACAAAAGAATTCGAAAAGGTTGAGGATGAATAAATAATTTATTTTGTTTTATCCCTTAGCCTCGGAGCCAAGTTAGAATTTTAATATATCGAAATTGGTCTATTGCTGGTTTGTAACATTCACATGACAAAGACCCTGGCGGCCATGTTGAATGACAAATAATAAAACCTATTAATTTATAGAAATCGTTTGTTAGTGGTCACCAACATGGCGGCGATGACTTTAGTTTCAACCAAAAATGTATATTACATTGTCAATTAGAGAAGTGACGAGAATATAGTCGGGAGAATAAGTACCAGTTGATGACGAAATCCTTTTCGTGAAAGCATTAAGGGCTAACGCTCGAAACGTCAGCTTTCCAAATTCGCTACGGAGGTTAACTAACCTTTATCGACTTCAAGTCGATAATCATCTAAGTTATAAAAAGTTTTGTCAATGCATAAACTGTAAGTAAGAATAAGATATCAAAGGAAAAAAGTTGCTCTTATTATTTTGTAAATTGTTGTTTCTGTATTTTAAGGACTTTAAGAAAGGCCTCAATCATTATCTGAAAAGATTTGAATACAGCGCCGCCTCAACAGGTTAGTTAACAGCTCTTAACAGAAATCCTTTTTGTAGTGTTAGCAAAGAACACACTCTATCATTCGCTCGATTTCTAAAATTACATTGCTAGATAGAGCGGCTTTCAATTGCGTGTTGAATGTAATCCGGAATTGCTTTGGTTTTGCTTTAGTACGCTCTGTGATTGCGCCACCTTCTCAACCAATCAGATGTAAAACCAATCACAGCTTGGTCACGCGTTTTCCCGCGCTCGGCGCCGGTTATGTGTTAACCTCGTCCCAGGGTCTCTCTTCTTCCCGCCAAACGCGATTGAAAAATCGCGTTTGGCGGGAAGAAGAGAGACCCTGGGAACGAGGTTGGTTATGTGTATGTGCTTCGAGTTCTCATTGGTTCATTGTGTTGTTTACGTTGATGTGATTGGCCATTGTAAAATTTGTTTTGGTTTTGGTTTTACGACATTCAATTGAAAACCGCTCTAAGGCGTAAATTAACAGTGATAACAGTGTAGATTTTTTTAAAGGAAACTTCTTTTTAAAGTGCCAAATCAGACCCTCATAAAAGGAGGCTCATTTCCGCGTCTACTTAGGCCTACTTAGGAGCTAACATTAATTATAAAATGGTGATAAAATAAACCTCCTTAGAAAAAACCATAAAAAATTGAGCCGTATCTCGGTCAAAACTGTGGCTCCAGTTTTGGAATTGAACAGTACTGTTCGATGTACTGTGCATGCGTCGTCGGAATATCGTTAAGTCATTCTTACTTAAAGGCCGATTTGAGGCCGATTTAAAGGCCGATTTGAGGCCGATAGAAAGGCCGATAGAAAGGCCGATTTAAAGGCCGATAGAAAGGCCGATTTGAGGCCGATCTAAAGGCCGATTTGAGGCCGATTTAAAGGCCGATGTAAAGGCCGATTTGAGGCCGATTTGAGGCCGATCTAATGGTCGATTTGATGCCGATTTAAAGGCCGATTTAAAGGCCGATTTGAGGCCGATTTGAGGCCGATTTAAAGGCCGATTTAAAGGCTGATCTAAAGGCCGATTTGAGGGCGATTTAAAGGCCGATTTGAGGCCGATTTAAAGGCCGATTTGAGGCCGATTTAGAGGCCGATTTAAAGGCCGATTGGAGGCCGATTTGGGGCTGATTTGAAGGCCGATTTGAGGCCGATTTGATTCCTGGATCGAATCATATATGAACTACGGATAGAGAGTGTATAGTGAAGAATTTATTCTCTCAGTTGTGTTTTGTTTCGGTTTTCAGTTTGAGTTTGAGTTGTTTTTCTTTTTCAAGTTGACCTATGGGATAGTCTGTCTAATGCTTTGTTACATAATTATCATAATTTATTTCAGAGGACTTATGGGACAGTCTTTCTCATGCCAGTTCCAAACCTGTGGCTGACGTCATGGAAACATGGACAAAACAAATGGGATTTCCAGTGCTGTCTGTCACAGCAGAACAGAAGGGAGAAGACTCTTTTGAGCTGACTATATCTCAGAGAAAGTTCTCGGCAGATGGCGCAACAGGAGGTAAAAAAACGTCAGGACAACATGCACTGTGCACTCTCTTAAGCGGACAGCTCTACTTACATCCGCCTCTTCAAAACCCCGTTTGAATTCTAGCTCATACAAACTCTGTATTTACACATTCCCGTAAGCGGCCAGCTCCAGTTGCGGACACTTTTTCTGCTTCCCGAGGGTGTCCGCTTACGGGAGCTTCTACTGTAATGAACTTTCAGGACAACATGCACTGTGCAGTCGAGGGAACAATACCAGTTGATGGCGAATTCCAGTCTCCGAGAACTGTCTGAGCCCGCGACGCCGAGGACATCCTCAATTAAGAAATGAATTTATACTTAAGAATCTCGCGATTGGTTTTGTCTATCGGCGACAGAACTATCCTCAGCTGAAGATAATAATTATTGTCAAGACAGCGTTCAATTCCGAATAGAAATATGAAAGTCGCTGTCGTTGTTCACGTTCTCCAAAATTCGCAGAATTTGATCATTTCACGTTGGTTTTTGCAGAGGACGGCTAAGAAATGTACCAAGGGTATAACGCACGTGGTGTACTTTCATGTGATACTGTTTATTATGCTGTACAAGGTGGTTCTGACTTTTTAGTCTGTGGATGAAACCCTAGTGTGTGACCATTCAAATGAAAGCTATCGAGCAGCCCTTTCATGTGGTGCTGTTTGTTTTTGACACTTTTTCAAAGTGAAATTCCAGATTTTTTTCTTCAGTTTTGAACTTAGCACTCTTGGGAGTGAAAGGGTTAAGTTCCCTTCCCAATATTTCACCCTTGAGACATGAAGGATTGAGCTGTGTCCAAAGCAGTGTTAACTTTGTTGCATTATTCTTTTTGTGGAAGATTCTTCTCAATGGAAGGTACCGATAGCTGTGTGCACCAGTGTCAGTCCTACTGAGTCTGCAGTTGAAACATTGTTAGAAAAGGACACTTGTACCGTACTGGTCAGTGGAGTGGAGAAAGGCCAGTGGATGAAGGTATATGAAAATCATGCTTTGGCCAAACTTACTCCAAATTCGCCACTTTATAAACGAGAAGCAATCTGGGGAGTTGCTTGTGGGACTGTTACTGGAGACAAAATGGTGGCCAGCTTGACCACGTGTCCCCAGTAACGGTCCCACAAGCAACTGCGAGATGTGACTCGCCCCAGACTGCTTCTCGTTTCTAAAGTGGCGAATTAGGCTATTGTTTCATTTAAACTAAACCTGCTTATGGCTTCAATCAATCAATCAAAAACTTTATTATTAATGTGTCATAAGTGTTTTAGCTGACCTAAAATTATATAATTTTAGCTTGACGGTTAGGGCCTTGGACTCTGTAGAGGCCCAGGTTTGCGTGAGTGCTGACCGGGGTCACTGTGTTGTGTTCTTGGGCAAGACACTTTACTCTCACAGTGCTTCTCTCCACCCAGGTCCCAGTTGTTCAAAGGGTTAAGATAATGCTATCCACCGGGTAAATCGCTATCCAGTCGATAAGTGTTAACAAAACAAACTACGCTATCCGTTGGATAGTAATTTATCCGGTGAATAGCGTTATCCATCCTTTGAACAACTGGGCCCTGAAGTATAAATTAGAACATCAAGTAGATCAAGGCCATTAATTTACGCTTCATGATACTCTCTCCTCCGCAGAGGCTTCCTTGGGGGAGGGGGAGAACAAAAAGAAAGGGGAAAACGAGCGCGCGCGGGGGACGATGCTTGCTTTTTCTCTCTCTCCAGCCCCCGCGCGCTTTATATTTCACTCTCCCCAATCTTCCCTATTCCCTATTATCCCAAGAAGCCTCTGCGGAGGAGAGAGCTTCATGATATATCTTTTTGCAGTTAAATCCAGGTCAAGTTGGTTTCTATCGAGTGCAGTATTCACCCGCCATGTTGGAACTTCTTCTACCAGCCATCAATGACAACAGTCTTCCTCCAAGAGACAGACTGGGACTGCAGAGTGATCTGTTTGCTCTGGTATGTACTGGGAACCAACCTCCTGTTATCATTTGAGAATAATATGACGTTATGGTTGTGTGATCTCTTTGCCCACGGATGGCGCATCTTGAAAAAATTGGCCAATTTTTTCAAGTTCGCCGTTCGCAATCCGTCTTAATCTTCTCCATCCTCAACCATCCTTGTTCCTGTTTGGTTTATTATCACCGCTTTGGTGTTTTTCTACCTTAGTAAACTAGTATTTCGAGGCTTTCTTCAATTTGAAAGCGATTTTGCACTTCGCAAAATTGGCTCAAAATATCGCGACATAGCTTGAGAATTCCTAAATGATATGACGTTATGGATGTGTGATCTGTTTGCTCTGGTTTGCACAGAGATCCCACCTCTAGCCAGCTATCATTCTAGTTTAGCTTCAGCTGTAGGATACGTTTAGGATACCGAAGCTTCTTGGAAACAACCCGTAAGTCCTCACACGTACGCACACACTGCGGACCTATTTTTCCCTGGGCTATGCCATTCTACCCATAGTTAATAGAGGGAAATGATTACGAAGCCCGGCATACTTCAAAGGAGCAAACAAAGAGGCCAAGATTTATGTTGGAAGGTCCATGACCGTGCACATCTTTTGTTTTGCGCTCATACACTATGCATGAATTACGTAATCGCAACGTTTCTATTGGTTAGTTGCTTGAACACACGTAACCACCTATTGTATTTTGTCAGGTTTTGTGCACGGTCAACCCCCAAAATAGCGAACAAAAACATATAACAAGACCTTTGCTGGGCTTCATAACCATTTCCCTCTATTAACTATGTTCTACCGTAGTTAGTTGACTTGTGCAACCCTTTTGTATCATACCATTTTTATTTCCATCTTTTAGGCACAAGCAGGCCTCACTTCCACTACAGAATTTCTTAAATTAGTCGAACAGTTCACAAACGAGACCAACTACACAGTCTGGAACGATTTGACAGCTAACCTGAGCAACCTGGCCAAAATACTGCAGAACACTGGGTTCTACTCAAGTTTTCAGGCTTTTTGTGTGAAGCTTTATGAACCAATCGCCCGAAAAGTTGGATGGGATCCTAAAGATGGCGAAGGTAACTACGCAACTAGAATTTGACTCTGTACATTCATTCAATCCAGTCCTGTGTCCGTACAGTCAAACTCCATTAATACGAACCGCGTACGGGTCACAGAAAGCGTCTGTATTAACCTTACCTTACCTTACCTCACCTCACCTCACCTCACCTCACCTCACCTCACCTCACCTCACCTCACCTCACCTCACCTCACCTCACCTCACCTCACCTCACCTCACCTCACCTCACCTCACCTCACCTCACCTCACCTCACCTCACCTCACCTCACCTCACCTCACCTCACCTCACCTCACCTCACCTCACCTCACCTCACCTCACCTCACCTCACCTCACCTCACCTCACCTCACCTCACCTCACCTCACCTCACCTCACCTCACCTCACCTCACCTCACCTCACCTCACCTTACCTTACCTTACCTTACCTGCAGTGGTAAACTAAAATACGAGTCGATAAAGTAGGTGGGTAACAATTATTACATTATCTATGCATACTCGGCGTACAAAACTTAACTTTTCAGTAAATGTCTTAACTTTCGGCTTTGAAGTGGAGGACTTTGCAATTTTAAGACATTTGGCAGCGGGGTTTTGGCGGGAACTGCGTTTGACCGCTGTGGACATTAGGCCACGTCATCTCCCACAAATGTAACTGTAATCACCTTATATATATTTCTCGTAGGTCATTTGGACGCGCTCTTAAGAGGCCTGGTTTTTGGTTGTATGGGACGCTGCGGTGATCATGCAACAATGACCGAGGCGCGTACTAGATTTGACGCTCACTGTAGAGGTGAATCCACCATTCCTGCAGACCTAAGGTCAGCAGTGTACAGCACAGTTCTTAAGCATGGTGATGGCGGTACCTTAGACTCCACGATGAAGCTGTTTAGAGAAGCTGATTTACATGAGGAGAAAGTACGATTGATGAGATGTATGGGAGCTGTATCACAACCTGAACTTATCAACAAAGTCTTGGAATTCTCAATGTCGGTGAGTCTGCAGCTTCTGATAATTTATATAGAAATTGTTAATACAAACTTCCTTGGATGGTTTGGTTTGCGAATGCGAGGAGAGTTTATAATAACGAATTTCAGGCCATTCAAGTTTCTTATCATTAAAGGAGCTATGCCACAATATTTTAAGTCATTTTTGCAAAGTGCAAAATCACCTTCAAATCAGAAGAAAGCCTCAAAATAATAGATTTCTAAGGGACTGGTCAAAAAGTATAGAGGGGGGTGGGCCGGAGCAGAGAGGGGGTGGGTCATCAGTTTTTGAGCCCTTAGTAAGGGGTGGGTCGTTCAATTTTCAGCTACCCATGGGGGGTGGGTCATCCTATAACAGGAATAGGCACACACTTGATTCTGCTGGAGCAGTTGGCCACACATTTAAAGCGGGGCAGCTTTACCGATCTGCAATCTATTTTTGTACATAAAACACATCTAGCCGAAATTATTATTATAAAAAACCCTCTCAAACCTCTTTTGTGTCTTTTTTATATAACACGTAATTTTATATAATATATGAATGTTTTTTTTTTGCATTTCATTGCTGTATTGTTCCATCTACAAGACTACAAGTAAAAGGCAACTAAAATGAATCTTGGATTATCACCGAGAACTGTACATGGCTTGTATATATTTTTCATCTTGTGTTTTTCATTTCATAAATTGCTGATAAAATTATTTCTATATTGTTCCATAAACTCGGCCTGCTCAACCGTCATCGCCTCCTCTTGCTCTTCAACTTCATGATCCTTCATCAATGCTCTCTTCATCGCCTCTGTCTTCATCGCCGCTATTTTCATCGCCTCTCTCTTTATCACCGCTCTCTTCATTGCCGCTCTCTTCGTCGCTGCTCTCTTCATCTTCAGGACTGTCATCTTCCTCGCTTTCACTGGCCTCGGCTACTGCCTTTTTGACGACTGGCTTCAGGTTTTGAAGAAACGTGCTTCAATGTTTTAAATCCGTGAGCCCCGAAATTAAACATCACATATTTTACCCAGGATTTTAGTCATATCCTGCACGTATTTTTGTGGGTGTTTAGTTGTTCACACCCTTACGGGAACGTGATCTGTAATGTATAAAATAAGTTCCCCATGTAATCTTGTTCAAACTCCCTGATGAAGTCTGTACTTATCATGATCAGACGAAACCAGTCGGAGAAATAAACCTTGAGTCAACAAGATTTCGTTGCTGTGTGCTGCTCACTAGTACTTTGTTAAAAATGTTTTTAAAAAATTGTTAAAAATTAAAAAATTAAAAAAAAATTGAAAAACAATTGTTAAATTTTTTTTTTTAAATGTTTCAAAAATTAAAAAAAGATCACCACCACAAGTTCATACGCAAATGTGGTTTCATTGGATTATGCAACCAAAAATTTCATGTTTTATAAGGGGTGGGTCATGTAATTTTCAACCGTCATTTAGGGGTGGGTCACTCAGTTTTGTGCCAAAAGGAAGGGGTGGGCCATGTGTTTTTTATCCACCACATTTCCAAATGCTCCGGCCCCCCCCCCCCCCCCCCTATACTTTTTTACCAGTCCCTAAGGTAGAAAAACACTAAAGAGGTGATAATAAACCAAACAGGAACAAGGATGGTTGAGGATGGAGAAGATTAAGACGGATTGCGAACGGCGAACTTGAAAAAATTGGCCAATTTTTCAAGATGCTTCATCCGTGACGTAGCTCCTTTAACTTCCGACAGCAGTTGTTTGGTTTTTATGTTGTATATTGCGTGACACAATATCATCGTATGGGTAGTTTTAATTTTAATTTCGATTCCTTTTTCAGTTTTTTTTTAAAGTTAGTTTTTGGTTTGTTTTGTGATTTTTCAGAGCGAGGTTAGATCCCAGGATACTGTCTTCGTTATCGCAGGCGTGACCGGCAGGTAACACATTGGTCATGGTCTAGTTACAAATCAGAAAGTTCTGGGGAAGTGATTTACACATTATTTTTCTCTGGGTGGCGAGCTGGCCTAATGCTTAGCGCATTGGACTCCGGAGAGTGGACTGTGCTCGAGCGCTGGCCAGCGTCATTGTGTTGTGTTCTTGGGCAAGACACTTTACTCTCAGAAGTGCCTCTCTACACCAAGGCTCTCCACCAAGGAGTTTAAATGAGTACCGGTGACAAAATGCTGGGGGGTAACCTGCAATGGACTAGCATCCCATCCAGGGGGAGTAGCAATACTACTAGTTGCTAAAAACGCAGCGGAAACCGTACATATCGTGACATATATCCTTTAACCCTTTCACTCCCAGAGTAAAACTTTGAGTCGATAAATGTGGTTGTACTTTTGAGTCTGTGGATGAAACCCTAGTGTGTGACCATTCAAATGAAAGCTATTGAGCAGTACTTTCATGTGGTGCTGTTTGTTTTTGACAATTTTGCAAAATGAAATTCACGATTTTTTCCTCAATTTTGAACTTAGCACTCTCGGGAGTGAAAGGGTTAAGCTCTGGTGGCGTGGGCCACTTTGGCCGAGTACAGACTTTCTCCTACTCGCAACAGTTTGTTGAAGTTGGCCAGCTTCTCTCTTATGTGCACGCGTAAAGGACTAATCTACTAGACATTAATTTGAATTTCTAATGTGTGTTATTATCTGTTTTAGTTTAATGGGGCGTGAACTCGCCTGGCAGTTTCTCCAGGACAACTGGGATGAGCTCCATAATCGCTATGCTGGAGGACTGTTATTCTCCCGTCTTGTTAAGGTAACTTAGGGAAACACCAGAATAGTCCGTAGACTGCAGATGAGTGACAATTCAGTGGTCGAAAGAAACCCCAGGGGAAAGGAAATAAGGGGCAAAACAAACCATACATAGTTAACGGGTTGTGCGGGGGGGGGGGGGGGGGGGGGGGGGGGGTAACTTTTACTCCCCGTTTCCACTCTCCTTTTTGGCGTCTGCCGGCAATTTTCCCTGCAATGTTTCTCCCACTTCCTAACATCTGACAAATGCTGCCGGTTTCCCGGCCCCCTCCCACTGTCACATGGACTTCCAAAGATGCCAAAGTTGACCCGAAGATTTCCGACGATTTCCGAAGATGACTCGAACCCTTCCGAAGATTGCCGAAGATGACCCGAATATTTCCGAGATTACCGAAAATCACCCGAGGTTCTCCGAAAAGTTTTGAACTGATTGGAAGGTCAGTGAATATTTCCGATAGTCTCCCGAAGATTGCCGAAGACTACCCGATGTCATTATCACACTAATTTTACGTTTTTCCTTGTTTCCAGGCGACAACAGATTCGTTTGCAACTGAAAAGAGCCTTAAGGAAATACAGGTAACAACGTCATGAAAATATAATTTCTCCTTGCAATATCTATACATTTTCAAACAGACAGGTGATAAGAATAAAGAAAATTATCAACAAGGAGAATATTGTCTTTATATACCACTAAATTCTCACTACTAACATTGAGAGAAATGTATAAAATCAGCAAGGAGAATTAATATTTCTAGCTTAGGACGGTGGACAGGGTTAATTCACGGGCCCATTACTTAGGAGAAGCCATCTATTTTTATCAAATTGTGATCATATAACGAGCGCTCTGATTGATCATATAAGTAGTCGGTTTGTACGAGGCTTTGCACGAGGGAATGCTTCTCTTATGTCATTCTCTCTTGAAGAGGCAAATTTTTTTACCAAAATAATGCGACATAGCTCAGTCCTTTAAATGAGCTACGGCGTCACGGATGGCGCATCTTGAAAAAATTGGCCAATTTTTCAAGTTCGCCGTTCGCAATCCGTCTTAATCTTCTCCATCCTCAACCATCCTTGTTCCTGTTTGGTTTATTATCACCTCTTTGGTGTTTTTCTACCTTAGTAATCTATTATTTTCAGGTTTTCTTCAATTTGAAGGTGAATTTGTACTTCGCAAAAATGACTTAAAATATCGTGACATAGCTCCTTTAATAACTGTTCACTGATTAATATTTGTTTTATTGGTTGGCAGGATTTCTTTGCTAAGCACTCGGTTCCTAACGCCGAGCGGACTGTGCAACAGTCACTGGAAAACATACGCCTGAATATCACGTGGTTATCACGTGATGCAAACAATGTGCGAGTCTGGCTTCAAGATAACAAATATTAAAGGCGCTACGTCACGGATGGCTTAAGTTCGTCGTTCGTAATCCGTCTCAATCTTCCCCAATCTTAACCATCCTTGTTCCTTTTTGGTTTATTATTACCTCTTTGGTGTTTTTCTAACTTAGGAAACTATTATTTTTAGGTTTTTGTTCGATTTGAAGGAAATTTTGTACCTCGGAAAAAATAACTTAATATATCGTGATATAGCTCCTTGTTGAAGTTAAAAAAATAGTCGTGAACTTAGCAATGTCTACAAGTAGATCAAGAAAAATAGTAAAATAAATAGTTCAGACCACTTACTAAGAAAAATGGTTGTCTCAGTAGCACAGGTCTTGTTACCAAAAGGGATAGAGGAAATACCTGTTTATTTAAATGCTTAACTGAGAGTCGCTATTTCAGATTTAGCTCTAGGACAAAATACATGTGAGTGTGTCCCTTTCCCCTTCTCCTGTAGATGAAGCCATGAAAGCTATTGAGCAGTACTTTCATATGGTACTGTTTGGTATGCTGTACAAAGTGGTTCTAACTTTTACGTTTGTGGATGAAACCCTAGTGTGTAACCACATGAAAGCTATTGAGCAGTACTTTCATGTGGTACTGTTTATTATGCTGTACAAGGTGGCTTAGAATTCGCGTCCCAATAAAGCTGATAGAGAACAATAGTAATAATTACACAGAAACTTGCATTTTTAATTTCAATAGACTTTAATTATTTCTCGTCTTACAATTTCCTATCTAAATAGTAGAACATATATGGAATGTTTACAACATGTATCTATCTTATGTGTTTTGATACCGATTCAGTTAACTTAATTGTTTTGTGCTTAAATGAATACTTGATTGTAACTTATAATTCACTTGAAGTGTTTTGGCCAATGCAGAGTCTGTATCTTTAGTCTGTTCAAGCCCAACCTCGTTCCCAGGGTCTTCTCGTGCGGCTGATCGGAGAGAAGGAAAAACGAAAAGACACTGGGAACGAGGTTGGTTCTAGCCTCGTCTGTAGGCAACTATAAGCAATAGAAGCTGTTTGAGAGTCTTTGAGGGAGCCCCCTCGTAAGGTTATTCTCCTCTCCAGTGCTCTCTCTTCCCCAAACCGCTCGAGTTGACTTGACTGGGGAGGAGGCTAAGCCAGTTCCAGGCTCTTTCGCTCAAACGTGACTTCGCGCATGTGTAGAGCGATCTTTGCTGACGTCATTGGAAAAAAAAGATATCATAAAAACTAGAAAGAGCATGCAAAATTTAGTTAACTCTTGCCATACAAACGTCTGTAAATTTGACGGTTTTCAAAATGAAATAACCTTCAACATTTAACTTTTTCCTGTCATATTTGCTCCAGTTACTAAACGGCATAGTCGCTATCAATTTATCGCATTTATAAGTTTGTCAAACTAAATTTAATTTTCTGTAAATTTATGCTAATACGGAGATCAAAGAAATCCGACATAAACAACGATCGCCCCAGTTCCCCGCCCGTTTTCCACTATCTGTGGGCCTGGAACTGGTTATACTGTACTGTCAGTTATGCAGACACTTATTTTCACTGTTACAGTACTTTTACGAACTGAGAAGTTCAAATGTCCTTGGTAACTGACTACTTTCCGGATTGTAACGAGCGCGACCGACAACGCCACTCGGCAAAGTTCGGTTGCCTTCGTAAGGATGATTGACGGCAGTCATCGCCGCCTGGAATTTCAAACTGATTGAGGAGACTTTTACACGTCCACGAGCGCGGCCGATAATGCCCCTCGGTAATGTTCGTGTGCCTTCGTCAGCCTTTGTATGTCTTCGTAAGGACGATTGGTGAAAGTTTTGTTGTTAGACGTTTGAACTTCTATGTTCGCGTAATTCAAAACTAACAACCCTTCCACTCCCTGAGTCAAACCTTGAGTCAATAAAAGTGGTTGTACTTTTAGAGTCCGTGGATGAAACCCTAGTGTGTGACCATTCAAATGAAAGCTATTGAGCAGTACTTTCATGTGGTGCTGTTTGTTTTTGACAATTTTGCAAAATGAAATTCAAAATATTTTACTCAGTTTTGAGCTTAACACTCTTGGGAGTGAAAGGAAGCGTCACTGTAACTTGTGCTGTGCCAGCCTAGTCCTTGCTATTTCTCTCTCGAGCGAGCGCGAAATACACGGAAGGACCTGGGAACGGTTGACGTCATGAAATTTCGCACCAAATCGAGTACGCGGGAAGGGAACGCCTGGGTACTAAGCTAAGTGCTGTGCGTGTTGTCAAGTTGTCTAGTACATTGGCGGGATGGTAAGTCGGTCGTCGTGTTTTCAAAAATCCTTCTTATATAAATTCGTTATTTTTGTTGAGATGCTTTGTTGGGAATTGCTCTTGTGCACTTTAAATATGTCTGTTACCTTTGCCAACAAATACTTTTTAGACCTTTTTAAGAGGTCAAAAGTTAACAGAAATCGCTGATTATTGACAACGGCCCGGTAAAACAGAACTTTACAATCCTAAGCAACTTGTGTGATGGATGGATATTACTAACTGTTATAATGTATCGTTTAGCCTTAAACACGGATAAAATGTTCTACAATAACTACTTTCTAGCAGGTTGTCCCTATTCTAGCCTTGAATTTTGTTGTGGTGCTAGTGTTACCGCTTTGTACTGTACTACTCTGTGGAGCAATGTCAAGATATAAACGTGTTTTTTGGCCATTTACAGTCACGATGCGATAGAGGTAAACGCTGCGATCCAACATGTCAACTACGGTGTGCAGAATGGTATCTTTGTTCTTGGTCGGCTGCAAGGAAAAGTGTATCGCGGGGTTAGTCTTCACAGCGGTCAAACGCTCGAGCATGCGCAAAGGTATAAGTTCTGGTCGCCCGCGTGCCAACAACCCGAAATCAAAACCTTGAAGTCAAACGCCCGAGCATGCGCAAAGGTGTAAGTTCTGGTCGCCCGCGTGCCAATTTCCCGCGTATAGTTTTGAAGGGAAACCATTGCAACAACCCGAAATCAAAACCTTGATAGTAATTTGCGAAAGGAAACAAAAGTAAGTAAAAGGAAAAGTTTAGACTTTTCAAACACAAAGTTCAGTATATTTCCAGCATTCTGTTGCCGGATTTACCAATTTTTTTTTGGACGTTTACCAAAAAGGTTAGACGTGTTTAAAACCGGTGTAATCACGAGGCTTTTCGGCGTAGTTTATTTTTGTTTGACGTTTGACCGCGGTGGAGGGTTAGTCATACATAGTGTACGGGATAAAGCGGTTTAAATTTTCAATTGGTTTTGCTTTACTACGCTTTGTGATTGGTTTAAAACACTCGCCCCACCTACCTACCTACCTACTCAACCAATCAAATGCTGAACCAAAACCAATCGCGATTTGGTCACACACGTTTTCCCGCGCTTGGCGCCGGTTACGTGTATTTGCTTTGAGTTCTCATTGGTTCGTTTTGTTGTTTACGTTTCTTGTACATGTGATTGGCCATTGTAATTGTTTTGGCTTTGGTTTTACGACACTCAATTGAGAACCGCTCTCAACCTCGATTCCAGGCTCTCCTTTTCCTCCCTTGTCGTTGAGTACTCTACTCAACGACAAGGGAGGAAAAGGAGAGAGAGCCTGGAATCGAGGTTGAACCGCTCTATCATATAATGGTTTACCGTAGAGAAATGATTAAACTTTGACTTGTTTTGGGTTTGCTCCTGATTGGTTGGAAAATAAATGTACAAACACGCATGCGCTGATTTTTACGGGCTTTTTGAACCAATCATCGCAAGGCTCAGCTGACTCAGTACCAAAGTAAACGTCAATTACTTTCAAATAGAAAATTGAAGGCGAGTAAAAAAATTGTCCGCGTGGAAACTGGACACGAGTGAAAAAATTGGCCGCGGGGAAACTGGACGCAAATGAAAAAATGGCCGAGAGGAAACTGGAGGCGAGGCTCCAGTTTCCTCTCGGCCATCGCGCGGTCACGGTCTTCAAGGTTTGTCTTCGTTCTTACCGTCATATAGACGTTTCCGGAAGTGCCAATGGCTAAATACCAGCCGGAGTTCTTATTCTTGAGGAAAGGCCCGTTGTTAGTTCTTCCAGTTTGAAACACGCCTGAAATATATTAATTAAACAACAAAAGACTGTAACTACCAAGCCCGATCAAACGGCCACAACAACCTCTCAACATTTCAAGAACAAAAGAAATGTTGTGACGATGTTGAGGCAAAGTTTAAAAGAATTCAAACTCATCACAACATGTCACAACACCTCACAACATTGTTGTGAGGGGTGATCAAACGGTCACAACATCGGCTCGCAACAAATGTTGTGATAAATGTTGTGATCGTTTGATCGGGCCTTAAAGATGATTTCCAGTCCGTACTGCGCAAGCTCAGGGTTTATTTACATTTTTGTTTTGAATAGCCCTTTTCACGGTTAACCTGAAATATTTGCATAACAATACAGCTAAACATAGAAGCGAGGCAATTTCGGGCACAAGCTGTAAAACATCGTGATTTTCTTGAGCTCCTTAAACTATGTTAGCATAAAAATAGTTTTAAAACGGAGAAGAACTAAATATGCAACTATTTTAGTTAAAGTTTTCTGTAAAGATCGTAATCCGATCTCCCTGTTGCTTATGCGAGTCTATTCTTTATAATAGAGAAAAGTCGTTTTACATTTTGTTCTAAAAACAACGTAAACTAAAAGAATTGTAGTTCTTCTACATTTTAAAACTGTTTTTATACTAAAATAGTTGAAGGAGTTCAAGAAAAACACGATGTTTTGCAGCTTGTGCCCGAAATTGCCTCGCTTCTATGTTGAAGTGTATTGTTATGCAAATATCGCAAGTTAACCGTGAAAAGGGCTATTGGTTGATACGTTACACTTTGGTGATAGCGTACATGAAGTTGTTATGAAGTTTTTGAGTCCGCCATTACGTGTCGTTGAGTTCCTGAATGCTCGATGAGCTGAAACGTCGGTTTGGGATAACGCCGAGGTTCTTCTACTCGTTATTATTGTTTGGCAAGGATATCTGGCGTTAATAATGAAGAAAAATGTAAGTTTGTACAACAATTTCTATTTTCGCTAGTATTTACATTCCTTCGTATGCGACTCATAAACATAGCAGGCGGAGATTGCGCAGTACGGACTGTAAATCATCTTTAAGCGTTAGAACCGTTGGTCAAGTGTAGCGAAGACGATCGATCGTGTTTCGCGTGACAAAATACTCCACGATTCGTGGAGTATTTCACCAGCGTGTCCCAGGGCCCAGCCGCCATCTTGAAAGCGGAGTAGACCCTGGGAACGAGGTTGTGGCATCAGCTAACATACCGGTTTTGTAACACTTGGACAGGTTTGTTGTTCCAATAACAGTGTGATTAGGACCTTCAATCAGGTAATATCCTGCTCCATTTTTGTAACTCTTGTCGACTATCTTAAAAAAAGAAAATAATCAACAAATTAATTTATATCAAGGACATTTCATTACAGTGTATTTGAAGTGCTAATTACTAGGTCACATGACATAAGATTTTCGCGACTACGAGGAACGGATCGATTCGAAATTATTTCCAGATTTGAGACAAGGATTTTGTAGTTTATCATAGACACGATGTCATCTCAGCATTTTATAATATTTTATCATATCAATGACCAAAACACAGTAATGTCACTTTTACCCGCTATGACCAGTATTGGTCCCAGGTCCCTTACTCTTTCTCTCCTGAGAACGAGGTTTCGCTGTCACTAGAACCGAGTAACACGCGCCATGTTCGACTGTTATACAGCTGTTTCGAGAAAGGTTGTCGTAAAAAAGCGCACGCGACAATCCCGAAAGGTATTGTGGGTAGTTTTAAGTTCACGGTTCCTTGACTTCAGCATTTCAGGGAAATCTGAGAAAATGGCAAGAGATGCCATGGACGTATGTTTGCGAGTGCTAAAAGAAAGCAACAAAAGTAGGCATCGCGGGTTTGATGTATTTATTTGACTTATTTAAATTCATTGATCATATCCCAGATTACCTTTCGGGATTGTCGCGTGCGCTTTTTCCGACAACCTTTCTCGAAACAGCTGTATTCAGCACAAATATCATTTTCTGTTCTTTGTGGTTACGAGGCAGGGCTTTTATAAAGAGGAACGTTTTACATTTGCACATGCAAGCGACACTAAAATGAGCATATTTACCAATCCCGAAGTCTACAATTTCTGAATTTCTACTCGTTCATTTAATTTATTTTTAGATAAAACTTCTACTCGACAATTTTAGAAAACATCTGTTTACCACGAAATGTCTTCTTGAACAATATGTTTTCTCTTCGAGAAGTGCGCATATTTAGTTCACTAGCTCCCCGTTAACCCTTTCACTCCCAATAGTGTTCAGTTCAAAACCGAGGAAATAATCTTGAATTTCCTTTTTGCAAAATTTTCAAAACAAACAGCACCGCTTGAAAGCACTGCTCAATAGCTTTCATTTACATGGTCACACACTAGGGTTTCATCCACAAACTTAAATGTTAGAACCTCATTTATTGACCCAAGGTCCTCAAGGTTTGACTCTGGGAGTGAAAGGCCAGGTTAAAGCTCATTCATATGCGAGAGTATCCGGTCATTAAAGGGATATATATAAAATAAATCATATTTGTTTTTGTGTGGGTTCTATTTATATGTATACACACATAAAAATAGCAGTCAAGAGAGTGAAAACATTTTCACAAGCGTAGTTTTAACAGGTGTTCTTTCATCGATTCAAATTAAAATGGTAAATCGTTTGAAATCTCGTTGAAACTCAGAACGATGGCTAAGTCTAAAAGAGACAAACAGCTTAGTGTGTCTGTTCGGTTGAGTAATTTAAGAGCGATTAAGGAAAATCATGCATTGTATTCATTAACTGGAAAATGTGAACCATTTTAATACAGACTTTATGAAATATCCGTAAATCCTAAATCTAAAGACTTTTTATAAGAATCAAAAGTTTGGTTCTTTTAACTGTTGAAAACAAAACGTTTGTAGAATTTTCTTTACAGACATTTCATACAGTTTTGTTGCATTTTTCTTTATATAATGTTTATAAAATATTTCTACAATTTTATTTTCAGACATTTCATACAGTTTTTTTGTTGTCTTCTTTATAGAATGTTTATAAAATGTTTGTAATTTTTAGCAGATGAAATAAGAAGCATGGTGAACTTTAAAGATGATTTGCAGTCCCTACTGCGCATGCTCAGGGTTTGTTTACATTTTTGTTTTGAATTTGGTGATAGCGTACATGAAGTTGTTATGAAGTTTTTGAGTCCGCCATTACGTGTCGTTGAGTTCCTGAATGCTCGATGAGCTGAAACGTCGGTTTGGGATAACGCCGAGGTTCTTCTACTCGTTATTATTGTTTGGCAAGGATATCTGGCGTTAATAATGAAGAAAAATGTAAGTTTGTACTACAATTTCTATTTTCGCTAGTATTTACATTCCTTCGTATGCGAATCATAAACATAGCAGGCGGAGATTGCGCAGTACGGACTGTAAATCATCTTAAAAGTATCTTAATATAGGAAAATGAAATATTCTGCGCATACTTACAGAATTGGGATTTCTTTTATTGTTCGTCCAAGAATTGTATTCAAAGTTGTCGTCTGCGACGTCATCACTCAAGTCATTGAAATCATATTCATCATCTAATTCCTCGAACTCGTCCGAAGGTTGTACATCGTCGTAGGAAATGCTTCGGGATCCGACGTCATCTTCGGAATTCGTCGGCGTCCAAGGTTCGGAATAGGAGAATGCATTCGGATGGCCATTTATAAAGGTGATTGTGTAGGCGAGGAAAGTTAGGACAAAAATAACCTGTAAGTGAAAAAGATAACAGGATTATATATTTGTGACTTTGATTATATTAACCTTATCAGTTGTTTTGCTATCGCGTTGGCGTACGGGCTAGAATTGTCTATTGTTCCAAAGTTATAATTAATATAAAGTAATGACTATTCCTATAAAAATAGAACTGACTTTTCGTTTACGGCGTTTTTAAAGCAATTATGGAACGAAAGCCAGCACGTTAACAGTCGAAAACGCCCCGAACAATTTGTCTTTGAAATTAAAGCAGTAACTTTTAACTAAAAAAAAGGACCGAATATTTAAACGACGTTTAGACAACGTTTAAGAAAACCGTGTTCTAAACGGAATGCAAACCGATAGTTGCACTAATTTTACCACGTCTAAACTCACTCTATGTGAGATGTGACTTATCCACATTGTAATAATACCGTGTATCCTCCACCTAGTCGTTGTAAAAGAGTCTCGTGTGAACCCCAAGTCAGCCTTAAAGGAGCTATGTCACGATATTTTAAGTTATTTTTTCGAAGTACAAAATCATCTTCAAACTGAAGAAAGCTTTAAAATAATAGTTCACTAGGGTAGAAAAACACCAAAGAGGTAATAAGAAACCATACAGGAACAAGGATGGTTGAGGATGGAGAAGATTAAGACGGATTGCGAATGGCGAACTTGAAAAAATTGGCCAATTTTTTCAAGTCAAGATGCGCCAACCGTGACGTAGCTCCTTTAAACCAGGTATAATTTAGACTGTTTAAATAATCGGCCCTGAACGTTTAGCGCAAAACAACAGAATTGTGTTAATCGGATCAGTCGTTTATACGACATTAGAAGCATAACCAGTCATATACAAACATCTGAAAAAGCTTTTACAGCGTTTTTGAAAATAGAAAAACTGAGCTACCTTTGACAATTTCCTATTCACGAGGCAATATTTAACAGCTTGAGCAATAATCATTCAGGTTCAAAAAGTGATAAAAAAATAATCAAAAATATAAACCAGTCTTACCCATTTTGACAAAGTTAAACTCGTGTTCATTTTGAGTGGAGTTTGTACTGAGTTACACGCTGATGAGAAGTGTACGAGTCTTTGACAAGATTAGAGCAATTTCCACCACCACCACGCTTTTAATGATAGCTCTGTCTCCAGCGGCTTGTTTTATACGAATTACGGTGAGTAGAATTGCAGGTGGGGAAAATGTGATTCCGGCTGTAAATATCTCGACGAGTGATGATGCCTTAAATGGTGATCACTTATCAAATATCGTGTCTATTTATGCGCGCTTCCCGCTCCATATCCGATTACACTGTACCTTTGTATATGGCAGTCTTAGAAGTTTGAGCGATCGCTATCGAGATTATACAACCTCCTTTTTTTCTGCTCTCACGAAAAAAAAAATCAATTATTGTTTTAGTTAAAGGTTTCCTGAAGGTTTTCTTGCCTTATTATCGCTTGTATCTCGTCCAAATTTTAAGAAGATTTCGTTGTAGGGCGTCGAATTTCCAGACGCCTCATTTTGAGATGTAGTATTTGAGGGTTATTCAATTTTTGTTCTCATTGTTTGACGCAAGAAAGTGTGGGCTGTTTGTAAAAGTTTAATTTGAAATAGGAATGAAAGTCTTCGATTTTCATAATTAAGTTTGAATAAAAATATCAACTGAAAAGTCGTTTGGACATATTTTGTAAAACGCGTTGAACCTCTAAACTCCTAACTTTACATTTAGTTAATTTGCAAAGGAAATAAGGGCGGGCTTAAATTTTTGAACTTAATTAAGTTTAAACAGAGATAAACTCAGCAAAAAATGATAATGACCGAACTCTGAACGCCTAACTCTTCAGTTAAAGCGAGCTGTTTTTGGCGCTGTAGAAAATCATTTTATATTAATCAGTTAACCCTTTCGCTCCCAGATTCAAACCTTGAGTCAATAAATGTGGTTGTAACTTTAAAGTCTGTCTTTTGAGTCTGTGGATGAAACCCTAGTGTGTGACCATTCAAATGAAAGCTACTGAGAAGTACTTTCATGTGGTGCTGGTTGTTTTTGACAATTTCGAAAAAATACGAGCTTAGTTCTCATATTATATCACAAGAAAGTTATTGTATTTTCTAAAATAGAAAATAGAACATGATATCATGTTGAAACCTCCACGTGTTCCGGCAGTACAGCTGGAAACATACGAGTGGGTCATTAGAATTTTGAAATCTAGCGAGCCCCAAGTCGTTCAGTTTTGAGCAGACCATTAGAACAAGGAGAATAAATGGAGCTTTGAGTGCTTAGCTGTCTGAAATTTGAATATGAACAGGAAATAAATAAGTGAGCACTGAGGTTTTTACTAAAATGGAATCGTAGATGACGCGTTACAACGATTTAAGGCGGAAAAAAGTGAATATCATCCAATTTTGCGCCGGCGGGCGATTACAATGGCAAGACAATTAAGGATAGCCGTCTGGAGGCAGATTTCTATATTTATCTATAGATAGTTCTTCCTGTCATTGAGGGGGTGTAATCTAGTCATTTGACGTTCATATATGCGGGTTGTTCACAGAGCAATTAACGGTTAAGATCTACATTGACACGGGTCTGTAAAAAACGTGGCACGTTCGCGTCATCGCTTGAAACTTTAACGGCCTGGTTTCATTTCTAACTCTTAAACGCGTTGTTAAATTTACATTGGAAATGGTTCCTAAATAGTTTCTCTGAATAAAACATTAATATTTTTAGAAACCATCAATTTTGTTGTTAAAGGCTTTTCAGCCTGAAGCTATCAAGCAAAACACTCGGCTTAAAATGACAAAAAAAAAACACTATTAAGTCTTCCGTCATCAACAGTTTGGAAAGCTTGGCGAAAACAGCGAGAAAAAAGAAGACGTAGTTTCTACTGTTTTTTCTGTATACTTTTGAAATAACTTTTACCGTTGGTTTTAATTATTTTAGTTTAATTTTTTATATATATATAATGAGTCGCAAATGTTTTCTTTTCATGCGTGACTATATCAATCGTATATCTAGAGACTTCTGCCTTCCGTCCTTCAAACACGTACAAAAGTGGAGGGCGTATATAATATAATTTCAATTAAATGCTTTTGTGAAAACACGGTAATATTAGGATATTGGAACTGTCTTTCTCTTCCCGACTATCTTTCCTTGTTTGCAAAATTTGCGTGGTTATCAAAAAAATTTCACGTTTCTGACTGATGTCGAACGTGCCGTCATGAAAAAACTCATATCTACCTCGCCTTGTCAGTCTATCAGGGCGATAAGTTAATAACTGCCCGTTGTTATTTAACAGCCGTGTCAGTGATAATAATTGGCGCGCCACGTTTACTTTGCAAACTGTAATAATAATTATAATTACTTGTCACCTGTTGGTAATCAATGGTGGCTGATATTTCATTCAGCTTTTTGTCCTTAATACGTGTAGGTGATGTTTTAATGCCATGATCAATTATGAACAAAAAGAAGCTTGAAATCACATCCGCGGAACCCCTTTGTAATATCACTCGGTCAAAAGTCACTTTATAGAGCTGTAGAGCTGCTTTGGAAACAATAGAATTACCGGTATAAATCAGACAGTTCAAAATTTAAAAATGAAAATGTTTTTGTGCCAAAAAAAAAAAAATAGAAACGTTCACAGACGTTAAGAGATTATTTTTTAAGTGTTTCCACTATAGTGAAAATGATTCTTCCTGTATAAACTGAAATGCACCAAAAATCACCAATACTGAGCAATTTTAATATTGCTTTGAACTTTTCTGCTACCAAAAACCAGTTCTAAAAGACGTCTTATCTGATTAATTCCAAAAATACGTAAAAACCGCGTTGTCTTACATACAATATAAGGACGAAAACAGTCACGAAACATTTGCTCAATGTTTTTTTCGATAAGGAAAACGTAGTTACGTCATGTAGTAAAAATGTCCTTAATCCTACACTGTACTGAGCTAAAACTAACTCCAAACTCTAAATAATTGCTGAATCCCAATACTAAATCTTTACTAACCCCAAATATAATACAATTTTGAAACAAATTCAAAATGCTGGTTGATAGTATTTTGCTGTTAAAGGAGCTATGTCACGATATTTTAAGTCATTTTTGCGAAGTGAAAAATTACTGTCAAATTGTAGAAAGCCTCAAAATAATAGTTTACTAAGGTAGAAAAACACCAAAGAGGTGATAATAAACCAAACAGGAACAAGGATGGTCGAGGATCGAGAAGATTAAGACGGATTGCGAACGGCAAACTTGAAAAAATTGGCAATTTTTTTCAAGATGCACCATCCGTGACATAGCTCCTAAATTAAGTTGCGCCAATTTTCATTTTCGCGCGTTCGGAGATAAAAGACAGCTAATTTTCTAATATTGTTTGGAAGAAGTAAAGCAGGAAATTAGGTATAATATCTTAGGCATGTTTAGTAAATTAATTTATCGTAATATGATACCTTTTGCAAACTCAGATCATGATTCGTTCGCACTGTTGTTGAGTTATAAGCTTTTTTAATTCACAAGAGTGATCATGATCTAATTTCTCCTTACAAGATCAATACATCGTCAATAGACCTTTCTCCAAAATGGCCGCCGCAAATTCATATTAAGCTGAGCGGTAAATCAATACCAGCACCTGAAAGACCACCTCTTGCTTGGTAATCGTACAACGTTTCGTTAGGTTAGGTTCTACCTGAGTCGAGAAAACGGAAGTTGAAAACTGGAAAATTTAGAGACGTTTGTATGTCTGGGGGTAACTAAATTTTGCAGTTTTCAACTTCCGTTTTCTCGACTCAGGTAGAACCTAACCTAACCAAACTTCGTACGGTTACCAAACAAAAGGTGGTCTTTCAGGTGTTGGTATCGATTTCCGCTCAGTTTAATTTTAACCATTTTGAATTTGCTGCGGCCATTTTGGAGAAAGGTCTATTATTTTTCCGAGTAGCTTGTGTCACTGGCTGACTGGATAGTATATTTCTTGTTGTGTTTCTACCTACATTTTTGATAGCTTTGTTTTTGATAGCTTTGTTTTATCGTTTGTTAGTTGGGAGAATTATTATATATTGTCATCGCAGAATTTATTTTAAAAATGTTCTGAATTACTACTTGCTCTACTGTTTCCGTTTTAATTTTTTGAAGCTTAGCTGCCTGTTCTTTGAATATAAATTATACTTGACGACGCATTGACTAGGGTCATTTCCTTATTTCCAGTTACTTCCAAACGTGTTTTGAATAAAATTAATCAAGTGCTTAAAAGATAACATTTTAAATCAGCTGTGAAACGTGCCTTTGACATCCAGAAATGATTGTCTGCTGTCTTATCGATGTTAGCATGGTTAGGGACAACTGTCATCTGCTATTTTTAGCATGATTACGAGTTCCTCCAAATTTCAACATACATAGATCAGGGGCACCCAACGGATCGTTTCGGTGGAATATCTGTTCGGAAGGCCTATAATCGCCTCAGATATTCGGTTAGAGAAATGTCATCTCAAACTTTCTTAATATGGGGAAATTAATGCCTGTTGTTTTCGGAGAGATAAAAATGTCGTTTTGGGTACAAAAGGAGGTCAGCTAGGATTTTCGGCAAGGCAAATTCAGCTCATAAATTCTGGTAATAAGATTTCAATCCCTAAAATTTTCTGAAGTTTGAAAGTTCAGCTAACGTATCCGAACACATACATTTTTCTTATCGTTTAAAGATAAGCCATTAGACTGTACAAAAAGCACAGTTATAACGTAAAAACGACGTTCCGACACCTGTCGTTGGGTGGCCCTGTCATAGCAAACCACACAATCATGGCTCGATTTTCTGGAATGAAATGACAGGCTAGGAATTCGTTAGAAAGTTTACGCAATCACGACGATGACGCCGAGGACAAGTTCGATTTAAATGTGAGTTTATATTTTACTTAAAGGCACACTGTCCTCATTTTTAGCATGATTTTGGGAAGCTCAGAAACATATCTAGATCATAGAAAGTTGAACAATTATGGATTGATTTTGTAGAATAGTACTCGACAAATGACAGCAACCCATTAGGAAGTGAGGATGACTAACGACAGCGAGGATGGAAATGGTTGCAATATGGACTTTTGAAAAAAAATGACAGGCTGTCAGTTTTTCAAAGTTTGGCTCGGAAATCTTTGAAATTTTGCAAATTTTTGTTGCAGTATGGAATTTCTTCAAGAAATTGCTTTTTATCATTTTATTCCATAGATTTAGCGAACATTTCGTGCATTTATAACAGTTTTGAGCAAATAATTCAGTTTGTCTATCGGTGTCAGAGCTACCCTTCAGCTGAATATGTAAAGATGGCGCTCAATTCCCAAATAGAAACTGGAAAAATTCGCCGTCGTCGTGGTTCAAGTTCTACACAAAATGCAGAATTTGGTCATTTCACGTTGTTTTTTTTACAGAGGACGGCTAAGAAATGTACCAAGATGTACAACGCACGTGCGAAGCCATTTTACTGCTCAATAAATAGTTTTTGTTTAGCGACATAAACCTGAATTAAAGTTCAGTTTTTTATATGGTAGCGCTCAATTGAATACGGTTGGACTGTTTTTTTCAAAGTTTTTATCCACAAAATCAAAACTTAAAAACCACCTTGTACAGTATACGGTGGTCATTTGATCACACTCAAGTGTTTTGTTTACAAAATTATGTATTCGTTAAAAGATCGCAAAACGTTTTGAAAGAGGGCAATTCCACATTCAAATAATTTTTACCAACCATCCTGTTAATATTGAAGTAGTTTACCTAAACAATGCAATTATGAAAACAACTTTCACTGTAATGATTACAGTTTTAAAATTTTCTCACGAAGTGGAATACTGACATTGTTTTGTTATTTTTTTATCGCCACCTTGTGCAAAATCCTTGAAAACAAAGCAAAATCAAAAATCAAAAATGTACTTTAGAAAGTGTCATTTTTCTGCAGCCTGTATCATGTTTCATTGAAAAAGAAATCAGAGGGAAAAAAGTAAATTTATGTTCATAGTCATAGTGTGGGAGTGTGTTTATTCGAATGAAATATGTTCAGTTATGAGTACTTTCCATTCTACTCTGCAATCCACCGTAGGAAAAAAGATGGCGGCGGTACATTTTACCACAATACCTTGCAAACCTAACACAGCCAATAGGCACACAGAAAGCCATATTTTTTGAGAAATTCGTCCCAGTAGTAACAACATTGTGTATGCTACAGTAGGTTTAAAGTTTTTAGAACTTTTCTGTGCGTTTTTATGAGCGTTTTTTATATGAGATGTTTTTGGCAAGTAAATGCTAATGTAATGAGATCATTCCAGACGGAATTAGAATTTGGAAACAGTATTGGTTTTTATGGAGAGTCCGGAAAACGAAATATTTTATCAAGAAAATATCACAAATTCAATTATTTCCCTCGGGGTCTAATAACAAAATATTAATAGCAAGCTAAGACATCCGTGTGTTGAGCTAATCTAAAGTCGTGTGTCTAGGGGAAAATATATAACATGTCTACTACCATTGTATAGAATAATTCCACAACTTGTAAGATTGTATCTGATGCTTCATAGCACAATTCTTCTGACTGGGAAAGCGTCTGTTAATAGACCATAATAGTTCCGTTTTGATACCTTTTTGCTCTCAGATTCTCGATAATTGAACGTTAGAACCTTTTTCAACCTTAAGCTTCAAATACTAATTGGCCTACTTTTTTATAATTAACAATTATTCGCCGAAGGCGAAGTGAATATTGGTGAATATTCTCCGAGACGAAGTCGAGGGGAATATTCACCAATATTCCCGAGCCTGAGGCGACCCAATATGCAAAACACAGGGGAAATGTTGAATTTCTCCGAGGAAAATAGAAAAAGACCAAAATATTCCGCCATTTTTTTCCCGAGAACAAACAAAATTGAACTTCGTGGCATTTCAAAATAAGGTAGAGAGGGTATATTGCCTCTGAGACTATGAGTAGGGAACCAATCAAATTGCTCGAAAATGCATTATCCTATGGTTAGTATATTATAATTTTCTATATTCTGAGAATTTCGTGGTACATCAAGACAATTTCTTGGCAGTTAATGATTGTCTTTATTCTCATCACCTGTCTGGTTGACAATGTATTGATATTGTAACGAGAAATTAAATGTAGGAATCAGTTGAACTCAAAGGTAAATTAAACGTTTTTGAATAGTAACCGGCTTACCTTCTTCATAAGGCAAGTTCCTTCTGTAGAACGTCTGTTGAGAACTCCGCGGCTTGCCATCTTAACCTGGAGTTAATGATACCCTGTTATATGTTGCTTCCCCATGTGATAACTCAATATATTAACTAACGTATTTAAAAATATTTCAATCCAAAAAAGACATTTGCATGCATTTTCTAAACAGTTTTTTGTCTTATTTTATCTCTTCGTTTTCAGATTTTCTTTTCTTTAATTCAGCCCAAATTTATTTTTAGTCGGTTCTGGAATAAATGCTCTTCATTAATTCCACGTTGAATTTTGAATTCAAATGTAAATATGAAACAGAACACAGGAAGTCTTAAGCTTTAATGGCCTCTGTAACAATTCACCCTCAACAATTTCCCAATGACTTTCATTGAAAATAGACAGCGTGGGTGACTTTTTTATTTCTGTTCACCCATGATTCTGAAATTGAAAGCTCTTATTAACAATACGTGCCTTCCAGCCTTAATCAATCACTAACCCGGATTCTAAAATGTTGCAATTATTTCATCATATCTTACTTTTAGTGTTCTGAAATAAACTGATAATGCTCGTCATTAACTCGACGTTAAATTTTTAATTCAAATATGAATATAAAACAGAATACAGGAAGTTTTAAGCCTTATGGCCACTGTAGGCTATTTTTGACGTTAACCGGACACGTAGTTGAAGTTGATCGAGAATTATTGAAGTTTAAATGCGATTCACCAGATACCCACCCAGTAAGCGCTCACATATTTTAGGATATAGCTGTGAAGAGTCAGTAAGTCCAATATTTTACCCACGTGTTAATTGTCCTATAATAAAGAGAAGCTTCACCAAACAAGTTATATTCTACCGATGCAAATGGTCAACTTACTTAATAGTGAGGTAACTCGTCTATTATCCGGGCTGCCTCGTACGTTTAGAAGTCCTTTCAATTGAACACTCTCACCTTGGCGTGTGCTGAAGAACTGCGATGTCTTGATTTCGAATTTCGGATTTGACTAAATAGTGAACCGGCGTGATAAAATTGGAAACTTACTGTGGCGATTACCGTCACCGACTGACCACACAGCACACAAAAACGCACTTTAAATAATGATTATCGACGAGGCAATTCAACAAAGCCTGTCATTCATCATCAGTTACGCATGGGTTTTAATTAAGAGGAAAATGCCATTCAGATGAATGGGGATCTTAAGAGATTCTTTGTAAAGCAAAAAGCTTTTCGAAACACTCATTGTTTCAAAAGATGTTGGCAAATAAAGGTTGCATACGGTACATAGGTTTTTGTTAAAAAGGCTCATCGATGACACCAAACTAATTTTTTTGTTCACATTTTTTTTTGAAACAGTAATGATGGTTACTGAACAGCTGGGTTATTTTTGTAATAAATTAACCACATGAATTGTCACCATGTCTGTGTTGGAGGCTTTAATTTGCTAATATGCTGTCATTGGTTTTTGGATGTCATTTTTTCTTCATATTTATATATTTTTTGCTGGGATTGATGAGAAATAGTACTGGTAATAGATACTATACAGAGCTACTTGTTTATTTACTGAGCAATTACACACCTTGCGGGATCGAATTCTACGATGTTTTATTGCAAATGCGAAACAAAAGTGATTGTCAGTAGATGACAAGTTAACATGCCACATGAGGCTTCATACGACATAAAATGTGACAGCTGAACTTGTACTGAATTTCGCTTTTAATATGCGATTTTTACCTCGAAATATGATTCTAATTCATATACTACCACGCATATCACAGCAGTCGATGACGGTACAATTCGTTTGAATTTTCACTTGTTAAAATAAGTATAAACATAACTAGATCAAGGCTTCTAGAGTACCTTAGTAATTTAGCTGCCGGGTATACTTTAAGGTAACCTTCCGGCCCGAGTTATTTGATAAAAAGGGAGTGAATATATTAGCATCAATGGCAACAAGGAAATATACCTTTTCATTCATATTTTAACTTCTACCTGAAGGCTCAAAACGTTCTTTGTTACATAAAAGTGTTTAACCTTCATTTCTAAATTGACAAGTTTTTATTTACTTGCAAGTAAATTTGAGGAGGGACAATAAAACGCATCGTGATGTACTTTTACTTGTAATAATACAAGTTTCCACGAAATTTTGAAAGTATAATTAGTTTTAAATCAGTCTTGGAATAATTTTGCAATGACATGAGTGTCTGAAAGCTTTTCATTTTGAAAAGGAACAAAATTGAAATTTCATCATTTCATTTGTTATATAAATACCAGCTTTCACGCTAAGAGAAAAGTTAAAAAAAAATTGTAATTGATCAAGTTCAACATTGTGGTGAGTCGGCTTGACATATCACGGTTTTAGTTTTTTGTGCTTGTCCAAACCGCGACTATAAATGTGATTATGATTAACATATAAGTTCCTCTTACAGTATTAATAAAAAATTTAGCAGCTACGATGAATTAATAAAATTAGCTACTGTGGGATATTTTCTTAATGTACTTTACTCAGAATGTACAGAGAACTAGAAACATCTTCTATTGCTAAGGACAATTAAGAATTTGAACTTTGGACTGAAAATATTAACATCTGGCCGGTCTTTTATACTTTTCAGCCTATCATCACAAAGATAAAGGATAAAATGATTGTTTTGACTGAAAACACCTCTTTTAACCCTTTCACTCCCAAAAGTGTTCAGTTCAAAACTGAGGAAAAAGTCTGGAATATTTCATTTTGCACGGCAATTGTCAGAAACAAACAGCACCACTTGAAATGAGTGCTCGATAGCTTTTATTTTAATGGTCACACACTAGGGTTTCATCCACAGACTCAAATTTATTGACTCAAGGTTTGATTCTGCGACTGAAAGAGTTAAAATCCTCGTCCGGCTCATAATTTACCCAATCAAAGTCTGTGTTCATTTTTGGTTAATGTGTACGACGGCAAGTCAATCAACTCATATCGACGGAGTATTTACATGTAGACTTTTGTCATCTCGGTGTATTACTCATCCAACTCATCTAATCATATCTACGACAAAATGCTCGAAACTGATTGGTTCTTAGCACACTATTTTTCACCATATTTGGGCGTAGGTGTCCAATAACAGAAACAAGAAGTATCAGAAGTATAACTCCAAAAACATTTTTAAAGATGGCTTTTTCCTTTTATTTTGAAATAGAAATGATTAACCCTTTCACTCCCAGAGTCAAACCTTGAGTCAATAAATGTGGCTCTAACTTTTGAGTCTGTGGATGAAACCCTAGTGTGTGACCATTCAAATGAAAGCTATTGAGCAGTACTTTCAAGTGGTGTTGTTTGTTTTTGACAATTTTATAAAATGAAATTCAAGATTTTTTCCTCAGTTTTGAACTTTGCAATCTTGGGAGTGAAATGATTAATGGAGAATGGTATTATTAAAATTCTTAGTTCCCCCGACAGGAGTCGAACCTATAACCTTGGAATGACAAATTTCTCATATTTCTACCAAGCTTAAAATATACCATCGTTTCTTTGCAAATGAATAATTGTTGGCATGGTTCGAATTGTCTAAATTTCTTCCTTGAATTTTGTTTTTGATAGATATTTTTTATTCAATTTAACAATTTTGTTCAAAAGAAATTGATAAATTACTAACAAAACTTCGCGTTGTCCAATTCGGTCTGTAATCGTATAAATAACAAAATTCTCGTTTCTGATTGGCCCCCCGCGCGCCTATTTGTTACGTAATTGGAGCGCGATCACGTGGGTGTCCAATTACAGGTATTCAATTATAACTTGTTCAAATTGGATACCTGTAATTGGACACCTACGTCATCCACGCGTCAATTAAGTGCATTTAAATGGGTTCTTTCTTGCTGTTTCCGTACTGTTTGTAAAACTGATTGAAAAAATCGCTGACATTTTCACTAAAAAGAGTTTATTTCAGACTTCCTAATCTCGACGTTTGTTATTGATACGATTAATCGGTAATTGGACCTCGTGTCGTACAATTCAGGTGTAATCGTGCTCGTAATTTCGAAATCGAAATTAGAAATTAGAGATTTCGAAATTACTCGCCCGATTACACCCTGAATTGTACTCCACTCGGCCATTACTAATCATACTGATGATTAACTGACAAATTGGACTCGCGCTAGGTCCTATTACCATTATTTATTTCATTGATCAACGGTAATTTATTTCAATTTATCTCCCAGCATAAAAAAAGACGCCATTGTTTTTAAATTAAAATTTACCCATTACAATTTATTGATGGAGGATTGATGAATGAAAAATGGCCAAATAAGTAAAAAGGTAAAATTAGATGCGATTTTTTTTCCCGCCGTCTTGATATACTATTACAAAGGTCGACCACTTCGGTATATTTTAGCATTATACTGAATTTTTTCTGATGTGATTATTAACAGTGATATAATTGACCAAATAACTAAAAGGTTCAGTGAAATTAGGTGTACTACCGCATCATTACAAAGACCAACAGTCAATTTTAAATTCTAGCAACTATCGTGAATTTTTTCTGAATTTGAAGGCGGCGAAGTTTCTGGCAGGTCAAATCGTTTTCTATATATCGATTTTTTGTTCCCAAATTATTTCATATTTTGTATTTCATCCTCTTTTGATTTAACCTAATAAGAGTTTTGTAACTTTTTTGTCAATGTTTAAATATCTGAGTTCGGGTAATTTTTTTTTTTTCAAAACACTGCAGTTAATTTGAAAGGATTATAAATGCTTGGAAGGTGTCTGAAGCAAGATTATGCGGGGGAGGGGCATTGGCAGCTGTTGACTGGAACAAAAAACATTTGTCGATTAATAAATGCCTATTCATTTTTGGTTAAAGGTTTGATTCTGTAGAATAGTACTCGGGGATTGCAACATGGATTTTTGAAAAAAACGACAGGCTGTCAGTTTTTCATAGTTTCAAGTTTGGCTCGGAAATCTTTGAAATTTTGCAAACATTTTGTTGCAGTATGAAATTTCTCCAAGAAATTGCTTTTTATCATTTATTTGGAGACCATCTCGTGCATTTATAATAGTTTTGAGCAAATACGCCGGGACAGTGGCCCTTTAAGCCCACGTACGGTTTACAGTATGGTTAATATTCATCCATTGATGACTTTATAAAGTTCATTGAACCACCCACCTTTTCGCGATTTACACTGGGAGTAAAAAGTACGTATACTCTCATTTATCAGTTGGTGGTTACATTTTCAACCCACGTGTTATTCAGTGGCAGTTTAGACCCGAGCAGCGCTCCAAAGCGGCTCTTTGATTGACCGTCTCGCGAGAACAATAGAAGATTACGTTTATTAAAATGCGGTCCCTGTTTTGCCACTAATTTTGCGCCTATGACAAAATTGTCGTTTTGGTCTCAATGGTGACTTTGGATTTTGGCCCTTTTATAAGTTGATAGTAGTTTTCTTGCTGTGTCAGTGTTTTACTTAATTGACCATCCCCTTTCCAACACACAAACAAATTGTCAGACAATGCTCTTCCCAAATAGTGTATTTAACATCTCTTAATGCCACTACAGTAAGATTTACCGCGTGCACCGAATGTACCGCCGGTTTCATCGCCCAGCCTTCTCCCGCCCTGGTACCGAGCGTACCGGGCCTACCGACTGTACCGAACGTACCGAGTGTACCGAGCGTACCGAGCGACCCGAGTGTACCATCTATAAAAGTAAGAGTAAATCTTTAAGCTGCAAACTGAGCTTTCAGAAAGACTATCACTTGGACATTTTGTACCCAAATAATAGTGAGCGCTGTGTAAAGGTTTGTTTAAAACTTGCGTTTTATATCTAAGCATTATTTGAAGTAATATTCTAAAAGAATTTCAAGGTAGAATTGGTAACATAATTTGTAATTTTTACCTTCGCTCAGAGAAGCTCCAAGAAGCAACAGCAAGGTCAAAGAATACACGTACATCTTGATAATGTATAGTAGTGTGGCGAAACTTCACGATCATAATTTGTTTCATTATGGTGTTTTTTATTATACCAGCTTTTCAGATGGCGTAACCACACTTTTGTAAAACAAAACAATTTTTCAGAAGATCCGTGCCGTTGCGTGCCTTCTTATTTGACAAAGTGTCTGCCTTTTGGCAACAAAATCGATAGAAGGGCAAAATTCTAGACACGCAGATACATTTTAGGACCACTGATTGGGCTAAGTGCAGAAAGGTCCTATCTGCATTTTTAGGCATTTAATTTTATTTTTCACCCTTTTGGGACAAAAAAGAAAACTTTGTTTGTTGTTATGGCAGAATTGTAACATTTATAATGTCGAAATCACTTTTAAAAACGACATATTCATGCAAAGGACATAAAAACTAGATGTTACTGCCACTTTTAACCTAAAATGTAGATCGGACCTTTCTACACTCAGCCATTCAATCGAGCTTGGCGCCTATTCTTTTCAAATGTCCTGTGAGTGTCTTAACAGTTAAAACTCCCTCGTCAATTAAACTTGTCCATTCAGCTTGACCATGCATGCTCAGATAAAAGGAAATGTGAAATACTATACAACCGTGATCTCTAAGGTTTTTGGCTGACAAATGTTTGTTATTGTAACCATTGCATCGCCCAGAATGCCGCGACACATCCGGGACTTTTATGCGTGGTACGCGCGAAAATTCAGAGATCTTGTGCCAACATTTAACAAATTTCGCCAGATGCTAAGTCTATTTATTATGTTTTTGTAAATTTGTTTTCTTCTTGGCTAATCGAGCATAAAATTGAAGAAGTACATGCACAGTTTACAGTTGTAAACATTCTTTTCGGCTTTTTCAACACTACAAAATATTTTTTGCTTATTGAATCATCTCGAAATATTTTATCTATAAATGTAAATTAACAACAACCAACCTTCCTTTAAAGTCTTTCTTGCCAAGATTAAAACTGTTTATGAGATTGAACACCTCATAGCAAAACAACACAAACTATCCAAGCATTACTCAAAATGGGAAAATATGCTACCCTTACAAACGGGTTGACGGTGATCGCAACAACAACAACAACAAAATGCTACTTTCTGTTCCTGCATGTTGTTTTATTTCATTCTATTTATTGTTTTTATTTTAGTTTTTTATTTAGTTCGTCTTTTATGTTACATCGTGACTTTGTATTAGTGTTTTTTTTCTTTATCGTTTCATGTGTGCAAATAGTAATTACGTTAAAAAAGGTCGAAATCACTTTACAAAAACGACATATTCAAACTAGATGACACTTTTATCCTAAAATGTGAAAATTAGAAAAAAATTGCTTAAAATGTAAATAAGACCTTTCTACACTCAGCCATTCAATTAAGCTTGGCGCCTATTCTTTTCAAATGTCCAGTGAGTGTCTTACAGTTAAAATAACCTCGCCCTTGTCCATTCAGCTTGACCATGTATGCTCAGATAAAAGGAAATGTATACAATACTATACAACCATGATCTCTAAGGTTTTGGCTGACAAAAGTGCATGTTTGTTATTGTAACCATTGTTCTTTCAGAGATCTTGTGCCAATATTTAACAAATTGCGCTAGATGCAAAGTCTGGATTGATATCAAAGGCAAGAAGATGAAAGTCTTCTGCGACATGGTTAAGAGGCAGTCCCGCTAAGAGCGGACCGGTCAATTTCGGGTCGGAAAAAAGTTAGCCTTTATATTTTGCGGACGAAAAGGACTTGGTAGGTAAATGTTAAAACCGGGGTATTTTGTTAAATTCCTTGCTTTTATTTTTCGCTACACGCCGAAATGACTTCGGCCGTCCGAGGTGGGATTTTATGCCGATCCAGAAGTCGAAATTTGCGTTTTTTCTGAGCCGCGCTGCTTCAACACAGGTAAGTATAAATAAAGATCAACAATACCACAGTATTTAGGTAAAAAACCAGGCAAAATCAAAGAAATTGATTGAAATTCAAGAACGGTGTAGCAAAATAATCTCCCGATATAACGATCTAATTTGGTCGGTCCCTTGGCACATCGTTATATCGAGATTCCACTGTATTTCGCTACACCGTTCTTGGCGGACTGAGAGGCAGAGAAGCCAATTTGATTTTGAAAATGGCAACTTGTTTACATACGTAAAAACACCCGATCTGCAAACTATAGTGGAAGGTCATCATAGCAATCCGGTTAGATGGTAAGTACCAGCTAGTCTGACGTTGAAATTTTAACATTTCAGGCACCTGCTAAATTAACTTAAAGCTACTTGTTTTGACTGGACCAAAAAGTCCGTTGCAAAGCGAGCAGAATATTCTATCAATGATTTTTAATAAGTGCATATGTACTTCTATCTTTATACTCCGAAGAATGTATTTTATTGCTGTGAAGTTTGTCGGCTGAAATCGATTAGTCGCGTGCGAAATTTAATTAGAACTGGTAATCGACAAAGAAGGGAATCAGGCATATATGTACCACTGTCAACCGTTAGATTGATAAATATCCAAGGTAAAGGGCACTTAGGATAAATATGAGGTATTCGGAATACTTAAGGTACTTGTGGACTGCTAAAACACCATTCTTATTCGATTATTTGCGTTTTGGCACCATCCATCCTAGCCGTGACCTTTGTACTTATGTTGTAAACATTGTTGCACATAAGCTCTAAAAAACGTTCGCTCGCGTCCAACACAGGATGATACCCGCAGGTTTAACTTCAGAATCTGCTAGAATAAGGTTACATCTTTGCTTTAAAGGGCATTTTAGCCCTAGTTTAGGTGCCACTTTTGAGATTTCGACTCTTTCTTTTAGTTAAATTTCGGTTCCTTTTGACCAGCGACGCGGTAGGTTGTCTTTGATTTTGCCTGGTTTATCTAATTTTTATCCAGTCGTTACAAAATTTCGTTGCAAAGCACGTCAAATGTACCTAAATACTGTGGTATTGTTGATATTTATTTATACTTACCTGTGTTGAAGTAGCGCGGCTCAGATAAAACGCAAATGTCGACTTCTGGACCGGCATAAAATCCCACCTCGGACGGCCGAAGTCATTTCGGCGTGTAGCGAAAAATAAAAGCAAGAAATTTAACAAAATACCCTGGTTTTAACATTTACCCACCAAGTCCTTTTCGTCCACAAAATATAAAGGCTAACTTTTTTCCGACCCGAACTTGACCGGTCCGCTGTTAGCGGGACTGCCTCTTAATTATGGTATGGACCCATACGTGATATAAGGTGTGACAGGCCTACACGACTCCTACAGCTCGTGACATTTGCCGTTCTCTATCGAATGTAGTTTGCTTCAAGTGTGTTTCTAACGGGCAATATATGTTAAATTATGAGGAGGATTTTCAAGTTGAATAGAGCCTTCGACTGTGTTTTCAAGCAAATTATAAAAGGTCATCTTTGTTTTCCTGTCGGGCTTTCGCGCGCCCTGTAGAGCTAGACATGACCTTTGTAATCTGCCGTGGTAAAGGAAAATCCAAGCTTAAACCAAAGTGTTCACTCACGCTTTTCTGATTCGCATGCAAGGTAAAACGTTGACATATATTGTATCGTAATAGACACATATCACAGTGTATAGCAAATCCACGATTCAGATAAGTTTGTTTTTTATTTCTCTTCACCCATGACCCTGAATGGAACGCTATTAACAATACGTGCCCTCTAGCCTAAACAATCCCTAATCCGGATGATAAATGTTGCCTAACTCCAAATATTAAATACCCATTATTTAAACCACACTTACGTTAGACCTGGCTTGTAGCTGAATAGAGGCTTACACGCGGACTGTAAAACACGACTAGAGCCACTAGCTCGTCAGTTGATTATACTGTTATGTGTCACCCTCACCAAATAAAACTGATTATTCTAAGTTGAAGGATAAATTGTACTATTACAACGTGGATGAGTTAGAGTTAGAAGTTCAACTACAGTAAAAACCCGCAAGTAAGAACCTAGTTTTTAAGAACCTGTTAGGCTAAAATTTGCCAGTTAGACCCACTCTATACAAGAACCTGTTTAGCCTAAAATTTGAAACAGGTTCTTATTTTCTAAAATCTATATAAAAAAAATGTGTACACTTGGGCAAATAAGATAGGTCAACATTTGGATCCTCTTTGGAGACACAGGTGCATTTGCACAGGTGCATTTTTACATAAATACTTACTTGGTATGCAGATTTTATATAAGGAATAGGCTGAATACCACTAAATTCTATTAGCTACAATGTAATTTTTTCTTCAGAAAATAAGAACCTATTTAAGAACCTAAATAGCCTAAATTTGTGCTAATTACCATTTATGTAAGAACCTGTTTAGGCTAACTTGGGAAAATGCAGGTTCTTACTTGCGGGTTTTTACTGTAGTACACCACGTTTAGACACGAAGAAATGCGTATATGGCTCTTGGATGACGGCTTTCTTAAAGGAGCTATGTCGCGATATTTTAAGTCATTTTTGCGAAGTGAAAAATCACCTTTAAATTGAAGAAGGCCTCGAAATATTTGTTTACTAAGGTAGAAAAACACCAAAGAGGTGATAATGAACCAAACTGGAACAAGGATGGTTGAGGATGGACAAGATGAACGGCAAACTTGAAAAAAATTGCCAATTTTTTCAAGATGCGCCATCCATGACGTAGCCCCTTTAAACACTGCCTTTCCTTCGTTCAAAGATAGTAAATAGAGGGAATTGCTCTGAAGGCCGGAAAACTTCAAAAAAGCAAACAAAGATGCCAAGATTTATGTTGGAAGGTCCAAGACCGTGCACAATATTTTGTTTTGTGCTCACACACTATGGTTGAATTACGTAACCAAAACGTTCCTATTGGTTAGGTTACTCAGATACCACTTAAAACCTATTGTGTTTTGTGCACGGTCAAGGCCACAAAAACGAACAAAAAACATGAAGAACTTTGTTGGGCTTCAAAACCATTTCCCTTTATCAACTTTGCATGGTTTAAATAATCGGCCCTATTACTCCCTCGGTCAAATTATGCCACCAAGTCATGTCACACTCTTCGTCGTCTAATGGCTTCCACTTCACCAATACAGTCGAACTCCTATTAAGCGGCCAACCCCGATTAAGCGACCATCTATCAAAGTCCCAATATCAGTATAATACTGTAAATAAAACCCCTATTAAGCAGCCACTTGCCATTTCCCCGAGGGTGGCCGCTTAAAAGGGGTTCGAGTGTATTCAATATTTTTGGTTGCACTAATGCTGACCAGATTTCATTTCTGGGAATATAACTATTTTGGCCCGTCGTTTAATGTTTACCCTTAACATGTGAAGCAATTATCATTTCTAACCAAAGCGCAGAACATAAATAAACAGCGACGGACTGGTCACTTTTAAGGTGTTTTATGTGAAGGGATTATTACAAACGACAACAGTAAGAAAATTTCTACGATGAAAATTGCTGTACAAATGGGCCGAGTGCATTTAAATGCACGTCGACGAGATGGCAAATTCAAGAAGATCAATGCAAGGAAACTGAGGATACACACAACGAAAATAATTAGATTCGTTTTGAAATTAAATACTGGACAATTGGGTTGTATAATCATGCCTCCAGGTGATGCATCCTCGTTGTTTAACCCAAACTGTATTACGCGCTTGCAATCAACTTGAACACTTGCAAAACCGTTACGACCAAGAAATGCACGCCTTTCCTGCTCGGAATTGTAGTTTGTGGCAATGGATACAAGATAGGGTAGGCCATTGATTTCCAAAGACACGTGCACGCCGATTTCGTTGTCTTGTAATTGAGGTTTCGTTACTTTATTTCCAGGTGCAACAAAGAGGTATGCTAACCTTGTCTGCCTGTGTTTCAACTTTGTTGTGATGTCGAGGAAGTGCGTTTTTCTAACTCCAGCCTCTGCAAGATGCTCGGTGTTTTGGATTGTGCAATACTTTGCTGCCCTTCATGAGAGTTTGTCCAGAAAACCAGGTACGTTTTACCATCCAAAGTAATCGAACCGAAGGTTTCTCCGTGTTCGTCTTCTTGTAACTCAAAGGGAGAGTTCCTATTGTGAAAAAACGCTCTAACGGATTGAGCTGGGCTTTCTTCCCTGGTCTCAACATGGTCAACCACTAAAAGAATCCCAGGATTTAACAGCACAACAGCACGATATACACTTGTAAGTCCCAGAGTAGAACTGTACCAACCAGACATCTCGCCACTTATGAAAACAAATTCTTCAGCTTTGGAGGCAGCAACAATTTCAGCGTCAACAAACCAAATTGCTTCATCTTTGTAATTCATCCACTTTTCGCATTCTCCAATTTGGCCTTCAAAAGGCCCAGAACAAGTAGGCGCCGTTGTTGGGCCAAATAAGAGTACATTGTTCAGCCATGTGTATTTTGGCCCATAAAGAGCCTCAGTGATGAAAGGGACCCCGTTGGGTGCAAATACAAAAGAACCTTGGTCTGGGTGTTCATGACCTGGATTAAAACTACGCCATCCTGTTATCCAGTCGTAAGGTTTGCGTCTAACAATTTCGTTTATTGCCCTTCCGTGCAGAACGCTCGACTTAAACGAGAGAAATGTGCTTCTCTGTCCATCTTTGTCCAATGCACCACCTCCGTAAGTTACAACACCCCAGTCGTTGAAAACATGGAGCTGAGGTGTTTGTGCATTAGGCGGTTCTGTTTCGGGAATGCCAGGGTCGTAAAAAAAGAATTCGGTGTGTAGTGTGCAAAAACGATGCCCAAATGTGCCTTTCAATTCAGATTTCTGCAATCGCAACCTCCGAATTTTACTCGCCAGCCAGTTTCCGTAACCATTTCTCATGACATAATTATCCAAGAAGACGAGTTGGCTTTCGGGCCCGTAAAACCAATTGGAGTTTGAATCAGCAATTCCAACCGTCTCCGTAAAGCCTGGGAGTATCGTGTGGTAAATGAACCAAAAGTGTTTCTTCAACCAGATGTTGTTTGTCAAATGAAGACCAAGGTGTCTTTTGGCCAAGAAAATGTACTGAGTCAGAGACCTTGAAGTATAAGAACCATAAGCAACTCCTTCCTCCATGGAACCATCTACCACGTGACTCAGAAGAAACATTGTTCTGTTCAGCATTTGATGAGCCCTTTCCTTCCAAATTGTCGCTTCTCCGTTGTGTTTTTCAACCACTAATGCACCAGTAAAGAAAGCGACATAATTAGTTGCCACGTGATTTTGAATGTATTGTGTTCCCCAAGAAATCTTGAAGGATCTTTCGTAAAGTTCCTTTGTGACATCCAAGATCTTTTGAAGGATTTTGTTCGAAGATTGTCATCAAGATACTCGTACATAAAATCGTAAGCCGTTGCCACAGCAACCAAGCTATGTGCCACGGGAACGTCGTCTACCATGGAAGCATTTACGCGCCAGTTCGGTAAAGAGACAAACGCGTCAAAGAACTGCATAGCGACATCCCTGGCTAAAAGATCCTTCTCGTTTAAAACGCAGTACATTGCCAGAGCACCAAAGTTATTGCCGTGATCTTCGTTCCATCTGCTGGCGAATTTGTTCCAATCTCTCGGAGGAAGGAATCGGGAAGGTTTTTTCTTCATTTCCTCGGCCGCTTCTTTCAAGCGAAAGAAAATGTCTCGGTGCGTCGTCTGTGCTTGCTGTCGTAAACGATTGATATCTCTCGAAGAAAAATACAGATTTGGATGATCCGCCTGCTTTTCATGAGTGATTTGTATTCCATATAACAACAGAATCACCTTGACAACGTGGTTGAAGATCATTTCTTCGAAGTTTTTTGTCAAACCCTGTCAAAAAAGAAAGGGAATTGCAGTTGACAGAAGATAAAATGATTCATAAATTCTCAAAATCTGTAATGGATCGATGAAATAACACGCTTTTCTGGTTTAATTAATACCTTTTTCCGTCCTCGCGCGTAATGTTTATCGAGGCAGGGGAAATTTCCATTGGTACTGAGATGCAAAATTAAAGTTGATTATTCGTTTGCGAGTTGTTATTATCTCGTTAATCCACCATCAGCCTTGCAGTAGTAGTTTGTCACTCTTAAAAATGTAACAAATGTTATGTTGAAACAAACATGTTTAAACGAGTATTATTCCGAGCTTCCTAGTGACTTTTTTGTGTAAGGTGAGCATGGAAAAAAATTGGAGCATAAAGTAAGAAGCGTGATACTGAGGGAAAACAGCTGACAAACAATCTGCGCTTTTCCTACGACCGTTACTGATAAAATCAGAACATTTATATCGTACTTTTGTTAATGGTATATTTTGGATTTATGAGCTTTTGAAGGATTTTTTGTTTCAGGACGCTTGACTCGACAACGTGACATGACTGCAAGATTAAAAAATTGTCACCCGAAAGCTGTGAATTATAGGAGGTGACATACTATTTACAGCGGAACTTCTTGCTAAACTACTGCATGGCAGATGCTAAAATAATGAAATGGAAATCACAAAAATCTTTCTTTTGTTATCTTTTTCTTTCAAGACCTTCCAATTTATTCACTCACAGTTTGTTTGCATAAGTGAGGGGTTTTCATTCATTTTGAGAATTAATTATTCATAACATTTTAACATTTTCAATTTATAAAAAAAAAATGGAAAATTTGTTGGTCAAAATTAAATGTTTATGCTTTGAATTATTTCTTCTTTACTTCTTTTCATTGAAGATGATTTGATATGTCAAGTAAATAGTCAAACGAATAGGTTACAGATGAAATAATATTTTGAAAAGGTAAAAAAGCCAAAATTGTGTAACAGGAACAGCAATAGTCTTTAAATATTCCACCAAATTTTATTTCCAAATGTCTTCAGTGCGAGACAAACAGTGAATTTGTATAAAATAACTGTAAAATGTTGTAGTCTCTTACCTTTTCTAATTTCTTTCTTGTGCTGTTATCGGTGAAGATTGCAGATTATGTACACCACGTTTGCTGTAGACTTTGTGGGACGTGCATATATTTAACCTATTCCCGTAGAGCGGTTATTCAACTTCAGTTAAATGTAAAACTCGTTTGTTACATCTATAGAGACAAATAATGGTAACCATCGATTAAGAATCAATTCTGCATCAATCACGATTCTTTAGGGTTCAATAAATGGACCCCCAAGACGCTGACCGGTAATTTTCAACTGAATCACCACTGCATCGAAGGTCTTAACTAAGACACAATAATAACAAAAGAAGTCATAAAACATTGTCTTTGAAGGATGAGTATAACAGCTGTACAAACACTGAAAACGCTTTTGACAGCTTCAATGTAGAGCGGGACACATAAACTTTTATTCAGTCGATTTTAGTTGACATAAAGTTGTTCTATAAATAAATAATTTAGCATGGAAATAAATTATGGTAAATTTTAAGCTTGGTAGAAACACAACGAGAAGGTATTATTATAATTATATATTGCTTTTATAATTATTATTGTTATTCAGTCAGTGACACAAGCTACTTGGAAAAACAATTCCGAGTTCTCCCAACAGGATAAATAATTTATTGCGACTTCTTATTCCGCGAAGATTTATTACGCCTCATTTTCGTAAATTAAGAAAGCGTCACGTCACCTTTATCGCATTTAATGCCTTGAAAGGAGTGGAACACGCTATTTTTGGGATCTTGCTTATTTTCTTTTAGACTGTGATCAGTCGCTCTCTTTTCTTCAGATCTAAGCACAGGAGTCGGTTTAGTTAAAAAGCAACGCAACACTTGCTTGCTTCGCGACGAACAGAAATTAGAAGAGTTATATTTACAAAACACCGGAAAGCGAAAGTTCACTCATAAAAATAAAATCTTGCTTCATATTTGATTTCTGTTTATAAAAAGTCGCAAGTGTTATTTAAATCTGTGCCTCGGTTTGAACCAAGTCACGGTTGCCCCAGGCAACTGATCGGCTGTGAGAATCTAACAACCCTGTAAGTTCTATAACAAGCTCTCAGAGTCCCGAAGGGGTTATGGACTCCAGGGGCCTTGGGCCCAAAAAAGCGGGGTCCCGCAACACGGAAATATTGGGGTTCCAAGGTTCCAGTCACTCAGGGCTCCTGGACTTTGTGCACTCCTCTTATAGGCCAATTTAGACGGTACGATTTTGTCGCATGCTACTTTTGTAGCGCGCGCTGCTAGCGTCATGCAAAAATCGTATACAACTTCATCATTTAACTTTGTCGTGGCTACGACATGTCGCAGGGTTTTAAAACATGTTTCAAAATCCTACGACATTTTTCGTGTCGTATACGATAATCGTAAGCGAGTTGTAGGTTTGATTTACACGACACAATTCGTGTCGTAGACTTGTCGTAAGCGCGTCGCATGCGACAAAATCGTTCCGTCTAAATCGGCCTTTAGGGACCCTGAATGAGCTTTGATAATTAATGAAAGGGACTCACTCAGGATATCAAGTAAACTGTTCACTTGCTTTATTTTTTGTCCAAATCAACAAAATACATTTCAATGAAATTACAACGTTATTCCAATAGAAGCAATGTTTATATGACAGTCTCTGCTGACGTCATTGGTAACATCTCGTATTTAGAAATTCACCCAATTAACCCTTTCACTCCCAAGAGTGATCAATTCAAAACTGAGTAAAAAATATTGAATTTCATTTTGAAAAATTGTCAAAAACAAACAGCACCACACGAACGTACTGCTCAATAGCTTTCAGTTGAATGGTCACACGCTAGGGTTTCATCCACAGACGCAAAAGGTACAACCACATTTATTGACTCAAGGTTTGACTCTGGGAGTGAAAGGGTTAAAAAACAGATACCATAACTAGAAATAAATTGCAAAAAAATTAAACGAATTTTATCAGTTATGGTCGTCAATTAGTGAAGTAAAGTAAAACTTTATTTATACATGGTGGCCCATTGGGCCCTGCGTCTAAAACCATTACATTACATTAAAAATTTAAGAAACTAAAAAAGTTAAAAATATATGCATAATTAAGAATCTTTGCAAGGTTGAAGCTCATTGTATATTTTGCGCAACTAAAATAGGTTGTTTGTTTCTTTGTTAGTTGTTTTACGCTTTGGTGGTTGATTGACAATGAGAATGGCAGACTAAACTTCTTGTTTAATCCTTCAAGTCTAGATGTCAACATACAAATTCACCTTACTGGTCTCCATACATTTCTTATAGTACTAGTTGAGAGAATTTGATGATGTATTAACCCTTTAAGCCCTGATGTCAACATACAAATTCTCATTACTGGTCTCCATACATTTCTTATAGTACTAGTTGAGAGAATTTGATGATGTATTAACCCTTAAGCCCTGATGTCAACATACAAATTCTCATTACTGGTCTCTATACATTTCTTATAGTACTAGTTGAGAGAATTTGATGATGTATTAACCCTTTAAGCCCTGATGTCAACATACAAATTCTCCTTACTGGTCTCAATACATTTCTTATAGTACTAGTTGAGAGAATTTGATGATGTATTAACCCTTTAAGCCCTGATGTCAACATACAAATTCTCCTTACTGGTCTCAATACATTTCTTATAGTACTAGTTGAGAGAATTTGATGATGTATTAACCTTTAAGCCCTGATGTCAACATACAAATTCTCATTACTGGTCTCTATACATTTCTTATAGTACTAGTTGAGAGAATTTGATGATGTATTAACCCTTAAGCCCTGATGTCAACATACAAATTCTCCTTACTGGTCTCAATACATTTCTTATAGTACTAGTTGAGAGAATTTGATGATGTATTAACCTTCAAGCCCTGATGTCAACATACAAATTCTCCTTACTGGTCTCTATACATTTCTTATAGTACTAGTTGAGAGAATTTGATGATGTATTAACCCTTTAAGCCCTGATGTCAACATACAAATTCTCCTACTGGTCTCTATACATTTCTTATAGTACTAGATGAGAGAATTTGATGATGTATTAACCCTTTAAGTCCTGATGTCAACAAACAAATTCTCCTAACTGGTCTTCATACATTTCTTATAGTACTAGTTGAGAGAATTTGATGATGTATTAACCCTTTAAGCCCTGATGTCAACATACAAATTCTCCTTACTGGTCTCTATACATTTCTTATAGTATTAGTTGGGAGAATTTGATGATGTATCAACCCTTTAAGCCCTGATGTCAACATACAAATTCTCTTTACTGGTTTCCGTACATTGCTTTATACATAACTCGGGAGTAATTGATTTTCCCCTTTGAGGATCACTTGTATACACGTGTATACCTATCTTTGAAAACAGTGATCTAACCAACCCAAAGAACATTTTGTACAAAAAATTGGTATTTACAAACCATACAATCAATAATTGTGCTAGCCTCTGTATATCCGCTAACTCCCCTCAAGAAGAGTTGCTATATATTATTTTAGTTCTACAAAGTATCATTACTTCATTTTGGCCATGGTGCATGGATATATTAAATTTCAATCAAATATCTGTACGCGATCGTTGTACCTTTCAGACACAACAGTTTGACCATTACTAAGAAACGCTACAGAAGAAGGCAGCTTAAATTCTCCTAAATTCTCCCCTTTTGTTCCAAACTTGCAAACGAACTTTCCATTCAGTTCAAATACTTGTATTCGATTATTCCACGAATCACAGACCATTAGATGCCCCGATTTGTTTACTGACAAACAACGTGGATTATTAAACTCCCCGTCCCCTCCACCCTGCTTTCCAAACGTGAACTGAAAATTTCCTTTCCTGTCGAAAATTTTGATACAATGGTCATGGCCATCCGATACTATTAAATTCCCGTCATAGCTAACACAATGGGTGGGGTAGGTGAAAGAACCTTGTCCACCCATCTTCATTAGAAACTCACCATTAGGAGAAAATATCTTAATCAGTTTATTGCCTGAATCAGCAACAATAATATTCCCATCACTGTCTATAGATAAACCGTGAGGATTACAGAGCTGGTTGTAAAGGCTTCCTGGTCCTCCAAACGCACCAACGTACTCGCCCTCCCCATTGAAAATCTGGATCCTATGGTTTCCAGAATCTGCCACGAATATATTTCCGTTTTTGTCGAAGGCTATCCCAATGGGCTTGTTAAATTGTCCCTTGTTGTTGCCTTGACGACCAAAGGATCTTACGTAATTGCCATCACTGCTAAAGATTTGAACTCTGTGATTGGACAACTCAGTCACAGCTATCTCGTTGGAGTCGTTCACTGCCAAGCCACAAGGAGAGTTTAGCATTTTAATCGAGGAACCTTTTCTTCCAAAGGATACAAGTGGTGTGAACTGCATTGATTTCACTTCAACAGGGAAAGGACTGCCGCGAACATTTTCCCCGTTGACTTTCACTGACATTTTACATGTGCCATGAACTCTGGGAAAATAGCTGATTGGGTAGATTCCATCCTGACATTCGTGTATTTCTACTTCCGTCACGCTCTCGCGTTCTCTTTCGTCAGCAATCTGCACTGTCACGACGTCACTTTTGTTGTGACACTGTCTTCCCTCAGGGTCTCTTGTGGTCAAAGCAAACTCTCCTTCCCGTCCAACGATTGCATGGTACAGACCTTGACCTTTGGCAACAGATTGACTTGCTTTTGTTGGACGCAGTATTTGCAACGAGCCAATTTCTTCGGTGTTGACAGAATCGAACATATTTCGATTTTCCACGAACACTAAACCAGGAAGTGCTTGAACAGAGTCACTATCAATGGGCTTGGTTACAGTTCCAGCATCACCGGATGTGCTAATAATTGCCTCTAATGTTTTCTTCAATTGAACGATTTCAGCGTTTGTACTTCGTGTTAAAAGTTTATCAGCTTTTTCCAGCGATGATCTAATGACGTTTATTTGAGACTCCATCTCGGTCTTTTGGGTTGTTAGACCTTCAAGTGATTTCTTTGTTTGGATTTCAACTGCATCTAAAATACTTTGCTTCTTAGCTTCAACGACGGAAATGATTTTGTCAGCAAACCTTTGAACATCTCTCTTTACGTCTTCCCCTTGTTGTATCTGTTTAGCGTAGTCTTCTTCTAGTTGACTAACTACGTTCATCTTTGCTTGCAAGTCATGTCTTTGAGTTTCAATCATAGATTTCATTTGGATCTTCTGTCGTTCAGCTTCTTCTTCTATGTGCCCCAGACCGTGACCAGCGTGTTCCAGAGTAACACACGTTTGGCAGACTGCCTCTTCGCAATTCTTACAAAAGTATTTCAGTTCTTCTTTCTGGTGCAGTGGCTTTGGGCAAAACACAGGTCGCTTCAAAACATCCTCAAAGTCCTTGTCTTGAAACTCTTTCAGCGCCAGAACGCGGTGATCTTTATTGCTTCGGATGATGTTGTGTCCACTGATGCATTCGTCACACCAAAACGCACAACACTGGAAACAATAGGAACTTTCAGAGCTTTTCTTGTCGCAATTTCCACATCTTACTTGGCTGCTGTTACATTCTTTAATAGTCAAAACATCGATCATACCGTTCAGATAAAAGCTGGTTGGAAGATCTTTCAGATCGCCACTGCGAGGAACTCTGCTAAGGGCTTGGCAGTTGGGGCATTTGATTGTGTCTCCGCTGTAGCTTACTCGGTGCCATTTTGTTAAACACTGCAGACAGAAACTGTGTAGACATTGCAGCTGTTTTGGATCTGTGAATATGCTTGCACACACCGAACAAGACACTTCTTCGCGAAGATTATGAAGCAACGTTTTGATGTCCATGTCGTCTTCAGAAACGGGAAGCAAAGCAAAATTATACGGAAGACAGTTCCTCTTTCGATTTCCTACCTTTCACGATACTCGACACCCCGTCATGGTCATGTGACTTTGTATTCGCGGAATTAATATTCGATACGAAATACAAACATTGACGAAGTCTTGCTTCACCGTCTGCCTTTGGGCTATTATTGGAATCAGCTTAATTTATTTATTTTAACGAGCTGCGTCGCGCCATTCACAATCTGTCTTAATCTTGATATCCATCTTTAACCATCCTTGTTCTTTTTTGGTTGCTAATAGTACATCTTATTTTTGAGGTTTCCTTCAATTTGAAAGCATTTTTTTACATCTCAAAACAAATGACTTCATATCTCGTGACAGTTCCTTTAATTGTTTGGTTTGGTTATGTGACCCTGCGGCGCTATTAATTGTCGGACTCCATTCGGACACCAAAACAAGACAAAATCAATAAGAATATTGATTACAATTTTTGTTCAACTTTTACGAATGTGCTTAACATTGTCACGCACGTTTGTGTTTGTGTAAATTGTGAAAAAGGACTTTATTTATCGTGACATAAAATTATTCAGTGCTTCTAACAGAGTTATTTTATTTTCATTTCCCTTTCTAAAACCACTTTTGTTATAAATTCTTACTCAACTTCTTACAATTTTTTTTTGCTAACAAATCATGCGAACTGGGAAATTCAAAGTCGAACTGGTCACGGTAGTCAAATCTGGTTGATGGCGAGTGACGTGAGACGAGCATTACCGATGCTGTCACACATCAGCATTCGTTTGTCTTCGTTCGATTGACAGCAGTTTAGAAGTTTGACAGTGTTTGCCTTATAGACAATAGCGTAGGTTATAACAATGCCCCTATATCTAAATGACAACAGCTAATGTTTATAACAGACGAGAGATGAAGTGGCTTTCAGAAATTTACAAAACGCTGTGGAGTCGAACCTCACGTAAGCCTTGGGGCCAGAAAAATTGTCCGCTTAGGGCCTCTACAGACTAGGCCAATTGTTATCGATAACTATTTAGTTGTCGATCATAAAAAGTTGTCGATGACAAAAAAGCCAGTGTGTGAAGCTAGTTATCGATAACTAAGGCCCTTAGTTATCGACAACTAGCTTCACACACTGGCTTTTTTGTCATCGACAACTTTTTATGATCGACAACTAAATAGTTGTCGACAACTATATCTCTAGTCTGTGGAGGCCCTTAGTGTAGTGTTTTTATGTAGCTGGGTACATGACCAAGTGTCCGCTAACGAGAGGTGTCCGCCTACGGAAGGTGTCCGTTAGCGGAGGTTCAACTGTATTAGATTCATTTTTACATTCCCTTCACTGTTGATAAGAACAACTTGTCACAATGAAATGTCGTCCTTTTTTCGCACCATGATTGGTGATTCGTTTACCGACCTTTGCCAAGGCAATTTAACAAACTAGACCAGGGTCAGGAAAGTAGTCATATAAACGTGAATTTGAAACAAATATAAAGCATAACATCGCTCAATATTTATCTCACGAAGTCATTACAAACCATATTAATAGGATTAGTCCGAAAATGGCAGATGCTGTATAAATGCGCCGTGTGAATTTTATGACACTTCGACGATTTCCTTTTAGGAAGAGTAATACAACAAGGGAACCAAGGATCCATACAAACAAAATAACAACATTTGTTTTGAAAAAATATTCTCGACAAATGCCACATTTGGGGATGCACTGTGTGGACGTGTTATTGTGTGATCCAATCTTTATTACGCACTTGTCACCAATTTGGACTTTTGCAATGCCATCAAAGCCAAAAAACGCACGCCTTCCTGCGAAGAATTGTACTTAGTGGCAATGGATACAAGATGCGAGAGGCTGTTGATCTCAAAAGACACGTGCACGCCAATTTCGTTGTCTTGTAGTTGAGGTTCCGTCACGTTATTTCCAGGTGCAACAAAGAGGTATGCTAACCTTGTCTGTCTGTGCTTTAAGCTTGTTGTGATGTTGAGGAAGTGAGTCTTTCTGAGTCCAGCCTCTGCAGGATATTCGATGCTTTGGGATTGTACGATGCTGTGTTGTCCTTTATGAGAGCTGGTCCAACGAACTAGGTACGTTTCACCGTGCAAGGTAATCGAACCGAAGGTTTCTCCGTGCTTGTCTTTTTGTAAGTCAAAGGGAGAGTTCCTATTGTGAAAAAATGCTCCAACGTATCGAGCTGGGCTTTCGTCCCTGGTCTCAACATGGTCAACCACTAGAAGAACCCGGGGTTTAACAGTACAACAGCGCGATACACACTTGTAAGTCCCAGAGCAGAACTATACCAACCAGATATCTCACCACTTAGGAAAACAACTTCTTCAGCTTTTGAAGTAGCGACAATTTCAGTTTCTGCAAACCAACTGCTTCGATTCTGTAATTCATCCACTTTTCGCATTCTCCAATTTGGCCTTCAAAAGGCCAGAACAAGTAGACGCCGTTGTAGTTGGTCCAAATAAGAGTACATTGTTCAGCCATGTGTATTTTGGTCCATAAAGGGCCTCAGTGATGAAAGGGACCCCGTTGGGTGCAAATACAAAAGAACCTTGGTCTGGGTGTTCATGACCTGGATTAAAACTACGCCATCCTGTTATCCAGTCGTAAGGTTTGCGTCTAACAATTTCGTTTATTGCCCTTCCGTGCAGAACGCTCGACTTAAACGACAGAAATGTGCTTCTCTGTCCATCTTTGTCCAATGCACCACCCCCGTAAGTTACAACACCCCAGTCGTTGAAAACATGGAGCTGAGGTGTTTGTGCATTAGGCGGTTCTGTTTCGGGAATGCTAGGGTCGTAAAAAAGAATTCGGTGTGTAGTGTGCAAAAACGATGCCCAAATGTGCCTTTCAATTCAGATTTCTGCAATCGCAACCTCCGAATTTTACTCGCCAGCCAGTTTCCGTAACCATTTCTCATGACATAATTATCCAAGAAGACGAGTTGGCTTTCGGGCCCGTAAAACCAATTGGAGTTTGAATCAGCAATGCCGACCGTCTCCGTAAAACCTGGAAGAATCGTATGGTAAATGAACCAGAAGTGTTCTTGTAACCAGATGTTGTTTGTCAAATCAAGACCAAGGTGTCTTTTGGCCAAGAAAATGTACTGAGTCAGAGACCTTGAAGTATAAGAACCATAAGCAACGCCTTCCTCCATGGAACCATCTACCACGTGACTCAGAAGAAACATTGTTCTGTTCAGCATTTGATGAGCCCTTTCCTTCCAAATTGTCGCTTCTCCGTTGTGTTTTTCAACCACTAATGCACCAGTAAAGAAAGCGACATAATTAGTTGCCACGTGATTTTGAATATATTGTGTTCCCCAAGAAAGCTTGAAGGATCTTTCGTAAAGTTCTTTGGTGACATTCGAGACCTTTTCAAGGATTTTTGTTCGGATATTGTCATCAAGATACTCGTACATAAATCGTAAGCCGTTGCCACAGCAACCAAGCTATGTGCCACGGGAACGTCGTCTACCATGAAAGCATTTACGCGCCAGTTCGGTAAAGAGACAAACGCGCCAAAGAACTCCATAGCGACATCCCTGGCTAAAAGATCCTTCTCGTTTAAAACGCAATACATTGCTAGAGCACCAAAGTTATTACCGTAATCTTCATTCCATCTGCTGGCGAATTTGTTCCAATCTCTCGGAGGAAGGAATCTGGAAGGTTGTTTCTTCATTTCTTCGGCCGCTTCTTTCAAGCGAATGAAAATGTGGCGGTGCGTCGTTTGTGCTTGCTGTCGTAAACGATTGATTTCTTTCGAAGAGAAGTAGAGATTTGGGTGACTGGCTTGTTCTGGGCGGGTTATTTCTGTCCATTTTAGCAGTAGAATCGCGATAAAGTAGAGGGAACGCATTCCTTCTATAGTTTTTTCACTGTCGAGAAAGAAGGTCAAAGAGGTCAATGTAACTGACATATGCTACATAATGTGTCAGAAACTTTATTAAAATCTGAAATGAATGAAATTACGATACGATTTGGCTTACAAAGGATTACTTGAACGTGACTAATTGACCAATCAAAGCGTTAATTGAGACCAAAGGATGGCCGATGACGTTGAAGCTCCCAAGAGTGCTAAGTTCAAAACTGAACAAAAAATCTTGAATTTCGTTTTGCAAAATTGTCAAAAGCAAACAGTACCACATGAAAGTACTGCTCCATAGCTTTCATTTGAATAGTCACACACTAGGGTTTCATCCACTCAAGATTTGATTCTGGGAGTGAAAGTATTGAGACAATACATTTACAACTAATTTGAATTTAGTTCTGTTGATTCCAAACCGCAAAAATTATTGTAATGACCACAGAATACACAGGAAAGTAAAAGCAAATTACTGTAGTTATAAAGGTTTGTTTGACTTCAATTTGTATACTACCGGCGTCTCTGGAAAAATAACTGTGAAAAACAACAATGAAAAAACAAAAAAAACAAAGCGTTAAATTCACATGTTTAAGTTGTTTCTTTAGCGAGGGTCGTTCCCATTCAATGTGAAGGGCTTCCTTGATCCTTTTCGTTGTTGTTTTTCACAGTTATTTTTCTTGTTTATTCTATTTTGTTTTTCATGCTGTTATATCCCTAGTGTATATTATGTCATTTTTCTCACACATTTTTTCATGTTATTTAGTAATTAGTCACATTATTTTCTGTAATTAATTATTTTTCACCTACTTAATATATATACATTTTGTAGTTGTAAACATCCTTGAACTGATGATGGACACTGAAGTACCCGAAACATGTCTTCAAAACTAAAACATTGTGTGGTATTATAATTGTTATACAGTCGAACATCCACTAACGGCCACCCAGCTCTCTATAACAGCCAGGATTTTTCGTCCCGACCGTGCGCCTATCCATACACTTAACTCTTACTAAACCTCCCTACAACGGCCACCTCTCTACAACGGCCAGATAATTCTGCACCAAGGTTGTCGTTGTGGAGAGGTTCAACTGTATATTTTGACTCGGAAAAAATTTACTCGAAAACTCGTTCTTGTAACCTTTTTGACACCGACGTTAAAAATTTAGGATCGAAACCAACCAATCAAAGAATGACACAGTTTACCGAGGGTTCCGCATCTTTGTTTGGTGTCAAATGATGGTGAATTTTAAGCTTGGTAGAAATATGAGAAAGATGTTTATCCGGCAGTTAGCCTGCGAGCAAGCTATCTTGGCGTTGAGTGGGTAGGAGGGGAGAGGGGAAAAGAGAGCTCTCTTTTCTCTCACTCTTCCCCACCCCCCATCCCCCAAAAAAACGCCAAGAGAGCTTGCTTGCAGGTAGGCTATCCGGCAGTCAGTGACAGAAGCTACTCGGAAAAAAATTCAGAGTTCTGGAAAATTGTTTTTCTCCGAGTAGCTTGTGGACACTGACTGCATGCTAAACAACTTTCTCGTATTTCTACCAAGCTTAAAATTCACCATCCTTTCTTTCGACACATATTGATCAAACTAATCCTAGCAGTATGCGGGAAGTTTGTCACATTTGAACCTAGTTATATGGCCTAAGCTCCCACGAGTCTCCTGTAGCTCAGTGGTAGAGCGTCTGACCGGTTTGCGGAAGGTCATAGGTTCGACTCCTGTTGGGAGAACTCGGAATTATTTTTCCGAGTAGCTTGTGTCACTGACGGATAAACATCTTTCTCATTATATGATTTATTTTTATTTTTTTACTTCAATCCCTTACATGTATTTTAATCCCTTATTTTTCCGCGCGCTGTAACTGCATGAGGGACCATGAGGGAGGGGTTTTTTAATTCATCACTTGAAGAATGAAACAAACTTAAAATATGTTGAATTTAAAGGAGCTACATCACGGTTGTTCGCCGTTCGCAATCCATCTTAATCTTCTCCATCCTCAACCATCCTTGTTCCTGTTTGGTTTATTATCACCTCTTTGGTGTTTTACTGCGTTACTAAACAATTATTTTTAGGCTTTCTTCAATTTGAAGGTGATTTTTCTGTAGTAAAGTTCGCAAAAATGATTTAAAATATCGTGACATATAGTTCTTTTAAATCAAAACATAAGTACAATTCGGCGATAAAATTAAATTCATTTTTTCTTCATTACATCTAATGTGAGGTGTTTTTTTTTAAACCACAAGTCAACACGATGAAAGAACATGTTAGAAGAGATGAAAATTTGACGAACATTATAGTGTCTCAATTCAAAAATTGTGCGAGTCATGAATCAAATGCTATAAAAGCATTACGAGCCGAGGGTGAATAAGGTAAGGTATGGTAAATCTTTATATAGGCAGTGTGGCCCATTCAGCTCTAGGCTGGTATCCATAGGGGCCCTGCGTCTAAAAAATACATTATATTTAAGATTGAATTATAGAAGTTATGTAGATTTGTCTTACCTGCCTTATCTCGTTTTTTTCTTCACCGCTGTTGGTTACAATTGTCTCGCCTTGCTATGAACTTTAAGGACAAATTGAAGCTTATATTTACTTGCGGCAAATGGCAATCTTCGATGAAAAATCAATTCTGTATCAATGTCGCGCCAGTCTCTAGATTAAGGTCCTATGGGCCTGCCGTGATCACGAACTGCCGTGATCACGAAGTGTTAAATAAAAGCCCGGTGAAAAATTACTAATATGCATATTAAAATACTGGCAGTGAAAGATGGCCACTGGTCCAGCTGATTAAATACAACACTGTCTTTGTCGGCTCTAGAAGTTAAAATACTCCAGCAGGATATTAATATTTATTCTTTCGTGCTGTTAGTAAATATAAAAATGCTTTATTCACTTTTCGGTTGCCTGGAAGACCCAGAGTTACAATTAAGGAAAAAAAGTTGTCTCCGTACAAATCTGTTGAATTTTTCAAACTTTCAAACCATCATAAAAATAAAATATAACAGTTTAAAAATGTTAGCGGTCTCAAAATTGGCAACCTTACTACAGTTTAAGCGGCCACCCTCGGGGAAATGGCAAGTAGCTGCTTAATAGGGGGTTCGTTATAAATTAGCATAAGGCATGGCAGAAAATCAAAAGATTAGTGACAACGGAATCACATCAAGACTATAATAAACGTGTGTTTGAATGTTTTTATCAGTCGTCACCTTCTATTTCGGACTCGTATCTGTCATCAGCTTTTTCAAAACAAGGTGGCTGCTTAATAGGGGAAAAAACAATAGGAGAACCATTATTGAGACTGCCAAAAGGTGGCCGCGGCAGCTTACTAGAGGTGGTCGCTTAATAGGGGTTTTATTTACGGTATTATATTGACAATATTTTCGGGACTTTGATATCTGGCCGCTTAACAGGGGTGGCCGCTTAATAGGGGTTCGACTGTAATTTCATCACGCTCTTTTCCATTTTGTACTATCAGCTATTTTTATGACTGACAGGTCACGTGATAGGGTTCTACAAAGAGTCTATTTGAATAAAATCAGTTTTGACAACTTTTACCTCCCACTGTTTTGTAAATATAACACTTGCTCTTTTTTCTTCGTCGCGCGGTTTAAATGTGATGTCATTATTGTTGTTATTATTATTAAAACCAAGTTAATACCAAGAGAGAATGATCTAAGAGAAGCATTTCCCATAAATGTGTCTCTTCCAATGATAATCTTTTTGATATCTATTTTTAGCTTTCAGTCCATAGCTGAGCTATTTTAAGAGCGCTACCTGATTGGTCAGTTCGAGTAACGTGATGTCGGAGCCTCGATCAGAAGGAAATAAAAATAACCTTCACAGCACGGCGAGAAACTATTAATAGATTTCAAAAACACTGTAATGGGCACGGGGAATCCTTCTCTTAGATCATCTTCTCTTGTAATACTTAATTTGCTTTGTAAATGTTATAATTGCTGTCACCGCTTCGTAACAGTTTTTCTTTTGTTTCGCCGATCGGTTTTTGTCAGCATAAAAATTGGCCAATTTTTTCAAGTTCGCCGTTCGCAGTCCGTCTTAATCTTTTCCATCCTCAACCATCCTTGTCCCTGTTGGTTTGTTATTACCTACATGGTGTTTTCTACCTTAGTAAACTAATATTTTTAAGCTTTCTTCAATTCAAGGTGCTTTGCACTCCGCAAAAATGACTTAAATTATCGTGACATAGCTCCTTTAACCCTTTTACTCCCAGTGTCAAACCGTAATTCGATAAATGTGGTTGTATCATCCACAGACTTAAACGTCTGTGGATAAAACCCTAGTGTGTGACCATTCAAATGAAAGCTACTGAGCATAACTTTCATATGGTACTGTTTGTTTTTGACAATTTGGCAAAATGAAATTCGACATTTTTTATTTAGTTTTGAACTAAGCCTTGGGAGTGAAAGGGTTAAACCTGTTAGTCCCACGACGTTGCACTATTGGTGTCTTGACATCATGTTGCTTTCTCAACAAGTTAGACATTTTTCAAAGACGAAAAACAACTATAATTAGCTCACAGCTATAATAACCCTTACGATATGGCAAGCTGAATATATATGGTACGATATGGCAGTCAGAATATAATTATACAATCTAGGTCTATCATTATTTTTAAACTCATTTACTAAATGTGAAGTTGAAAATAAAATAGGAATATTGAACCGTTGTATGTCAGCACTTGTTGAAATTCATTCAAGACAATTAACGTTAATAAAGGTTTGACCGCATATCGTGAAATAATATCTGCGCCTAATGAAACAAAACTTTCTTGAAACTGTTTCGCTTGTACGATGTTTTTTCGTCGGTCTTGATTGTACGGCTTTGTCATGATAATTATCAAAATGTTTTTCTGACCGGAATATTTCACCACCTAAGGTGAACAGTATTTACAGCTGCAACGGAAGTTAAACCCTACCATTTCAACTTCAACTCGGATTTACAATGTAGCCCCAAAATATTTTTATACCGTATGAGTTTTTAAGATCACTTCGAAGTACATTGGAGTCAAAATGAGCCATTTTCTACTCGAAGTAAGTTCATAGATTGTTATTACTGTGCAAATCAAAAAAGCGTGACTCTTTGATTTAACTTTGGACATGATCAAACCGAAAGAAGAATAGTCAGGAACTCAAATTTACACTTTGTTTTTGCAGAAAAGCTAATACAGGAAAAAAATAGACCAAAGGAAATCAACGGGTTCACGGTTTTCTGATTCGCACACTAATAGTGCAGTGAAGGAATTCCAAGATTATTTCCACACTAACTTTCTTGTCTCGTCCAATAGGTGATAATTGTCTTCTGTGCCTTCGGATCTGTTCTGGTAGAAGGTAAGTTGTAGTCATATTTCTACGACAATCTAATGACTAACATTAACCCTTTCACTCCCAGAGTCAAACCTTGAGTCAATAAATGTGGTTCTAGCTTTTTAAGTCTGTGGATGAAACCCTAGCGTGTGACCATTCAAATGAAGGCTATCGAACAGTTCTTTCAAGTGGTGCTGTTTGTTTTTGACAATTTGGCAAAATGAAATTCAAGATTTTTTCCTCAGTTTTGAACTTAGCACTCTTGGGAGTGAAAGGGTTAAACTCTTGGCTTTGCGGATTTGATTTTTGTAGGCGGACGCAGCCACTGCATGAAAGGTCAAAGCGAAGATTCAAAAACTGAAGGAAAATTATAAACTGAAAAGTTTAATGCCTCGTTAAGATATCCGAAAAATGCAAGTCAAATACAGTATTTACAGCTAGCGTAAAAAACAAAAACAGTTTGTAGAAGTTCAATTTTTCGCAAACTACGTTAGTTACTTGCAAATATTTTTTAATGTGTTACTTAACGAAAAATTCTGTAGTATCAATATTTTATTTGCAACCTAAATTTGTATTAAAATGGAAAACATATTTTTGAAACAGCAATTTCGACTTGTTAAATTGCTTTTTATTTATACCATAACGGGATTGAAGATATTTAAATTAGTTGGAACTACAGTATTTCTAGAAGACAATTCAAACGTGTTTAATTATATTTTTAAGAGGAGCTTCCAGAGTCTTCGGAGATGCCCAGAAATAAATTGAACAGACGTTGATTTTGGAATTTTTTTGCAGTTTTCGAAACGTATGTTGCTTGCATACAAGCCAGGTTGCATAAGAAATTATGTCACTCTTACAGCAGTTGATATCTTAACCCTTTCACTTCCAAGAGTGCTAAGTTGGAAATTCAGTAAAAAATCTTAAATTTGATTTTGAAAAATTGTCAAAAACAAACAGTACCACATGAACGTACTGCTCAATAGCTTTCATTTGAATGGTCACACACTAGGGTTTCATCCACAGACTTAAAAGTTACAACCACATTTATTGACTCAAGTTTGACTCTGAGAGTGAAAGGGTTACTATCTATACATCACGGATGAAAAGAAATTAGCCTTAAATATTTCACGTTTATCGTTCGAAATCCGTCTTATTATCTCCCCAAATCGTAATTATCCTTGTTCCATTTTTATCACTACCTGAGCAAATGATATTATATTATATGAGGTTTTGTTCGATGTTGAGGTAATTTTGTCATTTTTAGTGTCTCTAAACCGTTCTTTAATTTTGCATGTATTTTTTTTAAGATTATCAAAATATATAGTTCCCTACTTTACATGTCAATACACTTTTCAAGCAGACAAACTGTGTGAGTCAAATCAGTTTCACCTGTCATCGAACAAAAATAGCCGCCTTGCCTAATTTTTTATGTAATTTTTCAAGTTCGCCATTCGTACTCAATTCGTCTTAAAGGGACACTGTCCTGATTTTAGCATGATTTTGGAAAGCTCAGAAACATATCTAGATCATAGGAAGTTGAACAATAATGGTTTGATTCTGTAGAATAGCACTCGACAAATGACAGGAACCCATTAGGAAGTGAGGATGACAAACGACAGCGAGATGGAAATGGATTGCAATATGGATTTTTGAAAAACATCAGGATGTCAGTTTTTCAAAGTTCAAATTTGGCTCGGAAATCTTTGAAATTTGCAAAATTTGTTGCAGTATGGAATTTCTTGAAGAAATTGCTTTTATCATTTAGTTAGAGTTTACTTAGTTCTTATTTAATAGATTTAGGGACCATTTCGTGCATTTATAACAGTTTTGAGCAAATACGCCGTGACAGTGTCCTTTAATCTTCTCCATCCTTAACCATCCTCGCTCTTTTTGGTTTATTATCACCTCTTTGGTGGTCCTCTACCTTGATAAACTATTATTTGAGATTTTGTTCAATTTGAAAGAAACTTTTTACATCGCAAAAATTGTATATTTTTAGCAGCGATCAAAATCAAATTCCTAAAAACATCAATACATTTTCAAGCAGACAGCGGGTGTCGGAAGAAAACAAACTGAGTGAGTCAAATCAGTTCCATGCACCTGTCACTGGGAGTGATCCTTTCACAGAACCACAGTGATAATTAACCGCCTCGCCTTCGGCGAAATTCCAACTGTGGACGTAGAAATTTGGAACAATTTTTCCCATGATTTATTTATTTCCAAAAGGGTTTGAAGTAAAGTTACAGTTTGCAGCATCACGCGATTGGGTAAGAGTAAAGTAAAGCCTTGTGCGGACGTTTGTGGCTTTGAGCCATTTTTGCGATGTACAAAATTTTGCTTTCAAATTGAAGGAAACTTAAAAATAATAGTTTACCAAGGTAGAGGAACATCAAAGATGTAATAATAAGCCAAACAGGAACAAGGATGGTTGAGGATGGGGAAGATTGAGACGGATATTTGCTGTGTTCTTGGGCAAGACACTTCATGCTACAGAAACCAGAGTTAACCCCCCCCGGGGGGGGGGGGGTACTCAAAGGTTTTATACGGGAGGCTCCGCCAGAGGTCAACCCTTACCCTTTCATATACCATTTTCACAGAAAAGGTACCTTTCATATACTTTCCATAGAAATTATGAAAATGGTACCCCTTTCACATACTACTGTAGAAGCACTGCATCCTTTCTATATCCTTTAATGAACTTAATGAACAATATATATCACCAGAAATCATCAAGCATTACCAGTAGAGATGTTAACCAAACAATAATATCATTTACTCGTGAAATCCCTACCCTCTCATATACTTCAACTCGTGAAATCCCTACCTTTCATATACTTCAACTCGTGAAATCCCTACCCTTTCACATACCTCGAGCCTAAAAAAGGACCCCTTTCGGGCGGAGCCTCCCCGTATAGTCCATTATAGGGAGTACCCCCCCCCCCCCCCGGGAGTTAACCTTAAGGTACCAGAATTCGCACTGAAAAACGCATTGTTGGGTCACGGAACCCGTTTTCTTGGTGCTGTCACCCGAAATTTGGCTAACGTTTGCTAAAAATGCCATTTGGAGAACTAGGGAAAGATGTTAAAAACGTTTTGGGTGCAAAACTGTACAATTTATCTTTGGCCACAGTTCATAGCCAAAAAAGAGACTTAAAAAGATTTCCCTTCTGATTTTTTCCTTTTCTCTTTTCCTTTCCTTTTACTCTCCCTTTCTTTTCTTGCTATCTTCGGCGCTTGATACACTTCCTATCAGCTGGAAAGGTTTTGACCTCACCTTTTAAGGGAGCTGAAAAATGAACATGGAAGTATGTTGTGTGTGAGAGCCAAATTTGACACTGATTTTTCAACAAAATTGAACAGGTTTTTCCAGCATTAAGAATTTGTTAGATTTCCAAAATTGATGCACGGTTACAAAGATCCATCCTTTCTGCATCAGATGCGTGTCAAACTAATATTGTCACGTGTTAATTGATGACGTCATTTTTATCTTCAGGCAAAATAATGGGTCGATGGAGTCTAGACGAGCTGGACAGCGGTCAACTCACAGAATCCCTGAACCAGACCGTCTCATCTACCTTGCTGGTCGCCCGTGAAGATACCACACATACCCGCACAGGGGTACTGACCGTAGAAGATGTCAACTATTTGAGTGTTGCTGTTTCCGATGGTGACTGCCTTGTGGATAGTAGCAAGTGCGGAAAAGGTGTTGGTGTCAACTTTTGGCTGAGATTCAAAGGTTGGACATCATATGGAAAAACAAACAGTACGAAAGTACTGCTCAATAGCTTTCATTTGATTGGTCACACACCAGGGTTTCATCCACAGACTTAAAAGTTAAAAATACAACAATTGACTTGAGTCTGGGGGTGGAAGGGTTGAAGAATTGTAGCACGATAACACATTAGCCATCTTGAAAAGACTGAAAGGAACCTAATCTAACTTAATCTGTAGTACAGACCTATTTGGGAGGACAAGCGCTGTTTCGAGAATCAAAGTGTCGTTGGGGTATCTCGTGTAACACAGTTCTTTTTACCTCTGTATTTTATTTTTTGATTTCCCATACACTCCTTATATTTTCAATACTACACAATAAATAGCGACGCACACATAATGAGCTTGCGTGACCAGTGGATGTAAGTTGGATCGTCACGCAACGCTTTCCTGCAAGCGTTGCGTGACGGAAGAGATTCAACTGTGCCAACACATTTTCTGTGTTCTCTAACCAGGACTTATATCGGACATCATTGGAGACAGATACGGCCAGGAAACTCAATTGAAGGAATGGTTAGGTAATGTCATAGACCCTGATTTGCGCTGGAAAAACTGTTACCGAGCGACGCAACATGGCTGGAACGCATCTGAATTCCACAAAAGATGCGACAAGAAGGGTCCTACATTAACACTGGTTGAAGTAGGCAAATCTGTTTTCGGAGGATACACAGACCTGGACTGGGGAGGTAAGAATATTTGTTTTGACATTAGAACTACTTTTCAATATTTCTTATTAGACGCTCATACCTAGCTAAAAGAGAACACGATTCACGAATTGAATAGCAGTTATTACAGATGTCAGCGGTTTTGACCTGTAAACGATGCGAAAGGGTCAATCTGGTATTGTTTTCCGTTTGACATGCAAACGAGGTGAAAGGGTCAATCTGGCATTGTATTGGCCCATTAGCCTCATTTGTAGGCTCAGATTACCAGCTGCTGTTCGGGAAAATGAGCCAGAACGAAGACCGGACCCGAGAGAGCGGCGGAAATCGAGCAAGAATATTTGACTGCGGGCTCAACTGTAATAACTGCTATTGTTTTGAACCCACAGTAAACTGATTCCCTAACAAAACATAATCGAGCCACTAGCAGACCAAACCACTAATTTTTAAGGCAATACCGTGCTCCCATAACAATATTTAGTTTACTGTACACTTCATTAACAGCCACTTTCCGTTCCTTTTCGGGCAGAATTGACATATTGCTCAAACGATAGAAGCATATTCTGACAGAATCCCTCTCTTGCTCGGAAAAAGGCGCAATTTTCCGAGCGCCTACGAAGAATGGCTCTGAATTTGTCTAGTTTGGAAAACCTCATTTTAGTTTGGAACGCGTTAGGTCCTACCTTCAAACTACTTGTACCTACCTGCCTGCTTGTCTACCTATCTAAAGCCCGGGCCAAACGAGGATGAGAGTTGAAACTCTCGCTCTCGTTTCGCCTGAAACTCTCATGCGCTCTCATCGACTCTCATGCGCTCTCATCGAATTTGCACAAATGATTCATGAGAGTCGTCGAGAGTTTTCTCTCGTTTGGCCCACGCCTCATGATATAGTCGATGAGAGTTGACGAAAACTCTCATGAGAGCCATCTCTCATCATCTCTCATCCTCCTTTGGCCCGGGTTTAAGGCTCTGGCAACTACAAACTACTACTGATCTACTACCTCCCACTCACCTGTTTGTCTGCCTACTTACCTACAAACTTCTTGTACCTACTTCATGGCTCACCTACCAGCCTACTTACCTACCAACAAACCTACAAGCCTACAAACTTACAAACCTAGTCGGTAGCCTGCCAACCTACAAATTGTCTTCACACCTGCAAAATGACCTGCCTAACTAGCCTACCAACAAATATACTAGCTTATAGAGCGTTTTCACCAAAATAACAAGATCGTTTTGCGTGCATCAAAAACATCAACAAACTCAGAGATTGTAGAGTAGGTGGAAATAACATATTCCCCAAATTTTAACTTGGCAGTGCTCGTTGCAACGAAGTTATCGGGAAAACAATATTTGGAAAATTACAGAGCTTAGTATGGGTCCGCCATATTGGTGTACCAGTTTGGAACACCAATATGGCGGCCAAAAATGTCAGCGAGAAGAAAAAAGATTTTGCTTCCAAAGTCATGGGTTTTAGTTCGGAATGCTCTAGTTATCATTTTTAACTTATTAGCATATCGGAAAATTATTTAAAAAGTGCGAAAATATTGGTTTCTGTAACATTTCAGGTCACATTGAGCCAGGCCGTCTCAAATTTGCAAAACGCTTTATCTCCAAAATGAAGCACTTTGCTGGCGCAAAATTTTTCCCAGCAATTAGCGACACTGATGTCTAGAATATACTAAAAGAACAATAGTTGTATGATCAATAGTTTTGAATTTAGAATTTTGATGACGTCACGTGAAAACGCTCTATACCCACCAACCAACCATCCATTTCACCTTTTACATTGACAGGACCTACAGGCTTCAAGAACAGTTCTACCTCGTTCTTATTTACCCTGAGGAACATTGATGGTGACTCAAAAGTCCAACTTGAACTACAAAACACTTCAAAAGCGATATACAATAATCCTTCTTACGGCCCGTGTTTTGGTGATGGCGACCTTGTGATCAGTGACATGGCTTCTATGAATGTTAATTCAAGCAGTCGTCTCGGTACTTCTTACAGTTTGCCAGTTAATATCATTGCTGGCAGTGTTGCTGCTGCTAATGTCTTAGCTGGGAGTCAATATTTTATGCCTGACGCTGTGGAAGTATTTAACATAGGTAAGAAGAAATGCGTTTTGAATACTGAGCAGGCGAATGCCCCTTAAGGGTGGGGGGAGGGGGGAGAGATCCTTAACTACAGAATTGTTTGCTAAGGCAGTATATACAGAGCACGTAACCTACAAAGATTGGCTTATGAGAAAAATTGCAGTGTTTTGGTTTTAAAAAGGTCATTACCACATCTCTGTTGAAACAAGGTTTCCAATAGCCCTTTTCACGGTTAACTTGTTGAACATAGAAGCGAGGCAAGTTCGGGCACAAGCTATAAAACATCGCGTTTTTCTTGAGATTCTTAAACCCTTTTAATATAAAAACAGTTTTAAAATGTAGAAGAACTACAATTCTTTTAGTTTACGTTGTTTTTTAGAAAAAAGTGTAAAACGACTTTTCTATTCGCATAAGCAACAGCGAGATCGTTTTACGATCTTTACGACAAACTTTAACCAAAAGAGTCATAGATTTAGTTCTTCTCCGTTTTAAAACTATTTTTATACTAACATAGTTCAAGGAACTCAAGAAAATCATGATGTTCTACAGCTTGTGCCCGAAATTGCCTCGCTTCTATGTTTAGCTGTATCGTTATGCAAATATTTCAGGTTAACCGTGAAAAGGGCTAATTAATTGAAATTAACCCGAATCCGTATATAGTTTCATTTTTAACTCGTAAATGCGTGAACTGTGAACGGGGTTATAGCATTTAGGGGAAAATGCACTCACTCGGTCGGTCGGTCGATGGGCTGTAAACTTTAATCGCGCTATTACAGTGCGACTACTATAACCGGGGCCACATAGACAAAGAAAACCAAACCATCTTACAGAATGGAAACGACGAATTTCAACTTCAGTTGTTCGAGCCAATAAGTTTTCAGTTCAATACAACATTTCAACGTGGAATTAAGTTGAAATTCTCTATTCTGCTCTACGATATGTGATTAGTATTCATTGCCTAAGTGGCCCCGGTTACAGTAGTCGCACTGTAATTTATGTATCATTGTCGTCAATATCATTGACGAGTAAATAAATAAAATAAATGAGAATTTTAGTGGAAATCCACAGAGTGGCTCTTCCCTTCCACTGTTTCCAGATCGAATTGGAATTTAGAAATGTTTGTTTTTGTGGAGGGAGGAAAACCGGAGTACCCAGCAAAAAACCATCGGAGCAAGGATGAGAACCAACAACAAACTCAACCCACATATGACGCCGGGTCCGGGATTCGAACCTGGGCCGCTTTGGTGGGAGGCGAGTGCTGTCACCACTGCGCCATCCCTGCTCCCCTGCACGAGTTGGCCCATACAACCTTTGATTATTTTATGACTTATTTTCTGTTTTGGTTCAGAATGCTTTCATCCTCTTGGTATGGAAAATGGCGAAATCGCTAATGGCCAGATCACGCAAGAGACTGGTACACACAAAGGCGGCACAGACGATAATGCACCCTGGCAGGCTCGACTGAACAACCCATCTGGTAATACCTGGGTTCCCGCAGCGGTTTCAAGGGCCACACTGATCGTAGACTTGATCTCTGTTCGACGTATTCTTGCAATAGACGCGCATGGTAGCAGCAAATATGCTAACAAACCTGGCTACCCAACTAATTTTGTAATTCAATATCAAATCCCAATAACAAAGATCTGGACAACTGTCAAATCGGTAAGTTTATACTTGGCTGATATGACGTTACGTTGAACAGCCTCATAGTACGATGTACCGCATTCCCAACAACAACAACAACAACAACAACAACAACAACAACCTTTATTTATACCAGGAGCCCATCACTAGGAGCGAGCAACTGGACTGGATTCGTGTCACAGCGTTTTTACAGACCAGGTTATTTTTAGATTCCTTTTCCCGCGAACTCCTATTCAAACAAGCCAATCAAAAGTTGTGATGTAATGAATGACGTGTCATATTTCTCAACTCCTATTCAAACAAGCCAATCAAAAGTTGTGATGTAATGAATGACGTGTCATATTTCTCAATTGACAAGGAGATCATATTTGTTTTCGGGAAAAAGGAGTCTAAAACTAACCCGGTCTGTAAAAATGCTGTGACATAGACGGAGTATGGGAGATGGACGCTCCTAGTGATGGGCTCCTGTTTATACTCAAGTCAAAACAGTTTACAGTAGAAGGAAATGTAAATTAAATAGAGTACTGGCTGCCTGGAATAGCCATACAGGCTAGAGGAGCCAGGCAGTCAATATTCCCGGTCCAAACGAGGACGAGAGTTGCTGAGAGTTGAAACTCTCGCTCTCGTTTGGCCTGAAACTCTCGTGCGCTCTCAGCGACTTACCTGCACTCTCATCGAATTTGAACCTATCATGGGGATTTTGCTTCTTTTTTTTCGTCAAAACGCCTGAAAACGGTGCTAAAATTATGACTAAGTACCTTCGTTACATTTTACAGTACATTTTCCAAGACAAAAAGGTAGAACTTGAACTGCCCGACTTTTTCAAGTTGAGATCAAAAGCTCCTGCATGAGTAACTCATGATAGCACTCCTTTCATAGCTTCAGTACACTAGTATAGCAGAATTTTTTCAGTTTCCATTGATGTAAATATGTCTTTTCGAAGTGATGCTCGTGATAGTTCTTATTTAAATATGGGTTCGTGACCTATAACAAGGTCTATAACAAGGTCTATAACAAGGTCTATAACAAGGTCTATAACAAGGTCTATATCAAGGTCTATAACAAAGTCTATAACAAGGTCTATAACAAGGTCTATAACAAGGTCTATAACAAGGTCTATAACAAGGTCTATAACAAGGTCTATAACAAGGTCTATAACAAATCTGAAGTCTATTGTGTCATTTCAAGGTTCTGAGCTTGAACGACGGGTCCTCAATCAAGCGATTTATCTTTAAACCATCGCTTGTCACAAGACAGCTTGGCATTAAAGCTACTCAATGCACTAATGATTGTGCGTTTGCAATGGAGATTTATGGCTGTTCAGCAGGTGAGGTTAATTGTAGTTCGTTTTTAACTCGTGAATGCAAAGCAATGAACGAGTTATAGCAATTGGTGGACATATTTCACTCACTCGATGGGCTGTAAACGCGCTATTAATTTAGTCATTCACGAGTCAGCTCATAGCAGGCTTTGATTTGTGTAGAGTGCACTATTGGACTAGTTTAGTTGGGTGTCGTCCGCTATAAGAAGCTAAATCGCTAACTCACTAATTCGCTAGCTCGCTAAGGTGTAAACTTTGATAATTAATTAATTAATATTGATTAATAATTCTTGCACGGGGAACACGCGTGTTAGCTTTGTCTTAGATACAGTGTGACCCCCATTAAGGAGACACCCTCGAGACGAGGAGAAGTGTCCCCTTAATGGACACAGTACATTAATTGTATTTGTATTTATAGTTTTAGGATCGAGGGCCACTAGCTCGTCAGTTAATATACTGTTATGTGTCACCCTCATCAAATAAAGTTGATTATTAATGGAGGCCGGTGTTCCCGTATCGGTCGCAATTTCGAGCCCTGGGTTGGGTGGGGTGTTTTTAATAATTAACCTAAACAACGATGCCTGTTTTTTCTTGACTTGGAATGCATGTTTGCAGCCATTTATTTAAGCGACAATAAAATGCATGATTTAAGTTCCCAACAGCAACATTGTATTGTTTAAATTGCGATTTGACTTGTACTGTCACTTGTAGAATGTAGATTACTGGTGTTTAATAGCCCGTCATTAGATACAAAATACTGCACTATAAGTAGTATTGAACAATAACGGACTGATGAAATACACTTGGGATTGATCAATGACAATAGTCTTGTGCTCATTACCAGATGAGTTGTCCCCGGCCTTAATGATGGTTGAAATAGCATTCGGGACGCTCAAAAAGTGTCCCCCGTCCCCTTAACCCCTTTCACTCCCGAAAGCGCATATAAGCGCAATTTTGGGGTCTTACACATCAAAGCCATTGTGACGTCATCAATCAACACGTGACAAGATTAGTTTGACACTCATCTGATGCAGAAAGGATGGATCTTTGTAACCGTGCATCAATTTGGAAATCTAACAAATTCTTGCAGAGTTATGCTGGAAAAACCTATGGCTATGCACTTTGGCCAACGATAAAATTGAACGGTTTTGCCCAAAAACCTTTTTAACATCTTTCCCTAGTTCTCAAAATGGCATTTTTCGCAAAGATCAGCCAAATTTGGGGTGACAGCACCAAGAAAAACGGGTTCCGTGACCCAAAAATGCGTTTTTCAGGCCGAATTCCGGGAGTGAAAGGGTTAATAGAGGTGGTAAATACAAAAATTTATATGAGCGTTTGCCGGGACAAGGAGAAGTGTCCCCTTAATGGAGGTGTCCCAAAGTAGAGGTTCCGCTGTAGTTCATTTTATGTATAATTTATTACAATTAGGGTCATGTGATCAAACGCTTCTTATGGAAAACATCACCGCTTCCTCCTCCACTCCGGGTTATGGACCGAGTCAGCCTGGGTTCCATGCAAGATGTTGGAAACCACTGACTACCAGCGATCCCGATGACTACTTGCAAGTTGACCTGGGAAGACTCAGGGTATTAACAGGCGTGGTCACTAAAGCGGCCAGTTCTTCAAAATATGTTGAGTCGTACAAGCTACAGTACAGCATTGATGGCATAGCATGGAAGTATTACTCTAACTTCAACGGCACGGCGAAGGTATTTAGTTTAGTTTATTCATAAATGTTGCTGTCTCGTCCCCAGGCATCCCCTCCGTCTAATAGATTTCTGCCAGATTTTTTTGGGGGAGTAAGAATGAAAAATTATTTCAAACACGAGAGAGAACTCTTCACCGCAGAGGCTCCCGTCGTCCACCGCGCGCTTTATTTTTCCCTCTTCCCAAACTCCCCGCGCTTTATCTTGCGCATTCGGAAGTAGCTTTGTTGGTATACGCTTACAGGGAGAGGGCGAGAGAGCGAGAGAGAGAGTGTATTTGTATCATGATTTCTCCAGCTCATTTTAACAATTCATCAAGTTAAAACAAAGAAAATGATAGAAGAGTGGATGCCCGACCTTAATTAGAATAGATTGTTCATGATTTAATTCTTCATATTTCTTTGAAATTGTGTTTCATCACCTAAAAGGGCCATTTATAACAGTCTTCTGGTTTCTTAAATCCAAATTATTCTGCATGATTAGCTATTCAAGTGCATCCCCCACCCCACCCCCATCCCCACCACCATCACTGCCACTACCTTGTAGGGCCAGGTTCATGTTCTTTGCCTGTTCTGTTCCTATTTCCCGGTCTGGCATGGTTCAACCTCCCAGGGATAATCACCCCTGCCCGCTAGCCCTGTGGTATTTAAGTCACGTGACCTTCAATACAAAGAGCTTATCTGTGGAGTGATATATGATATATCACGTAACAAAATCTCTTCTTGCTTTCTCTTTCAGGAGTTTCAAGGTGGTAGTGGTAATGTCACTGTACCTCTCGAGCCCGTGGTGCAAACGCGTTTCATCCGGTTCTTTCCGGTCAGCGGAGACAAGTGTGTGAACTTAGAGCTCAAAGGTTGTACATCAATGAAATCGCCGCTGGGTGAGTAGCTAGCGCTACGATCACGTGCTTGTAAAGCTAGTAGCTGGTATCACATGTTTGTATTAGGGTCACGTGTTTGTGAATTGGGTAGCGAGGGTCACGTGTTTGTAAAGTGAGTAGCTAGTGCCAGTGTTTGTGCTGAATTAAATCTTAGCAACCATGCATTCCGTTTAAGGATAACAATATATTTTCAGCACAATAAAGCAGTAACCCCGTAGATCCCAGACCTGCTATTGTTTTTAGGGAATAGGGTCATTGTACAGTGGATCGTTTATCTATTGTTTTTAAAGGAGCTATGTCACGACATTTTGAGTCATTTTTGCGAAGTGCAAAATCACCTTCAAATTGATAAAAGCCTCAAAATAATAGTTTACTAAGGTAGAAAAACACCAAAGAGGTAACAATAAACCAAACAGGAACAAGGATGGTTGAGGATGGAGAAGATTAAGACGGATTGCGAACGTCAACGGCGCTCTTGAAAAAATTGGCAATTTTTAAGCGGCCGACGCCATGGCGGCCGCTTCTAGAAATGGACCGTTTTTTTTCATGGTCACTAGCCCTAGCCCTCTACACGGTTGACATGATGTTATCGCATCTCGGTCTAAAATTAGCCAGTAGAGAATTTCTCTTCCACAGGCTTTCTGTAGTGTCGTGTAAGTGCGTACATGTATTGAGTTTATTACAGGAATCGCATTGAAAAAAGCAAAGACAAATGTCCCACAGCAGTGAACAGCAGTGTTGTTGCAAAATGTGCTAAATTTGGCGGTGTGACCTTTGCGCGTTATTCGATCCCAGCGGGGAATCGGCTTCCGGTTTCACGCAAACTGCGGACTTTAGCGAGACTGGCGTGACTACTTGTTTTTTTTCGTAGTCACTGCATTTTCCCTAGTTGACATTGCATTGCATTGTCTAAAATTAGCCACTAGAGAATTTCTCTTCCACAAGCTTTCTGGATAATTTCTTCCTACTTTTAGAGAAAATTGATTTTCGTATCGTGTAAGTGCTCTTTTCATGTTCTTTACAAAGAAACAAGAGAAATCCACACGGTTGACATGACGCAATCCGACAGTGTCTAAAATTAGCCACTGGAGAATTTCTCTTCCACAGTCTTTCTGTAGAATTTCTTTCTACTTTTAGAGAAAATTTCGATTTCGTGTCGTGTCAGTACTCTTTAAAGAAACATTCGAAATATTGAATTAGACAATGGAAAATAACAGTTTTTCTTCATACAATTACAGTATGTCAATTTATTTACGAAGAAAAACGCATGACTGACCTTTTGATCAAGAGGGGTTTTCCCATTACTGCATTGTAAACGAAGCCAGGAGACATGCAAATAAATAGCCACTAGAGAATTTCTGTTCTGTTTAATACATGCACCTCAAGCAGTAAACGAACTATAAAACCCGGTCCCAAAAACATAATAGTTTTTCTTAACACAATTCCACAGCATATATGTCATTCACAATTTATTTTCACGTTGAGCGAAAACACATTTTTTCCCTCGTTGAACATGAAAAATTAACCACAAGAGAATTTCTCCGTCTTCCTTAGCATGATGCAATATTACATCAGGCAGTCACGTTTTTCGTCACGCAGGTTCGTGTGTTGACTCTTTATAGGCTTTAGAGTCCAGTGACCGCGAGTTTACTCGAAGCGATCGAAGCAGAATTTTCAACACCGCGCTCGCTTGTAAACAGGTGAATAAAATTACGTTTTACTTGGCTTGTGTGTAAGCTTGTTATTTTTTAATTTTCACGACTTACATAACAATCAAACGTTATCCTATTCTGAACGTATGGGTTACCCTGTGGAAGACAAAAATGCTCAAAAACCAAACCCTGTCCAGCGGGACATTCCTATAGAGCGTACACAAGGGAGAGCCCCCACCCCTACCCCCCCGAGGAAATCGGGCCGCTTGTAATCCCTTCAGGGGATCTTGTTTTCTTCAAGATGCGCCATCCGTGACGTAGCTCCTTTAATGAGCAAATAACAAACCTCATTCATACAGTTAAGGGTTCACGCCAAACGTCTCCACGCATAACTAATATAGTGTAGTTGAAGTGTAATGCTTCAAAGGTGACTTCTCAAACTCATTAATAATTCATCAAGTTAAAACAAAGGAAATCATAACCGTGTCGGAGGTTGGATACCTGGTCTTAATTAGCATAGACTTTTACGATTTCATTTCATTTCTCATTAATAATTCTTGCGCGGGGAACACGCGTGTTAGCTTTGTCTTAGATATCAGTGTGACCCCCATTAAGGAGACACCCTCGAGACGAGGAGAAGTGTCCCCTTAATGGACACAGTACATTAATTGTATTTGTAATTTATAGGTTTTAGGATCGAGGGCACTAGCTCGTCAGTTAATATACTGTTATGTGTCACCCTCATCAATAAAGTTGATTATTAATGGAGGCCGGTGTTCCGTATCGGTCGCAATTTCGAGCCCTGGGTTTGGGTGGGGTGTTTTTAATAATTACCTAAACAACGATGCCTGTTTTTTTCTTGACTTGGAATGCATGTTTGCAGCCATTTATTTTAAGCGACAATAAAATGCATGATTTAAGTTCCCAACAGTAACATTGTATTGTTTAAATTGCGATTTGACTTGTACTGTCACTTGTAGAATGTAGATTACTGGTGTTTAATAGCCCGTCATTAGATACAAAAATACTGCACTATAAGTAGTATTGAACAATAACGGACTGATGAAATACACTTGGGATTGATCAATAACAATAGTCTTGTGCTCATTACCAGATGAGTTTGTCCCCTTAATGATGGTTGAAATAGCATTCGGGACGCTCAAAAAGTGTCCCCGTCCCCTTAATATAGGTGTCCCTTCAATAGAGGTGGTAAAATACAAAGATTTATATGACCGTTTTGCCGGGACAAGGTGAAGTGTCCCCTTAATGGAGGTGTCCCAAAGTAGAGGTTCCACTGTAGTTCATTTTATGTATAATTTATTAACAATTAGGGTCATGTGATCAAACGCTTCTTATGGAAAACATCACCGCTTCCTCCTCCACTCCGGGTTATGGACCGAGTCAGCCTGGGTTCCATGCAAGATGTTGGAAACCCACTGACTACCAGCGATCCCGATGACTACTTGCAAGTTGACCTGGGAAGACTCAGGGTATTAACAGGCGTGGTCACTAAGGCGGCCAGTTCTTCAATATATGTTGAGTCGTACAAGCTACAGTTACAGCATTGATGGCATAGCATGTGAAGTATTACTCTAACTTCAACGGCACGGCCAAAGGTATTAGTTTAGTTGGTTCAGGGGGGGGGGGGGGGGGGGGGGGGGGGGGGTAGAAACTTCTTATAAATGGTTGGCATAATTACGGACTCGCCGGTGCCCGGGAAACCGAGTGTGCGCAGTTAGCACTCGACTAGTTGCAAAGAGGATGGTCCAATAAAAAAAGCTAGTCAGGCAAGAAATTCACACCTAAATTTAGTATGCATGATTTCAAAAATGTGTTTTTTCCTGGGTTTTTTTCGCTCGAAAACGAAGACCGTTGTTATTTTCGTTGTTGTCTGATTTCGCTTCGCTCGCCTCGTGTATTACGATAAACATTTTCATCCGACTTCGCTTTCCGTTCCAGCAGTAGCCACTACAAACCGTATCCGAAAGACTCTCGCTGTAGCCTGCCAAAATGCAGCTCATCAGACAGTATTTTTCGCTTGTTGTTTCACGCAGCAGATATATTTTTCTAAGCGGCATGAAAGATCAGGCCAAAAATCCGCAGCGGTTGGCGTTTGCAGGCTACACGCGTGACGGCTTTTGCTGAGAGCTTGAAAAGGTTTCCCGGAAATGAAACAATGAAGTTTTGGTTGACGTCATTCTTAGGCAACGGCCTTGATTGACACAGGATTGCGCTCTGTTTTTTCTGTTGCCCGGCACCCACTATGTGTCCTCAAAGAAAAGTGCCCCGGCTTTTTTCCCCCCCCCCCCCCCCCCCGGTTAGTTTATTCATAAATGTGCTGTCTCGTCCCCAGGCATCCCCTGCTTTATTTTCAAACACTAGAGAGAATTTTTCACGCGCAGAGGCTCCCGTCGTCGCACCGCGCGCTTTATTTTTCCATCTTCCCCAATCTTCCCGCGCTTTATCTTGGGGCACATTCGGAAGTGAAGTAGCTTTGTTGGTATACGCTTTCAGGGAGAGAGCGAGAGAGAGTGTATTTGTATTATGATTTCTCCAGCTCATTTTAACAATTCATAAAGTTTAAAACAAAGAAAATGATAGAAGAAGTGGATGCCCGACCTTAATTAGAATAGATTGTTGATGATTTAATTCTTTTCATATTTCTTTGAAATTGTGTTTCATCACATAATAGCTTAATCATCCAGAATAATTTGGATTTAAGAAACCAGAAGACTGTTTATGGCCCTAAAACAAGTCTTCTGGTTTCTTAAATCCAAAGTTATTCTGGATGATTAGCTATTTCAAGTGCATCCCCCACTCCACCCCCATCACTACAACTATCTTGTAGGGCCAGTGTTTCCTGTTCTTTGCCTGTTCTGTTCCTATTGCATGGTTCAACCTCCCAGGTGATAATCACCCCTGCCCGCTAGGCCCCTGTGTATTTAAGTCACGTGACCTTCATACAAAGAGCTTATCTGTGGAGTGATATATGATATATTCCCACGTAACAAAATCTCTTCTTGCCTTTCTCTTTCAAGGGTTTCAGTGGTAGTGGTAATGTCACTGTACCTCTCGAGCCCGGTGGTGCAAACGCGTTTCATTCGGTTCTTTCCGTCAGCGGAGACAAGTGTGTGAAACTTAGAGCTCAAAGGTTGTACATCAATGAAATCGCCGCTGGGTGAGTAGCTAGCGCTACGATCTTGTAACGCTAGTAGCTGGTATCACATGTTTTGTATTAGGGTCACGTGGTTTGTGAATTGGGTAGCGAGGGTCACGTGTTTGTAAAGTGAGTAGCTAGTGCCAGTGTTTGTGCTGAATTAAATCTTAGCAACCATGCATTCCGTTTAAGGATAACAATAAATTTTCAGCACAATAAAGCAGTAACCCCGTAGATCCCAGACCTGCTATTGTTTTTTAGGGATAGGGGTCATTGTACAGTGGATCGTTTATCTATTGTTTTTAAAGGAAGCTATGTCACGACATTTTGAGTCATTTTTGCGAAGTGCAAAATCACCTTCAAATTGATAAAAGCCTCAAAATAATAGTTTACTAAGGTAGAAAAACACCAAAGAGGTAATTAGAAACTATAGAAGAACAAGGATGGTTGAGGATGGAGAAGATTAAGACGGATTGCGAACGTCAACGGCGCTCTTGAAAAAATTGGCAATTTTTAAGCGGCCGACGCCCATGGCGGCCGCTTTCTAGAAATGGACCGGTTTTTTTTCATGGTCACTAGCCCTAGCCCTCTACACGGTTGAACATGATGTCTATCGCATCTCGGTCTAAAATTAGCCAGTAGAGAAATTTCTCTTCCACAGGCTTTCTGTAGTGTCGTGTAAGTGCGTACATGTATTGAGTTTATTACAGGAAATCGCATTGAAAAAAGCAAAGACAAATGTCCCACAGCTGTGAACAGCAGTGTTGTTGCAAAATGTGCTAAATTTGGCGGTGTGACCTTTTGCGCGTTATTCGATCCCAGCGGGGAATCGGATTCCGGTTTCACGCAAACTGCGGACTTTAGCGAGACTGGCGTGACTACTTGTTTTTTTTCGTAGTCACTGCACTTTCCCCAGTTGACATTGCATTGCATTGTCTAAAATTAGCCACTAGAGAATTTCTCTTCCACAAGCTTTCTGGATAATTTCTTCCTACTTTTAGAGAAAATTTCGATTTTCGTATCGTGTAAGTGCTCTTTTCATGTTCTTTACAAAGAAACAAGCGAAAACACACGGTTGACATGACGCAATCCGACAGTGTCTAAAAATTAGCCACTGGAGAATTTCTCTTCCACAGTCTTTCTGTAGAATTTCTTTCTACTTTTAGAGAAAATTTCGATTTTCGTGTCGTGTCAGTACTCTTAAAAAAACATTCGAAAATATTGAATTAGACAATGGAAAATAACAGTTTTTCTTCATACAATTACAGTATGTCAATTTATTTACGAAGAAAAACGCATGACTGACCTTTTGATCAAGAGGGGTTTTTCCCATTACTGCATTGTAAACGAAGCCAGGAGACATGCAAATAAATAGCCACTAGAGAATTTCTGTTCTGTTTAATACATGCACCTCAAGCAGTAAACGAACTATAAAACCCGGTCCCAAAAAACATAATAGTTTTTTCTTAACACAATTCCACAGCATATATGTCATTCACAATTTATTTTCACGTTGAGCGAAAACACATTTTTTCCCTCGTTGAAAATGAAAAATTAACCACAAGAGAATTTCTCCGTCTTCCTTAGCATGATGCAATATTACATCAGGCAGTCACGTTTTTCGTCACGCAGGTTCGTGTGTTGACTCTTTATAGGCTTTAGAGTCCAGTGACCGCGAGTTTACTCGAAGCGATCGAAGCAGAATTTTCAAACACCGCGCTCGCTTGTAAACAGGTGAATAAAATTACGTTTTACTTGGCTTGTGTGTAAGCTTGTTATTTTTTAATTTTCACGACTTACATAACAATCAACGTTATTCCTATTCTGAACGTATGGGTTACCCTGTGGAAGACAAAAATGCTCAAAAACCCAACCCTGTCCAGCGGGACATTCCTATATAGCGTACACAAGGGAGAGCCCCCCCACCCTACCCCCCGAGGAAATCGGCCGCTTGTAATCCCTTCAGGGGATCTTGTTTTCTTCAAGATGCGCCATCCGTGACGTAGCTCCTTTAATGAGCAAATAACAAACCTCATTCATACAGTTAAGGGTTCACGCCAAACGTCTCCACGCATAACTAATATAGTGTAGTTGAAGTGTAATGCTTCAAAGGTGACTTCTCAAACTCATTAATAATTCTCAAGTTAAAACAAAGGAAATCATAACCGTGTCGGAGGTTGGATACCTGGTCTTAATTAGCATAGACTTTTACGATTTCATTTTCATTTCTCATTAATAATTCTTGCGCGGGGAACACGCGTGTTAGCTTTGTCTTAGATACAGTGTGACCCCCATTAAGGACACCCTCGAGACGAGGAGAAGTGTCCCCTTAATTGACACAGTACATTAATTGTATTTGTATTTATAGTTTTAGGATCGAGGGCCACTAGCTCGTCAGTTAATATACTGTTATGTGTCACCCTCATCAAATAAAGTTGATTATAATGGAGGCCGGTTGTTCCCGTATCGGTCGCAATTTCGAGCCCTGGTTGGGTGGGGGTGTTTTTAATAATTAACCTAAACAACGATGCCTGTTTTTCTTGACTTGGAATGCATGTTTGCAGCCATTTATTTAAGCGACAATAAATGCATGATTTAAGTTCCCAACAGCAACATTGTATTGTTTAAATTGCGATTTGACTTGTACTGTCACTTGTAGAATGTAGATTACTGGTGTTTAATAGCCGTCATTAGATACAAAATACTGCACTATAAGTAGTATTGAACAATAACGGACTGATGAAATACACTTGGGATTGATCAATAACAATAGTCTTGTGCTCATACCAGATGAGTTTTCCCCGGCCTTAATGATGGTTGAATAGCATTCTGACGCTTCAAAAGTGTCCCCGTCCACTTAATAGAGGTGGTAATACAAATATTTATATGAGCGTTTGCCTGGACAAGAGAAGTGTCCCCTAATGGAGAGGTAGAGGTTTCCGCTGTAGTTCATTTTATGTATAATTTATTACAATTAGGGTCATGTAATCAAACGCTTCTTATGGAAAAACATCACCGCTTCCTCCTCCACTCCGGTTATGAACCGAGTCATCTGGGTTCGACTCTGCAAGAGGGTGGAAACCCCTGACTACCAGCGATCCTGATGACTACTTGCAAGTTGACCTGGGAAGACTCAGGGTATTAACAGGCGTGGTCACTAAAGCGGGCCAGTTCTTCAAAATATGTTGAGTCGTACAAGCTACAGTACAGCATTGATGGCATAGCATGGAAGTATTACTCTAACTTCAACGGCACGGCGAAGGTATTTAGTTTAGTTTATTCATAAATGTTGCTGTCTCGTCCCCAGGCATCCCCTCCGTCTAATAGATTTCTGCCAGATTTTTTTGGGGGAGTAAGAATGAAAAATTATTTCAAACACGAGAGAGAACTCTTCACCGCAGAGGCTCCCGTCGTCCACCGCGCGCTTTATTTTCCCTCTTCCCAAACTCCCCGCGCTTTATCTTGCGCATTCGGAAGTAGCTTTGTTGGTATACGCTTACAGGGAGAGGGCGAGAGAGCGAGAGAGAGTGTATTTTGTATCATGATTTCTCCAGCTCATTTTAACAATTCATCAAGTTAAAACAAAGAAAATGATAGAAGAGTGGATGCCCGACCTTAATTAGAATAGATTGTTCATGATTTAATTCTTCATATTTCTTTGAAATTGTGTTTCATCGCCTAAAAGGGCCATTAACAGTCTTCTGGTTTCTTAAATCCAAATTATTCTGCATGATTAGCTATTCAAGTGCATCCCCCCCCCCGCCCCGCCCCACCCCCACCCCCATCCCCACCCCAACCACCATCACTACCACTACCTTGTAGGGCCAGGTTCCTGTTCTTTGCCTGTTCTGTTCCTATTGCATGGTTCAACCTCCCAGAGATAATCACCCCTGCCCGCTAGCCCTGTGGTATTTAAGTCACGTGACCTTCAATACAAAGAGCTTATCTGTGGAGTGATATATGATATATCACGTAACAAAATCTCTTCTTGCTTCTCTTTCAGGAGTTTCAAGGTGGTAGTGGTAATGTCACTGTACCTCTTGAGCCCGTGGTGCAAAACGCGTTTCATTCGGTTCTTTCCGGTCAGCGGAGACAAGTGTGTGAACTTAGAGCTCAAAGGTTGTACATCAATGAAATCGCCGCTGGGTGAGTAGCTTGCGCTACGATCACGTGCTTGTAAAGCTAGTAGCTGGTATCACATGTTTGTATTAGGGTCACGTGTTTGTGAATTGGGTAGCGAGGGTCACGTGTTTGTAAAGTGAGTAGCTAGTGCCAGTGTTTTGTGCTGAATTAAATCTTAGCAACCATGCATTCCGTTTAAGGATAACAATAAATTTTCAGCACAATAAAGCAGTAACCCCGTAGATCCCAGACCTGCTATTGTTTTTAGGGAATAGGGTCATTGTACAGTGGATCGTTTATCTATTGTTTTTAAAGGAGCTATGTCACGACATTTTGAGTCATTTTTGCGAAGTGCAAAATCACCTTCAAATTGATAAAAGCCTCAAAATAATAGTTTACCGAGGTAGAAAAACACCAAAGAGGAAATAATAAACCAAACAGGAACAAGGATGGTTGAGGATGGAGAAGATTAAGACGGATTGCGAACGTCAACGGCGCTCTTGAAAAAATTGGCAATTTTAAGCGGCCGACGCCCATGGCGGCCGCTTCTAGAAATGGACCGGTTTTTTTCATGGTCACTAGCCCTAGCCCTCTACACGGTTGACATGATGTTATCGCATCTCGGTCTAAAATTAGCCAGTAGAGAATTTCTCTTCCACAGGCTTTCTGTAGTGTCGTGTAAGTGCGTACATGTATTGAGTTTTTACAGGAATCGCATTGAAAAAAGTAAAGACAAATGTCCCACAGCTGTGAACAGCAGTGTTGTTGCAAAATGTGCTAAATTTGGCGGTGTGACCTTTGCGCGTTATTCGATCCCAGCGGGAATCGGATTCCGGTTTCACGCAAACTGCGGACTTTAGCGAGACTGGCGTGACTACTTGTTTTTTTCGTAGTCACTGCACTTTCCCCAGTTGACATTGCATTGCATTGTCTAAAATTAGCCACTAGAGAATTTCTCTTCCACAAGCTTTCTGGATAATTTCTTCCTACTTTTAGAGAAAATTTCGATTTTCGTATCGTGTAAGTGCTCTTTTCATGTTCTTTACAAAGAAACAAGCGAAATCCACACGGTTGACATGACGCAATCCGACAGTGTCTAAAATTAGCCACTGGAGCGAAAACACATTTTTTCCCTCGTTGAACATGAAAATTAACCACAAGAGAATTTCTCCGTCTTCCTTAGCATGATGCAATATTACATCAGGCAGTCACGTTTTTCGTCACGCAGGTTCGTGTGTTGACTCTTTATAGGCTTCATACAGTTAAGGGTTCACGCCAAACGTCTCCACGCATAACTAATATAGTGTAGTTGAAGTGTAATGCTTCAAAGGTGACTTCTCAAACTCATTAATAATTCATCAAGTTAAAACAAAGGAAATCATAACCGTGTCGGAGGTTTGAATACCCGTTCTTAATTAGCATAGACTTTTACGATTTCATTTCTCCGTTTACTCCTTAGTTTTTGCTTCGATTGAGAAGATATATCAAACACTCCGAGACAGTGTTTCATCGGCTATCCAAACACGCGAATTTCGTCAGAAATACTCCGCTGCGCGTCGTATTTTCAACGTACTCTCTTCTCGGTGTTTGTATATCCGATGAAACGCTGTCTCTCGTGTTTGATATATTAATTACATAGCGAGCGGGTTGGTTTCATGTCCAGCGTATTTTCAATCTTCAGTTTCTTCAACATTTTTTTCATCCGGAAGCAATCCAATACATGGCACTGGATTGTTAATTTCCGCTAACAGTACATCGAAGTTGTGGGGACAGTACAATACTGAGGATAAGCGTTGTTACACAACTCTCAGCAAAAACCCGTTGAAGACAGAATGGACTCGCGTCACGTTTGTGTGGAAAGACAACTCCGATACGCGCATGTATATGGACAGTGAAAGAGTCAACGTAGGAGCTCATTTACACCCAGCTTATCCACATGTGTTGAATTCTGCGAAGGTGATCAATTTAGCCAGCCTTTGTCTTCCTCCGTACCGTGGAGAGTTGAGAATACCCAGATGTCTGACCTGAGTGTGTGGTTTGACTTCCAAGGTCGCTGGAATTGGGATTGGGCTAAAACGCTACCTGATACGCTAGGTAATGTTCTGTTACTTGCTTGAGTGTGACTGTACTAGACGTTGTTTATGGTGGGGGGGGGGGGGGGGGGGGGGGGGGGCAGAGGGACGGCAACCCGGGAATAAAGGGGGCAAAAAGTCTACGGGAGCCGGGAAAAGAGTGGGTGGGAAGCGGGATAAAATAGGGAAAAAATTGCAATATTTCGTAATACAGTCAAACCTCTATTAAGCGGCCACCCTCGGGAAATAGCCAACTGACCGCTTGATAGAGGTGTTCTAAAAATTTTAATTTAAAATTTAAAGTTAAAATTTACCCACATAAGCCTGTTAGCCCAAACAATAGCATTCTTACGCTGATTACATATAATATGTTGTGTTTGACGAGCTCTTAAAAGAAACTGGACGTGCTCCGCTTATCGCCGTGTCAAAATATCGCATTTTAATCTAACTAGGTGACCGTTTAATAGAGGTGATACAATAAAATTCGCCAATTAAATTGGGAAGTCTAAAACGGTGACCGCGTCCGCTTAATAGAGGTGATCGCTTATTAGAGGTCTAGTTTACAGTAAGTATTGGGAACGATTTCCGGGAATTTGATAAGTGACAGCGTAATAGAGGGTGACCGCTTAACTGAGGGCCGCTTAATAGAGGTTTGACTGCAATAGGAAAAGCACAAAGAGGTGGAAACCACTAAGGAAGGGACAGGGGTGGGAGAGACGGGGGTAGGGACGGGGGACGGGGTCGCAGGGACTAGTTCCGGGCACAAGTCCCCTTAGATAGATACTCCTAGTCACTTCATGCTACTGAATCCGGGATAATCTCCGGCAGTTGTGGGCCACTAGGCTCGGAAAGTTTTTAAAAACTTTACCATGTTCATGTTTTTTCTTTGCTTTTTCCCCAAGATCTGTGTAACTTCGAGGCCGATTCCCCATGTGTCTGGAAGATTGGGAACTGGACGAAAACAACGGGCTGTGTGCCGAGCAATGGTTTGGGGACTGGGCCTTGCACTGCGGCTGTCGGAGGTAAGGGTTAGTGCGCATGTCCTCTTTTTCAATCGGAGCAAAAAGCAATCTCGTCCCCATTCTCGTCCCCAGAGGCCACGTGGCCTCTGGGGACGAGAATGTCTCGTCCCCAGAGTCCTCAGCTCGTTACCCTTATCCAAAGGTAGAAACCGGCAACAGGGACCTCTAGGATAAAGCGTTCCGCCTGACTTTAAGAGTAACAAGAATTTTCGAAGAAAATATAACCGGGCTTTTTTATCAAGCAAGCAAGCCTTTTTACCTGCTTTCTTGCTTGAAATCTATCAGATTAGTCACGGCAGTCACGCTGAAGTCTGATGTTTGCGTATAGTGCCTACTGTCGATTTTCTTGCCTCTGAGCAGTCTTTGAAGATCATTCCTCAATATAAAGCCAAAGTTGAATAAGAGGAAAAAACACGACAACATAGGTACGAATCGGTGTTGAACCATCAATCGCAGACGTTCCGCGTTGCACCATCATCATTCGCAGCTATTCTAGTCACAGTTCGACAAATTGCGTGAGTCAAAATGTGATATTGTAACGTAATGGTTGTTATTTATAAAATCTTCTGCATACAAGGAAGTGAATTGCTGCACCAACACGAAAAAGTAATGTATTTCACACTAAATAAACAGCAGAGTATTCATGTTCAAATCAAAAGTAATAGCTTGATATGAAATTTGACCTAACGGCGACCCTGGTTTATCACAGACGTTGACTCATGTGACCCCATGACGTAATCGTCCTTATTTATAAATCTGCATTTCTCAGCAAGTTTCTGTTTTTCTCAGAAAATATACGGAAAAGATATGTATTTCACACAAAATGACAATTATTTAACAGGACAATATTCATAAAATATCATTTAGGCAAAGGATGACCCTGGCGAAATCTAAACGTAGCCTTGATAAAAAAATTGATCTAATGGCGCTTCCAGTGTATGTGATGTACGTACGCACCTCACAGACAATCTCTTCAAGTCACGATTCGACGTGACCCTATGACGTAATCGTCCAAATATAAATCTGCACGTCTCAGCAAGTTTCTGTTAAATCTGCGAGTCTGGGCAAGTTTCTGTTTTCCTTTTCGGAAAAGAAATGTATTTCACACAAAAACAAACAGGACAATATTATGACCCTGGCGAAATGTAAACGTAGCCTTGATAAAAAATTTGATCTAATGGCGCTTCTAGTGTATGTGATGTACGTACGCACCTCACAGACATGGTACACAACATGGGATAATGACGTCATATGACGAGGGAATTACGTCATTATTTCCGAACAGCCGCCATCTTTAGTATCCTGGGTGGAGAGAGGCAGTGTGAGAGTTAAGTGTCTTGTCCTCGGGCCCAGCCCTCTTGATATCTACCGCGCCTCCTCTACCAAGTAACACTAGAACCTGGGGTAATTGATGTTTCTGTTGGAGACGCGACGTTGGACTCCGGATCGAGCGGTCCGGCTTCGAGCACTAGCCGGGGTCATTGTGTTGTGTTCTTGTCAAGACACTTGACTCTCACAGTGCTTCTCACCACCCAGGAGTATAAATTGGTACCAGCAAAAAAATGCTGAGGGGTAACCTGCGATGGACTAGCATCCCATCCAGGGGGAGTAGCAATACTCCTAGTCGGCTTCATGCTACAGAAACCGAGACAAGCTCCGGCAGTGTGGCTACATGGCCAGTTTAGCCCAAGTGCGACTTTACCTAATTTATGTTTTTAACGTTCGCAGGTTTTTATATACACCTGGAGTCGTCCTATCCTCGCTCACAAGGTGACAGTGTCCGCTTTGAGAGCCCGTAATGTGGTAAGTTCCTACCGCTGCGTGACGTTTCGGTATCACATGTTTGGTAAACATGTGGGTCGTTTGAACGTGTTTGTTGCCAAAAAAAGATTCCTACGTAAACCTCGTTTGGAGACTAAGCGGAGATCAAGGTGATTCTTGGAAAGGTGGATCAATCAAAGTTCTTCGATATTACCCATTTAAGGTGAGGCCGATTGTGAAGCTAAGTTTGTTTCTTGTAGAGTCGATGTCATTTGCCAATAGGCCCCTTAAGCCCTGGTCAAACAGCGCATGAGAGTCGATGAGAGTCGATGATAGTTGAAACTCGCCCTCCCGTTTGACCACCGACTATCATGCGCTCTCATCGAATTTGAACCAGCTCAAATTTTTCATGAGAGTCGATGAGAGTTTTTCCCTTTAGATCACGCGCGCGCATGATAGTTCGTGATAGTTGATGATAGTTACGCGAGTTAAACTATTTCATCGACTATCATGCGCCTTTCATGAGTCGAACTAAATCCACCGTAAGAAAAAAAGATGGCGACTGGTACATTTACCCACAATTCTTAGCGCACGAAAACCCTAAAAACGCTCATTAAAACGCACAGAAAAGTTCTAAAAAACTTCAAACCTAGCATAGACAGTGCTGTAAGTACAGGGACGAATTTCTCAAAAAATATGCCTTTCTATCTGCCTATTGGCTGTGTTAGGTTCACAAGATATTGTTGTGGTAAAATGTACCGCCGCCATCTTTTTTCCTACGGTGGATTACAGTTTAGGTCGATCCCAAAATAGTTCAACTCATGTAAAGATCGACGTTTGTCCCAAACGCGATCTTCAGTCGTTATTCACGTCTGCCTCAGACGGAAAGAACGTGTACGATCCAAATAAAATCAGTCGTACTTAATTGAGACAAACGTTGAACTTCTCATGAACTTAATTCGCTGAATTTAGTTCGACACATGAAAAGTTCGACGTTTGGCCCGAGCCTTAATGTTACAAAATGGACCTCATAAAATGGAGTCTGCGCAGCAAAATGCTGGAATACTATAGAGCACGGGTTGGAAAGCCGCGTGCGTGGGAAGGGACGCGCGAGATCGACGAGAAACTGAAAAGAACTTTCCCCTCCCACGCGCGTCGAGCTTCCCTCGCGCGCGGCCCCTGAAAACTCACGCCCGTCTCCAGGACCAATCAAAATCACCGAAAACAGTCAGGGGGACTAAGACGAGTCTCATATTTGCGCTCATTTTGGTGCGTAGTCGCCTTTATATTCATATAATAAGTATAGATAATCGCATAAATGCGAGTGCAATTCGCGATTTGTGAGTGCGAGTGATGTTTTGAAAGTTCTCAAAATTTCTCGAGCCTTTTATTCTCAACAAAATGTTGCGAACAGATGCGCATGCGCATGCGAACATTTCGTGTTTGTATTCTTTGATTTTTGGGTTCGGGTAGCTTTCCTAGTATTTTCGTTTTTAGCTTTTTCTTTAAACTGTTCAACAAACCCGGCGCCTGGCAGCCATTTTTGTTTGCTATTTCAAAATGGCGCCTTATCGCCGTTTCCATAGCAACTTTCTTATTGCACTCCATAACATAAACTTACCTCAATACTCGTCATTGACCAATCCGAATTTATTTTGTTTAGTATATTATAACAGACGTTATTACACGACATAGCATTTTAGAGTGCGAATACGCACAGAAAGACGAGAGCAGATATGAGACCGTATTACACGGGTCTCAGTCCCCCTGACCGCGCGCTACGGAAAACACTGTTGAAAGCCTATATTTTAGGAAAGATATTATGTCGTATAATAAACACTTTATTCAGCGGAAAGTTGTGTAATACGGCTGGGCATTTTTACTCGTCAGTGTTTATTTTTTCTCGCCTAAAGGCTCGAAAAAATAAAAACTGACTCGTAAAAATACCCAGCCGTATTACACAACTTTCCGCTGAATAAACTCTTTGTATAACACTATCCAGTAGTGCTTTATTGTTATGTATCTTATTGTTACTTATTTTCGTGGTAACTTAATTCGCGTAAATGCGGAAGAGGCAAATTTCGTGAGACTTAAATTTCGCGATTTAGCAGAAAAAATTGTGTTAAAAGGAACTAAATTTCGCGAACATTTTCCAAATGCTGATCAGTATTAACAAACAGGTAGACTCAGAATTAGGCTCAGTATCCAGGGCGGGCGCACCGAAACACCCACGGCTAGCAACTGAGCCTATAAACTCAGAATCGGCGCTACAGATTTTAATTTTACATAGCGCGCAATTTCTATGGCTACAGGCTTTTTCCATCTTTTGAGAGGATGGGTCGTTAATGCTGACGTCATGGATAAGAAGCACCGAAGATCTCCACTGGTGCAGGAGGGATTAGAAATTCCAGTTAAAATTATAATCGAAATTTATGCTACGACAAGGAGCAAAGCAATAGTAAACAAGTATAAACAGCTTGTTGTTGCCAATTACAAGGACGACTGCACCAAGGATGTGTTGCAGGAACTGCAGCAAGGACAGTGATTCTGAGGAGGAGAGCGTGAATACGGAAGCTTCCTCAGTTAACTAACGTTAACGTTAATAAAATGGTTTTATAGCAGGGTATTAAACTTCACGTCGCTAATTTTCGCGATAACGTTTTTCGCGGGTCTTTAATTTCGCGATTTGACAATTTAACGATTTTAACAATAAGGTCTTTAACTGTTTTCACAGGTCATATTTGAAGCGGTGGTGGGCGATGGATTTCTTGGAGACATTGCCATCGATGAAAGTTAAACTGTTAACAGAATCTTGTTCTACTTCTCCAAATCAGGCAAAGGCAAAAAACTCCACCGGTAAATACTTAAACAAGAAGTTCCGCTATAAAAGGCCTGGCACCTCCCACATTTCACACCTTTCGGGAGCGAAATACAAATTTGTACTCTTGCAGTCGTGGCACGTTGTTGAGTCAAGCGTCCTGCAAACTAAACATGCTTAAAATCTCATGAACCAAAATATACCATTAACAAAAATAAGATATAACTTGCTAACATTCTTAGAAAAATGCAAAACATTTTATCAGTAACTGTCGTACAGCGCAGGTTGTTTGTCAGCTGTTTACGCTTTGATGGTTGATTAACAACTAGGTGTGAGAGTAGAGAGGCTTAGTACAAGCTTGTAACAGATCGAGCCATCGTCCATAAATATTAATGGATTTTATGTCAGTAACCGTCGCAGATACACCAATAGGGACCTTAAAGGAGCTACGTCACGGGTGGCGCATCTTGAAAAAATTGGCCAATTTTTTCAAGTTCGTCGTTCGCAATCTGTCTTAATCTTTTCCATCCACAACCATCCTCGTTCCTGTTTGGTTTATTATCACCTCTTAGGAGTTTTTCTACCTTGATAAACTATTATTTTAGGCTTTCTTCAATTTGAAGGTGATTTTGCACTTCGCAAAAATGGCTTATATTCATCCTGACATAGCTCCTTTAAGCCTGGTTTTCATATGTCGGGAAAATCCCAGACCATCAGGGATTATTTTCCGACCGTGCCAGACATTCCCGAGTTATGAAAACACGATGAGGTAGATGTCTCCCATTGTTTTCCTGAGACTTTAACCTTTCAGTGTTATCGGAATTGTCTCGTTTTTGTCTTAGGACCTAGTCTTGAAAAGTCCGCGATCGTTGGCCACCTGTCTGGGTTCAAACTCTTCCTGCTGAAAGCACTGGCCGATACTGGTAAAAAGGACAGGATCTGGGTGCCATGCTATCGCGCTCTGACTGACGGAAAAGACGTGAGAGAGTTTTACAAGAGATGTGCAGGGAGAGTAACTCTTACAATAGTGCGTGTGGAGAATTATATCTTTGGTGGATACACTGATAAGGACTGGAGCAGCTCTCTAGGTTAGAATAACACTCTCTTACTCACTCCTTCCCGCTACTACCTAAAACTAACTGTCATGAAATCATAGCCAAGGGTGACACACTCTATTATATTGAGGACACTTAATTACAAAAATCGTTCAACTGAACGAACGATAGAACGATATGAACGAAAAAACGCAAAAACGAACGAACAAAGCGAACGAACGGACGGACGGACGGACGGACGGACGGACGGACGGACGGACGGACGGACGGACGGACGGACGGACGGACGGACGGACGGACGGACGGACGGACGGACGGACGGACGGACGGACGGACGGACGGACGGACGGACGGACGGACGACGACTGACTGACTGACGGACGGACGGACTGATGAACAAAACGCTAACGAACGAACGAACAATTAAACAAGCGAACGAACGAACAAATAAACGGACGGACGTACAAACGAACGGACGAACGGACGGACGGACGGACGGACGGACTGACTGACTGACGGACGGACGGACTGACGAAACAAACGCTAACAAACGAACGAACGAACAATTAAAACAAGCGAACGAACGAACAAATAAACGGACGGACGTACAAACGGACGGACGGACGATTGACGGACGGACGAACGAACGAACGAATGCGCGCATGATTTCACCTGCGACTTTATTATATCGCAACGAAATCACACGAATCATTGCCAAATGTAATAGCACCTTCATTTACTCTTACTCCTTCATTTTTATCCGCAGCAAAAGGAGTCGCTTTGAGTTTCAAAGCATTTTTGTTCAGCCTCAACAATAAACCAGGGCACAGATCCGAAGTCATTTTATTTAAAAACCGACAGACGACACTCGGCACACTTTGCCAAGTCGGATCAAGGGCCAACATTTGGTGATGGTGATCTTGTACTGGAGACGATGTCGAGCGGTTACAGTGAACTGGGAAATTCGTTTGACATTGGCGCAGACGCTGCGTTTCCAGTTTGCAGGAGCGAGAAACTTCGTTATTTCTGACGTAGAGGTGTTAACCACTGAAGGTAACCATAGCAACATGCTTTATGTGCCTTAATCCTATGCAGACTAAGGGGAGTGGGCACGGGTGGATGCACGCACAGACAGATATTACGACTTTTCTTGAAAATTATCATCAAACATTTTCATTTTTTTGTGTCGTCTTTTCGTTCACTGCGCTAGCAACTATTTTTTGCAGTATATACAATTTGAAATTTTCTGTTTCTAATAACGTTGTTGATCAAGTTTCTTGTAGTAGATTTAGCACGTTTGTTTCATTAATTTGCAATTTCGCAAGATTGCGGGCTCAAGATGGCGGATTTATGAACTATAATGTCATACGACGTCATAACAAACATGTAGAGATGATGATCTAAGAGAAGGATTTCCCGTGCGCATGCTCCACGATAATGTTTTGAAATCTATTAATAGTTTCGCGCCATGCTGTGAAAGTTATTTTTATTTCCTTCTTATCGAGACTCTGACATCACGTTACTCGAACTAACCAATCAGGTAGCGCTCTTAACATAGCTCAGCTATGAACTGAAAGTTAAAAATAGATTACAAACATTATCATTGGAAGAGGACCCATGTATGGGGAAATGCTTCTCTTAGATCATCCTCTCTTGTATGTCATCATTACGTAGCTGTACAATATTTGCTAGTACTGATATATTTTTTTCTCGAAATCAGACAACATGTGCGGAAGTAAATGTAACCACCCCGAGGGACGCTGTGACGAAATAACTGGCAAGTGTATCTGTGATGGGGAGGGACGCAATGTGGAGTGGTGCCTAGAAGGTAACTATGGTAACACTGTGTTGTGTTCATGGGAAGGATACTTTACTCTCGCATTTCCTCTCTCCACCCAGAAGTATAAATGGGTACTGGGGAATTGTAAGTAACCCCCCCCCCCCCCCCCCCCTCCCCCCGCCGGGGGAGGGGGACTGCACTTAACGTACGTTTGGGTGGGGTGGTGCCGCAAAGGCGTTCAAACTCTGACCCTGTTTAAGTCAAGACAACTTATTTTGTGACCCTGTTTTAGAGGTATCACATCCTGAATTTTCAAGACTATTATTACGCATCAAGCACCGAACTCCTTGTCACTGATGGGAGTTTGGGTGGTGCCGCTATTACCTCTCTCCCCACCCCAAGTGGGTAACCTGCATTGGACTAGCATCCCATCCAGGGGGAGTAGCAATACTCCTAGTTGCTTCATACTACGGAAATGGGATAAGCTCCTGGATAAGACTATTTTGTGAATTTTATTCAGCTCTGAAGAGCGAGGCGAAAAAAAGTCTTACTCATTGATAACTTTACAGACACAATTTCAACGGACCCTGGTTTCGCGGGTAGTTATGAAACGCTTAGGACTTGTTTGAAATCGATCTGGAGTCCAACGCACTAACCATTAGGCCACTGTGCTTCTTATAGACAGTTGTGCAACGTGAAATGTGAAACGTGAAACGTGAAACGTGAAGCGTGAAGCGTGAAGCGTGAAGCGTGAAGCGTGAAAAGTAATCATGTCTATTCCATTGTCTATTTGTGTCCAGGTGAACCGAAAAAGATTTTCAATTTATACAAAGACGCGGCGTCGTACTGGGCTCTAGACTCTGTAGAAGACTTGAAGGACCGAGCGAGACTGGGCTGGGGTACGGCTCACGGTGAAGTAACCCTGGTTCCTAAAGGGCTGAGTGGCCACGCGCTGCAGTTGGACGGTGTCAGTGGATGGATCGATCTCGGGGATCTGGGCCCTGCTTGCGCAGAAGCGAATTGCTCAGAGGATTTTAGTATTTCTATGTGGATGAAATATTATCCTAAAGAGAGTGAGGAGGATCAGAGTTTCTTGACATTCAGTAAGTATACCAACACTTATGATCAAAGTCTAATTTCTCCTTGTGATATCAATGTATTTTCAAGCTCGCATGTGATGAGAATTAAGAAGACCAATGAGAACTTGTAGCAAATACACGTAACCGGCGCCAAGCGCGGGAAAACGCGTGCGACCAAGTCGTGATTGGTTTTGCATCTGATTGGTTGAGTAAGTGGCGCGAGTTTTTTTAAGCCAATCACAGAGCGTAGTAAAGTAAAACACAGGCTATTACCGATTACATTCGACACTGAATTGAAAACCGCTCTAAAACTAATTTGTGATTTGTGCTACTAATATAATGGCGTGCACTGTTGTTATGATCAAGTCAATCACGTAATCAATGCAAGTTCAAGTCAGACTAACATTGCTAAAAATAGCTCAATCCAGGCATATGTTGGATCATGGATATAGTGTATATGTACACTCCTGGTCATGAGCTCTTGAAAAAATTGTAAAGAAAGTAGTACAGTGAAAGCTCTCTGAGCGGACACTCTCGTAAGCGGACAGCTCTACTTACGGCCGCCTTGACAAAACCCCGTTTGAACTCTAGCTCATACAAACTCTGCATTTACACATTCCCGTAAGCAGTCAGCTCCAGTTGCGGACACTTTTTCTGCTTCCAGAGGGTGTCCGCTTACGGGAGCTTCGACTGTATCCAGTTTTGATTTCACTTGTGTCTCTATCTCGCTAGATAACGGAATGACAGAAGTCGAGATATTTTACGACGCAAGTTTAAAGCAAGTGGGCCTCGCTATGAACACTTCCGCGCATAGCGCGTCTTACAGTTTCAAAGTTACAAAAGGATTCTGGACATACCTTGGTTTCTCTTGGTACAACACAGAAAAAACTCCTTACCATCCAACAGTAAGTTTCTATTTAAAAAAATACAAATGAAAGTTATCTTCGATTTCAGGTGTGAAGTAATATATCAAAACACTTGAGACGGTGTTTCATCCGATATCCAAACACCGAGAAGAGAGTTGAAAATACGACGCGCAGCGACGAAATTTGAGGTGTTTGCAAATCGGATGAAACACTGTCTCGAGCGCTTGATATATCTTTTCAATTAGAACAAAAACTAAGGAGTAACGAATAAATAAAATTGTAAAAATCTATACTAATTAAGACCAGGTATCCATACCTCCGACACGGTTATGATTCCTTTGTTTTAACTTACATTTTGAATCTTGAATTTCGTAAAAAATACTCCGCTGTGTTTTCAAACTCTCTTCTCGGTGTTTGGAAATGTGATGAAACACTGTCTCTCGTGTTTGATATAGCAGTCGCAAAGATTTGAACCTGTATCCACTGAAATTACCGGTGCAAACGCTCTAGCAACTGAACTACATGTAGCTATAAGCTATAATTAAAATCTGATCAATTTTAAACTTCGTCTTGTGTCTCACAGGAATGGTGGCACCTTACCGACGACTATCATGTGGAATGTATGTCACGCATGCGCACGCTCTTCAAACCAGCAACACGTCTGTCATGCTAGGAGCTGGCTCGTTTCCGAACGCTTCGTTTGACGAGATTGCAATATGGCGTAAGCCACTTCAAAAGGAGAAGTTTGTGGACATTTATAACACGTATAAAGGTATGTAGGAGTTGGTTATGAGCGATTATATAGTCACAAGAAAGGATGATCTAAGATAAGGATTCCCCGTGCCCAGTGATAATTTCCTGAAATCTATTAATAGTTTCGCGCCATGCTGTGAAAGTTATTTTTATTTCCTTCTGATCGAGGCTCCGACACCACGTTACTCGAACTGACCAATCAGATAGCGCTCTTAAAAACACCTCAGCTACGGACTGAAAATTAAAAATAGATTTCAAAAAATGAAAGTTGGAAGAGATCCATGTATGGCGGAGTGCTTCTCTTAGATCATGCAGGTTTTTATAGGTTTTTATAGCGAAATGGAAAGGAAAAGTCGTACAAGGCGAGCGCTGTAAGATCAAGCAAAGAAGTCAACTTAGGAAACGTGATCCCAATATACAATGTACCAACTACAGTCAACTCCCTCTTAACGGACACCTCTATAAGACGGACACCTGGTGTTGGTCCCTGCGCGCCGTTTATCTAAACTCTCTATAAGCCGGACACCTCTCTAAGACGGACAGTTGGTGCCGGTTCCGATGGTGTCCGCAAACATCATAAAAGCTTTATGTGCAGTTTACAACAGTGACTAAGTCTGCAATGAATGATTACTTGACTTGTTTGACTATATCTTATCTTATCTTACGTAGGTCCTGCAAGACTAAACGTTCAATTGTCTCTTCGGTTTACGGATATTTCGTGGAGTAATAATTTCAGCGATCCTGAATCACAGGTTTTCACAACGTTCCTTCAATCCTTAACGGATGAGGTTTGTAAATGAAGCAATAAATATTCTTGCATGTTTATAGCGCCTTGGAGGGGTTCAATGTTCAGTTCAAAAGTTAAAAACACACTTGTCTTTTACAAAGCTGAAAAACAATTGTTTAAAAATGTTTTAAAAAAGAGAAACCAAACGTTTTTGACATGGTTAAATATGACTGTCGAAAATGTGTTTTGTTTCTCTTATTTAAAGGAACATATTCGGCTTGTAATACACAAATAACATCCGGCATAATCTACTGTAGAAAGCTAGAACTTTTTTCGTGGTTGAAAAGAATACATCGCTAAATTATTAAGTAATTGTTTAAGCTGCGTTGGGCATTAACCATTGGTTAAATGTGGGATTGTGAAATGGTTAACCCGTTGGATTCCAGTGTGTTCTTGGGAAAGACACTTAATTTACTCTCACAGTGCCTCTCTGTACCCAAGAGTATAAATGGATGCCAACGAAATGTCAGGGCAAACTGTCAAACAAACTGCGTTCACAGCGCGTCCCCAACGCGTCATTGACGCCCCCTACGCGTCATGGACGCCCCTACGCGTCATTGACGCCCCTACGCGTCATGGACGCCCCTACGCGTCATGGACGCCCCTACGCGTCATTTACGCCCCTACGCGTCATGGACGCCCCTACGCGTCATGGACGCCCCTACGCGTCATGGACGCCCCTACGCGTCATGGACGCCCCTGCGCGTCATGGACGCCCCTACGCGTCATTGACGCCCCTACGCGTCATGGACGCCCCTACGCGTCATATACGCCCCTACGCGTCATGAACGCCCCTACGCGTCATGGACGCCCCTACGCGTAATGGACGCCCCTACGCGTCATGGACGCCCCTACGCGTCATTGACGCCCCTACGCGTCATTGACGCCCCTGCGCGTCATGGACTCCCCTACGCGTAATGGACGCCCCTACGCGTCATGGACGCCCCTACGCGTCATGGACGCCCCTACGCGTCATGGACGCCCCTACGCGTCATGGACGCCCCTACGCGTCATGGACGCCCCTACGCGTCATGGACGCCCCTACGCGTCATTGACGCCCCAACGCGTCATGGACGCCCCTACGCGTCATTGACGCCCCTACGCGTCATGAACGCCCCTGCGCGTCATGGACGCCCCTGCGCGTAATGGACGCCCCTACGCGTCATGGACGCCCCTACGCGTCATGGACGCCCCTACGCGTCATGGACGCCCCTACGCGTCATGGACGCCCCTACGCGTCATGGTCGCCCCTACGCGTCATGGACGCCCCTACGCGTCATTGACGCCCCTACGCGTCATGGACGCCCCTACGCGTCATTGACGCCCCTACGCGTCAATGACGCTCCTTCGCGTCATGGACGCCCCTGCGCGTGATTGACTAGAATATGATACAAACTCTAACATTTTCAACTTTCTTTTGTAGATTACAGCTTTCTATTTGAATGTGGCAGATGTCCTCATAAGCTCGGAAAACATATCTTTGTCAAATTGCTGGTAAGGGACGTCCTGAAGTGAATAGTCTCCTTAGTCCTTAACCAGAATTCTCAGTTTTCGAGAAAGAAGCTCTTTGCTCATCTTGAGCATGTCACATTTCAAAAACGTTGCACGCTTATGTTCAAATGAAACATCGATACAGTGGAAGCTCCCGTAAGCAGACACCCTCAGGAAACTGAAAAAGTGTCCGCAACTGGAGTTGGCCGCTTACGGGAATGTGTAAATACAGAGTCTGTATGAGCTAGGGTTTAAACGCGGTTTTGTCAAGGCGTCTGTAAGTAGAGCTGCCGCTTACGAGAGTGTCCACTCAGAGAGCTTCGACTGTACGTGGATATGACTTCCTGTTCAATCTGAAGTTGAAAAACATTCTTAGGTCAAGGTCCGTGGACCAATCATAAATTGGTATGATTACGTTGAACAGGAATGACACGAATGAAAGGAAGATAGAATAACTAACAATGGCGAGAATCGAAAGTTAGAGCTTTGAATTTCACATGAATTGAGGAACAATTATCTGTATTTTGTAGTTTTGTGATGTAAATGTCTTCTGCCATTTCGGATTCTTATCTAGGTTAAGTTACGTCAAGTATTTATTTCATGGGCCACACCAGTAAACGTGGTTACGAAATACAGTCGAAGCTCTTTGAGAAGGCACTCTCGTAAGCGAACAGCTCTACTTACGACCGCCTTGACAAAACACCATATGTACACATTCCCGTAAGTAATCAGCTCCAGTTTTGGACACTTTTTCTGTTTCCTGAGGGTGTCAGCTTATGCACGGGAGCTTCGACTGTAAAGTGTATTTTTATTATTATTCCCCGGTCTTTTAAATTACTTGGAATGGCTGATTAATTCTTTCTCTTTTTTGCAGGAATAATGGTGGTTTTAGTTTGTAAGTTAACACTGCACTATTACAGTTCAGGATACAAGCAGCTTGGTCTGCTGTTGAACGACTGGTTGCCTCGTGCAAACGTCTCTAGGGTTGTTCGTCTTTGGAGCAGGAATGACAATGGTATGTTATGTAATACATCAAACACGAGAGACAGTGATTCGTCCGATTTCCAAACACCGAGAAGTGGGTTAAAAATATAACGCAATTTTGACGAAATTCGAGGTGTTTGGAATTCAGAGGAAACACTGTCTCGAGTGATTGAAATATTTTCTCAATCGGAAGAAAAACTAAGAAGTGAACGGAGAAATAAAATCGAAAAAATATATGCTTGTTAAGACCAAACCTCAAACCGTTATAGATATGATTTCCTTTGTTATAGCTTGGTTTATTATTCCACTATTACGTCATTTCACCATATAAGGTCAACAGAACACGCAAAATATGAGACGGTATTGACTACTTGAACAGAGCGAATACTGAAAATAGCATAATAATCGGGAAATTTTGCAGTAGAAATAATAAATCCCTTATTCGATGGTTTAACATATAATACGCGCGGACATTTTGCTCATTGCTCGCATTTTTCCTCGCCCCTACGGGACTCGGAAAAATACTACGCAACTCGCAAAACATCCGCGCGTATTATTTGTTAAACCATCGAATAAGGTGTATGAATTGTTGAAATTAGTTTGAGAAACTTATTTCTTTTATACGTTTACCTCGAACGTTTCACTGCCAGATGTAATTGCTTTGGTTTGGATTTTACGACACTCAATAGCTGTTATTACAGTTGAGCCCGCAGTGAAATATTCTTTTGTTTTTAAAAAGTATGCAAACGAGTTAGGCTCGATTTCCGCCGCTCTCTCGAGTCCGGTCTTCGTTCGGGCTCATTTTCCCGAACAGCAGCTGTTAATCGAGCCTACAAATGAGGCTAATGGGCCATTACAATGCCAGATTAACCCTTTCGCCTCGTTTGCATGTCAAACCACTGACCGTCTGTAATAACTGCTATTGCTTTGGTTTTGGTTTTACGACACTCAATTGAAACCCGCTCTAAAACCTACTAATTACATGCAAACGTTTTTAATGATTTTAGTTCCAAGTACCCCAGTCCCTGGACTTACGGCACGTGCTACTGGTGCATCCTCGGTCGAGGTGTCCTGGGGCACACCCTCTGAGAACGATCTTCCTGGCATACTGATCGGTTATGCGATTTACTACAAGACGATGTTACCAAAAAATGACCCCTGGGTTAGAAAAACGACTGAGAATACGGACGAGCCTTATGCTATCTTGAAACTTAAGGGTTACATGTATTACACCGTGAATGTAACAACAGTTAGTCTGGAAGGCGAAGGGATAGCTGCCAGTGTGAACGTAATGACACAAGAAGATGGTGAGTTTGTTTTCATTATGCCGGTTAGAAGAAGTAAAACCTAGCTGCAGGGCCTTATTAGGCTGGTTTACACGCACGGCGCAAGTACAAGCATGAGCACAAGCATTAAGCGCAAGGTGACATTTTTGATCACATTGCATCGTGGAAATCCAAGATGGCGGACGCTGAAGGCTTTCGCTGGCAAATTTTATTGTGTATGCGCATGCGTTATCTCAGTTTACACGGGCTACGTAATGACGCAAGCATAAACGCAAGCACAAGAAAACGGAAACATTTCCTTTTCTTGTGCTTGCGTTTGTACCTGCATCTCTCCAGTTTACACGTACGTATCTTGTGCTTATGCCTGTGTCGTACGTGTAAACCAGCATTTACTTTTACAGATACATCGTACTGTTGCCTAGAGACCAGTTCGCGGGAAATTCCGCCAGTTTGAAAATGGAGCACGCATGGCGCGAAATGCATTGTTTGTTGAAGAGTCTGATGTCCATTAATTTCGTAAAACCATTTTTGAAATATTCTCTGTATACAATTAAGATACCTGACAATTAATTTTTTTAAATAAAAATGTTTACATTGTGTGTAAGACCGAATTATAAAGTGATGACGGGGACATTGTATTCTTGCAAAAGTTGTTTTGACACAAGTTGCACGAAAAATGATCGATGTACAGGGCCTTGAATGGTATAAACAGTCTGTCTACAATCCAAGTGGCTTATCAGGTCGGCGCTTAACTCCGATATCCATAGCATGAAGCGACTAGAAGTATTGCTATTCCTTCTAGTCCATCGCAGGTAACCCTCTGCCATTTTTGTCAGGTTGCCCATGTACTCCTGGGTGGAGAGAGGTAATGTGAGAGTTGAGTATCTTGCCCAAGAACACAACACAGTGACCCTGGCCAGGGCTCAAAACCCAGACCGCTCGATCCGGAGTCCAACGCGCTAACCATTAGGCCACCGCGTCTCCCACGTTAACTAATATAATCTGCCTTCATTTTTGCTCACTTAGCTCCTCCCAGGCCTCCGGCACACGTAAATGCGTCCAGCACAAGTTCCACCAGTATCGAGTTGGCCTGGGATCCACCTGAGGGACGCATCCCGGGTGTAATACGCGGATATCGCATCTTCTACACCAAAGCAGCCGGTATACTCGATCAAACAAGTTATACAACAGTCGATAACGAGATTATCACGAATTACATTGCCAATGACACGACCTTGATGAATGAGACAGCTTATGATGTTCCACTGTTGAAATATGAGATAACAGGGCTTGAACTGTATACCAAGTATTGTGTGTGGATGAGAGTGTTCACCGTCGCTGATAGTCCGAACAGTCATGCCGTCTTCTTGTTTACGGATGAAGGTGGTAAGTGATATATCAAACCATAGTCCCTCCACGATCAAACACGACAAGAGATCAACGAGTTCATATCCCACTTCTGACACCATGTCACAAAATTACTACAGTACACCATGTTGTTTCAACAACCTCGTGGTCCTGTAATTTCACTTCTGACACCTTGTCACAAACTAGTACATTATGTTTTCTCAACAACCTCGTGGTCCTTTATTCTCACTTCTGACACCATGTCACAAACTTACTACAGTACGCCATGTTGTCTCGACAACCTCGTGGTCCTCTATTCTCACTTCTGACACCATGTCACAAACTTAGTACAGTACACCATGTTGTCTCGACAACCTCGTTGTCCTGTATTTTCACTTCTGACACCATGTCACAAACTTAGTACAGTACACCATGTTGTCTCAACAACCTCGTGGTCCTCTATTCCCACTTCTGACACCATGTCACAAACTTAGTACAGTACACCATGTTGACTCAACAACCTCGTGGTCCTCTATTCCCACTTCTAACACCATGTCACTTAGTACAGTACACCATGTTGTATCAACAACCTCGTGGTCCTCTATTCCCACTTCTGACACCATGTCACAAACGTACTACAGTACGCCATGTTGTTTCAACAACCTCCTGGTCCTTTATTCCCACTTCTGACACCATGTCATGAACTTACTACAGTACGCCATGTTGTCTCATCTCAACAACTTCGTTGTTATTTATTCTCACTTCTGACACCATGTCACAAACTTACTCCAGTACACCATGTTGTTTCGACAACCTCGTTGTCCTGTATTCTCACTTCTGACAGCATGTCACAAACTTAGTACAGTACACCATGTTGTCTCAACAACCTCGTGGTCCTGTATTCCCACTTCTGACACCATGTCACAAACTTAGTACAGTACACCATGTTGTCTCGACAACCTCGTGGTCCTCTATTCTCACTTCTGACACCATGTCACAAACTTAGTACAGTACACCATGTTGTTTCGACAACCTCGTTGTCCTGTATTCTCACTTCTGACACCATGTCACAAAACTTAGTACAGTACGCCATGTTGTCTCAACAACCTCGTGGTCCTGTATTCCCACTTCTGACACCATGTCACAAACTTAGTACAGTACACCATGTTGTCTCAACAGCCTCGTGGTCCTTTATTCCCACTTCTGACACCATGTCATGAACTTACTACAGTACGCCATGTTGTCTCATCTCAACAACTTCGTTGTTATTTATTCTCACTTCTGACACCATGTCACAAACTTAGTACAGTACACCATGTTGTTTCAACAACCTCGTGGTCCTCTATTCTCACTTCTGACACCATGTCACAAACTTAGTACAGTACACCATGTTGTTTCAACAACCTCGTGGTCCTTTATTCTCACTTCTGACACCATGTCACAAACTTAGTACAGTACACCATGTTGTTTCAACAACCTCGTGGTCCTCTATTCTCACTTCTGACACCATGTCACAAACTTAGTACAGTACACCATGTTGTCTCAACAACCTCCTGGTCCTTTATTCTCACTTCTGACACCATGTCACAAACTTAGTACAGTACACCATGTTGTTTCAACAACCTCGTGGTCCTCTATTCTCACTTCTGACACCATGTCACAAACTTAGTACAGTACACCATGTTGTCTCAACAACCTCCTGGTCCTTTATTCTCACTTCTGACACCATGTCACAAACTTACTCCAGTACACCATGTTGTCTCAACAACCTCGTGGTCCTTTATTCTCACTTCTGACACCATGTCACAAACTTACTCCAGTACACCATGTTGTCTCAACAGCCTCGTGGTCCTTTTTTCTCACTTCTGACACCATGTCATGAACTTACTACAGTACGCCATGTTGTATCAACAACCTCCTGGTCCTTTATTCTCACTTCTGACACCATGTCACAAACTTAGTACAGTACACCATGTTGTCTCGACAACCTCGTTGTCCTGTATTCTCACTTCTGACACCATGTCACAAACTTAGTACAGTACACCATGTTGTCTCAACAACCTCGTGGTCCTCTATTCCCACTTCTGACACCATGTCACAAACTTAGTACAGTACACCATGTTGACTCAACAACCTTGTGGTCCTCTATTCTCACTTCTGACACCATGTCACAAACTTAGTACAGTACGCCATGTTGTATCAACAACCTCCTGGTCCTTTATTCTCACTTCTGACACCATGTCACAAACTTAGTACAGTACACCATGTTGTCCCGACAACCTCGTTGTCCTGTATTCTCACTTCTGACACCATGTCACAAACTTAGTACAGTACACCATGTTGTCTCAACAACCTCGTGGTCCTCTATTCCCACTTCTGACACCATGTCACAAACTTAGTACAGTACACCATGTTGACTCAACAACCTTGTGGTCCTCTATTCTCACTTCTGACACCATGTCACAAACTTAGTACAGTACACCATGTTGTCTCAACAACCTCGTGGTCCTCTATTCCCACTTCTGACACCATGTCACTTAGTACAGTACACCATGTTGTATCAACAACCTCGTGGTCCTTTATTCCCACTTCTGACACCATGTCACAAACGTACTACAGTACGCCATGTTGTTTCAACAACCTCCTGGTCCTTTATTCCCACTTCTGACACCATGTCATGAACTTACTACAGTACGCCATGTTGTCTCATCTCAACAACTTCGTTGTTATTTATTCTCACTTCTGACACCATGTCACAAACTTACTCCAGTACACCATGTTGTATCAACAGCCTCGTGGTCCTTTATTCTCACTTCTGACACCATGTCATGAACTTACTACAGTACGCCATGTTGTATCAACAACCTCCTGGTCCTTTATTCTCACTTCTGACACCATGTCACAAACTTAGTACAGTACACCATGTTGTCTCGACAACCTCGTTGTCCTGTATTCTCACTTCTGACACCATGTCACAAACTTAGTACAGTACACCATGTTGTCTCAACAACCTCGTGGTCCTCTATTCCCACTTCTGACACCATGTCACAAACTTAGTACAGTACACCATGTTGACTCAACAACCTCGTGGTCCTCTATTCCCACTTCTGACACCATGTCACTTAGTACAGTACACCATGTTGTCTCAACAACCTCGTGGTCCTCTATTCCCACTTCTGACACCATGTCACTTAGTACAGTACACCATGTTGTATCAACAACCTCGTGGTCCTCTATTCCCACTTCTGACACCATGTCACAAACGTACTACAGTACGCCATGTTGTTTCAACAACCTCCTGGTCCTTTATTCCCACTTCTGACACCATGTCATGAACTTACTACAGTACGCCATGTTGTCTCATCTCAACAACTTCGTTGTTATTTATTCTCACTTCTGACACCATGTCACAAACTTACTCCAGTACACCATGTTGTATCAACAACCTCGTGGTCCTCTATTCCCACTTCTGACACCATGTCACAAACTTACTCCAGTACACCATGTTGTCTCGACAACCTCGTTGTCCTGTATTCCCACTTCTGACACCATGTCACAAACGTACTCCAGTACACCATGTTGTCTCAACAGCCTCGTGGTCCTTTATTCTCACTTCTGACACCATGTCACAAACTTAGTACAGTACACCATGTTGTATCAACAACCTCGTTGTCCTTTTTAAATTTTTTTCCCCCAAAACTTCATTTTCCTTGATTCTACAAAACACACGTGCATGTTTTTCTGAGTAGGAATGAGAATTCTCTTTCAGCCATTTGTCGTTCATACTGCATATCGAAGAGGAAACCGTGCTTTTGAAATGTTTTATTCCCATCATGTATTACGAGTAAAATATTGCATCAACAGGAAACACGCATACATGACACTAAGTACAAAAATACATGTTGCGTAACTTGCACTACATTAATAGCTGACGTTAGCAGAGTTGGATATCTTCGTCACGTCAACTTGAGCCCCCTATTGTCCGTAAATATATCTTCTTTGTTTTTTTAATTGTAAATATATCTTATTAACCAAGGGTGAGGGCCGTACTGGGAGAATATCGGCCCTAGGTCTTGACAGTACACATCGAGCGCAGCGAGGTCCGTACAGAAAAGACAGAGGGCCGATATTCTCCCAGTACAGTCCCGAGCAAGCTTGCTTAATAAGAGATTTATTACACGACTTTGTGCTTAAAAATAGCTATGGAAATTAAATCATAACAATGTAAGAAACTTTACCCGGTCCGATACTTAGAAAATATCGGACCGGCAATAAAGCATTCTGATTGGCTGATTTTAGTTATCGGCCCTCTCAACTGCCTTAGTCGTGTAATAAAAATCCATATAGTCCTGCTCATGTCAGTGTGTAAGGACTAATTTACGACCAACAAGGGCTTATACGATACAGACTGTATGACTTTTTTTCTCGTGTTTGTTTCAGTCCCTGACGCGGCGCCCGTGATATATTCTGTGTTACCATCAAGCTCCGAGGAGTGTAAACTGAGTTGGAACCCAATCCCTGCAGAGCACCACAGAGGAGTGCTCCTGGGCTTTAGAGTAGTTTATACTGCTGTTAATGATACAAAGGATTCATCCAATATTACTGTTGATAAATCAATATACGAGAATGTTACTGTTAATGGTCTAAAAACCTTACACCGACTACTTGCTGAAAGTCGCTGGTTTTACGTCCAAAGGAGATGGGAATTATAGCATC